>CM060833.1:152362500-152897500 GCA_030762175.1 Metallyticus violacea
CTTCTCTCTCGTTCCCATGGCAGAGCTGCAAAAATGCCTGACAACAGATGACTCATTGCTGCTTTTGGACTGAGGAAAGATATCTAGGCACCCATCTTGCACTAACCTTACTCATGTTTAAATGTTCATGAATAATTCGAAGTAGTGTTGTTTTAGAAAGGCCCAACCTTGCTGCTATTTCTGTAACTTTGAGCCGCAGGTCTTCCATAATTTCTCCTTCCATAAGAGCGATGTTTTCCGGAGTGAGCACCTCCAAGGGCCGACCTGCACGCTCTTCGTCTTCAGTGCTTTCTCGACCCATTCGAAAATGTTTGGTCCATTCTTTTACGGTAGAATATGAGGGGATGCTTCCCTATACAACCGTCCAATCTGTTTAATTTAATTTGGAGTAACTCCTTCTTTTGTGAAGAACTTAATAACAGCTGGATACTTCATTTTGAACACGTCACAGTCTTCCGCACATAGCCTTCTTTATGCAACTATATCTGAACAACTAAACCCAACGGAGCGGAAGTTGCAGTCAGATAAGTGTTTTGTGAAGGGAATAATCGTTATCGGCGAGGCCGGAAACTTACGGATCTACCCTCTTATGTGTATAGATCATCTTATTATTGAACGGAAATTAAGACACTTCCAGGAAAATACTGGAAACGTATTACAACAGCAAACACACTACTCTTTAGGACGACCTTGCAAGTAAAGCCACAATAGAAGATAAGTTATAGAAATATGTATAGCATTATACATTTACTGGGTAAGGAATACTATTTGTGACACTGACAAGAAAAGACTAAAGTTAAAATCTGTCGATACAGAATCATATTGAATTGAAAATATATAAACATATTAAATTATAACTAAACGATATTTAAACTATATACTAATTTTTTCTTATAATTATTACCGTGAAGATACTTGATATATTCATAAGAATATGAAGTGAGGTTCGTAGAACACACAGTTGCAGAAAAAAATCACTATTATCTAAAATTATACAAAGTTATGGCGGTAGTAAATGTAAACCCTGGGTTCTAAGGAAAAAGGGTGAAACGAAGATACAAGCAGCAGAAATGAATATTATGAAAGGAGTGGTAGGTTTTGCCTGATTCAATGATCTAAAAATGAAACAATATGTAATCATTCGAACATATACTGAATACAAAATGATTACAGATTTAAGTGGGCCGAATATTGAACAAAGAATTTCAATTTATTAAGAAGCAAATTGACAACCAGGTAATAGATCTTAAGTTGACAAATGCCGATGCTTAATCATTGCTTTATTATATCTGTGTTCGTGATCTGGCATATGTTTAGGTTAAGAATCAAGTATGGAGGTAATTTTGACTAACTATAGGGCACTATCTGGTTGCTTGAAAATTATTCCCATAAGGTGGTTTAAGGAGAATATTTATTTGTATACAGAGGATTTTTTCGGAGTAATTAAGGTTTACAGTTCTGTGTATAATGACAAAATACAAGCGTTACCATGGCATTCAGTATACTTAGATCTTTAAACGTTTGCTCTGAGCTCTATTAACAAAAATAAATCATTATAATGTCCGATGCTATTTGTATGAACAAAATACAATGAATGTAAATAATAGTTTGAGTACACGTGTATTGTCGGAAATTCATTTCGTACCAAATTGAAACCTTACGTAGACAAGCATACAAACTTAGTCAGAGAAGAGAAAAACATAACTTTCTCATAATTAATCTCTAGATGAGGTTAATTAAAATTTCGCTTTAGTTTTCATAACATAGAAACGTCAGAAGGGATAATTTCACGTAATGTTGTGGCAAAAAATGTAAATATGAAATATGTTCTTGATAAACGCTACATACTAAATCAAAAGTTCATTATCGATAAACGGAATTGGTATGGAAACAAAAGAAAATCGCATATTTATTTCAATTGACTTTAAACACAGCAGCTGAAAGAAGGTTAACGATCATTGTACATATCTTTTCAGAGAAAAAATAAAAATTTATAATAAAATTTATAATAATACTTCTTCTCTAAACCTTGCATCAAGGGTGCTAAAATATTATGGCAAAAAAATGCATTCTCTGTTAGTAGGGTTAGAAGAAATGTATCACTTCTTTCTGTGTATCAAGGCTTTCGTATATCGAAAAGCTGGTTTAGAGTAATCTGAGGTTTGAAGTATTTGATCAGAAAATTAAAATGGTACGACAGTAATACCATTTGTTATGTGAAATATATTTTCATTGATATTGACGAAGAAAGCGATCACATTTGAGAAAACGACTCTTGTGGATAACTATAATTTAATCATAAATTCCATCACAATTGTCTGGGTTTTAACGCGTCATACAGTAAAAATGAAGATCTGATATAAAACTAAATAAATTAAGACAAATATATGGAACAATAAGGAGAACATTAAAGAACAAATGAAATTCTATGAAGTGATGACAGTGCCAATAGCAACATGTGGAAGTGAAAACTGAACTATAAACAGGAAAAAAGAATAGAAACTATAGAGATGAAATTTTTAAGAGCAGTGGCTAGATTTACTCTCTTAGACAAACAAAAAAATTAAATTAAATACACAATCTAAGTGAAAAAATTAACAAAAATAAAAATAACTGGCACCAGCTTAACAATAAAAGAGGTAGGGATACCAAAAAATGTATTAAATTTTAAACGTAAAGGAGTAGAAAGACATAGAACAACATGGAGTGATATGTTTAAATGAGGACGGAACAGTGGAAGAGGAAGAGGAAGAAGAAGAAGAAGAAGAAGAAGAAGAAGAAGAAATTATCTTGGTAATAAATGGACCTTCACCCATGACGGGTGGTAACATTTTTGAGAACTGAGGAAACCCAAAGAAACTGCAAAAATTTCTCGAGATGCTGGTATGAAAAAAGGTTGAGTTGGCTAATGGCCGCTGTTTAATTTGATTGTGTTCGAACTCTGCTTGGTACCTTAAACAAATTTTATCTGAAAGAAGCAGGTTAAGTTGTTGATTTGGTTTATTTATGGACGCTATTTAACAGCTCAGGTCATCAGCATCCCATTCAATTCAGGGCGTGAAACGGCCGACAAATTTTGCTCAGAGGCCTCTTCCTTCAAGCTTGAGGTTCTTTTTCGTGCAGTAAATGTACGACACGGGACCCACGGCTTTACTTACCTTCCGAAGGAAGCCATACTTAAGATTTTTACGCCCGAAAAAAATCCATCGATCCTGGCCGGGTTTGAATTCGCGACCTTGTGTTTAGAAGGCAAGTATGGTCACCAAGACACCGCCAGGACCGACCAAAAAAAAATCAGGTTATGTGACATATGAAATTTCTCTCTTTTCTCCCTCGAAACGTTAAAATGTCGCGCTATTTGCATCCGCATTAAAGGGTAATAAAGAGAATTTACGTTTGCAGCGATACATTTAGCTGCACTGAGCTTAAAACTTGACGTTGCGGAAATCGAAGTCGAGACCTTCGGAAATGAGCAGTCGTAACTTGGGTAACATGCCCATTAGGATATGAGCCATTACGCTTCTGGCGTTTCACCAATTCAAACGCTGGCATAACGACGGAAAAAAAAAAAAAAAAAAAGGAAAAAGGCCTGTTTTGTCGTGCAGATCTATCATCGTGGCTATATAAACACATTCAGAACCCGCTCTACTAGCATTTGCTCTCTTATGCAACGACGGTGTCATATAAAAGTAATTTATACAGTGCTGTCATATTGGGAAGAAAAACATATATGTCAATGTCAGCGATAGCATTGGCATTGCGGAGGGGTTGGCCACCACTACCAGCTTGTTACTGCGATGCTGCACTGACAAATTACACAAACTTTTGTAATCGCACAAATCTGAATTTCGTAAACAATGCATTTTTTGCTTCGTTTATCAAAGCGTAACTAGGTTAGCTTTACTTTTATGAATCGTATGCATATGCTTAATAATTGTGCCTACCAATTAACGAGGACTGCAGAGGTAATGCAGAACGGCTCTTTTCCGAAAAGAGAGGTCTCTAATAAATAATAGCCATGCAATACGTTGTAAGGAATTACTTAGGCACAAGAAGGCAATTCTTTTACTATGAAGCTATCTAATTATTTACAATTAAACTGACATAAAATTGTTAAAGAAAACGTTCTATACACTTAAATAAATTAAAATATTAATTACACGTCTTTAATATACCCGCATATATTAAATCAAATGTGTTCTGGGGGTACGCCACTCCTGTGGCCTGCATTTGCGTGTTCTTTCACACTCTCCTTGACATTGAAGTCATCTCTATTTTTAGGATCATTGAAGAACACGTGACTCACGTTGCATGAGCTGGGGTCCGTGTAAAGTACATAACAGTGTGGTAGAATTGTTCTGGAGGTGAAAGGTGTGCAGCATTTGACTGTTAAAAAAATTAATTTATCTTTGTGCTCTAAAAGTGTTTGTTGAAAGTTTTCCCAATGTAGTGTCCCCTTCGAAAAGGATTATACAATGACTAAGACCTTTTATTTTCGCCAGTCCACTCAAGGCCATAGTCCCCCGCTTTGCAACCGTTCCCCCACTCCACTAAGTTCCCCTCTCGCAGCAGCGTTACTATTCTTGTGGCATCAGCAATTCCTGTAGTTCTTTTAAGTTAATATTATATGTCTTGTAATGCAAATGACTTTGAATGTGAATGGTTGAGACGACGGTCGATAGGCATTGCAAATATACAATGTTCCCCCACTTCTCTATCAAATAGCGTTTTCCGTGAAAGTGGTGTTATTTCTCTCATATTTTAATGTAAGAAATATATCATCCGTTTTCTACCCAAACACTGTGTAAGGCTGTATGTTTGTGTCAACTTCCAAATGATTTTAGCGATCCCTTTAAGTTGAGGAACTTCCTGTTCTTTGACAATATTCACAAATAATAAAATGACACTTATATAAGTACATAAAACCACCCCAATGAAATATGGTGCCAAAAATATATACACATTTTTATAGTAGATATCTATTTAATATATTTCAAAGTTTGACCGAAAAATAACAGTAATGTGTAGTATGAGGTTCTGTAAACAGATGTGACTCACATACTTTATGATAGCGTTACTACGTGACAGGTAAATCAACAATGAACAAATGCAGTCAAGAATATCGTATGATGTTCTGTAAACAGATGTGACTTACATTACGTTATGTTAGTGTTCTTACTTGACAAATAAATCAACAATGAACAAATGGAGTCAAGATATCGTATGACGTTCTGTAAACAGATGTGTTTCACATCACGTTATGCTAGCGTTGCTACAACAAAAAGGAGCCAAGATTATCGTTTGAACGGTAGAAAGCAATTTTGAAGTGGTATTGGAAAACCGAGAATATTGTTGAAGTTCAAAGGCAATGGAGACGTGTGTACAGAACAGAATCGCCAAGGCGAGTAACAATTGCACGTATTCGAGACAAATTTGAGACTCATGGTACCGCATGCCATGTTCACAATGGCAGATCTGGCAGATCACCACATTACAAACGAGATTTACGTGTGTACCTTGATGACAATCTCCCAAGGCACTGGATAGGACGAAGAGGTCCGATTAAGTTTCCACCGCGTTCTCCGAATCTACTTCTACCTATGGGGATATCTTAAGGATGTAATATACTGTAGAAAACTAGCTACACTGGCAGCATTTCGGGAAAATTTTGAAACGACATGTGCTGCAATCGCAGAGGATACTTTTGCAAACATTGTTCTATTGGTAATTCAACGAACTCAGAAGTGTATTGACTCCGATGGTGGATATTTTGAGCAACTGTTGTAACTGTAAAAGTTTAAGATGATTAGTGATTAACATTTTCTGTTTGTGTGAATTCAGTTTTGTTATGTTAACAGTTTTTTCTTTGCTTGAAATGTGTATACATTTTTGGCATCCCCTATATATATGTTGCAAATCTAATTATCAAAATATTTTATGTATTGTAATTAGTAATGTAGACAGCATATATGTAAAATACGATATAATGTTAATATGTGGCTTGTATGTCAAAAGTCGGTCCTGGCGGTGTAGTGGTAACCATAATTGCCTTCTAAACCCAAGGTCGCGGGTTAAATTCCAGTCAGGGTCGATATATTTTCTTCGGGCCTAAAAGTCCTCCTAAGTATGGTTTCCTTCGGAAGGGAAGTAAAGCCGGTGGTCCCGTGTCGTACATTTACGGTACGTATGTCAACTTTGAGCGGCCTCACGTTTTGATGCCAATTTTGAAGCGATTTGGTGAATGATCGCTTCGGGTTTTTGCCTACGCTTCAATGACAACAATTTCTCAGGGTGAATTATGCTATCTTGTTGATTCGTACTCAACAGGACTGGGAGAGAAGTGCAATAGTGTAAATAAGCACGCTATGCGGCATACTATATATTGCTACGTTATTGTGTTTTTTCGCGTCCTCTGGTGTTTTGCGTACGATAGATTTAGCTGCGTCTACTAGTTGCAGTGGCACATGAAACTGAAAACGCTTAATTGATGTATCGGAACTGAGTAACTGTAAACTGCTTCTCAGCTGAGCATCTACCACATAACTGACGTATCAGATTGCGTGTCCATGTCTGAGTTATTTCTTTGAACTGCGTGCCTTAGCAACGTCGAACTTATAACGCGTACTGAGAACGGCTTTATCTTGCCGCGTCTAAGAATTGAAAACTGCATGCTCCCGCAGAGCACACCACCAGGACAGATAGTTAATGGAATACAACTGTTTTATTGTTGTTCAGAATTTTTAAACATTGAAAGGTATATTAATGGACTTCAGAGATATACATTTTTTGTATTTATACTTTTTTTACGTTCAAATGGTTATAATGACTTAGAAAACGTCACTTATTGGCTTTAAAAGAATATTCCTTTTCAGTTTTTTCTGTCTTCTCTCCTCTTGTTTAATGTTTATCGGGTTCTGCAGAGTAATGTAATATTATTTTGGTCCATCTTAAACCACAGGACTATAGTGTAAAGAGAAAGCATAAAAGAATGTAGCCATTCTAAGAATATGTAGCAATTACGTACTGTAAACGTACATTAGATTTCAGACAAAGTACAATCGAATTAACATCTGCCAAATTTTTCCGCTTGGAGCCACGCAGACTTCTAATTTTCATCCGCGCCGCTTGAGTGCAGAACGAAAAAGAGCTACGTTACCTTTAAAGGCTTTCTGTGTACTGTAATTTTCAATAGATATCAATTGCCTTGTGGAGCTTCCTGAGATACCACGTTTTTGTCCCACCTCTGCCAGAGGTCGCACGTACATTCACAACCGCATAAGAACTTTAAAGATGTTGTTACGAATGTTGACAGTTTATCTCTCAATAAAACAATATAATTTAACTTAGAGTTAAATATAACAGGAATAAAGTTAATTTAGCGTTTTAAAATTGATTAATGCTCCCCTATATTATAAGTAATATCGATATTTCAGTTACTTTAGAGAATTAGCTGGATGAACACCTTTTGTCACTGTGTTGAAAATAAATTAAAGAACCGGGAAATGCTATTAAACAATAAAGGATTGATTCGTTTGTGTTAGAGGCAAAAGTGTGTTTACTTTATTCTCCCATTCGCCTCGTGAAGACGTTTGTTTACTTTTAAATTCAAAATCTTAATAGATACTGACAAAGCTTTCACATAGTTCAGTTAAATAATGGAACGCAATGAAATGAATTTATACAGAATATCAATTCATGTCTAATCTGGTGGTGTAATGGTAACCATACTTGCCTTCTAAACCCAAGATCGCGGGTTCAAACCGGTCAGGATGGATGAATTTTTTCAGGTGTAAAAATTCTTCTAAGTAAGGCATCCTTCGGAAGGGAGGTAAAGCCGTGGGTCCCATGTCGTACTTTTACGGCACGTAAAAGATCTTCAAGCCTGAAAGAAGAGGCCTCTGAGCAAAATTCATCGGTTTTTTCACGCCCTGAATTGGATGGGACGCTGATGACCTGAGATGTTGAAGAATGTCCATAAATAAACAAAATCAGCCACAACAACACCTAATCTAGTTGGTTCTGATGGTCTAGTGGTAACTATACCTTGCCTCGTAGACCCAAGGTTGCGGGTTCAATTCCAGCCTGGGTCGACAGATTTTCTTCAGGCTTAAAAATTCTCCTAAGTATGGCTTTATTAGGAAGGGAAGTAAAGCCGTGGGTCCCGTGTCGTACTTTTACGGCACGTAAAAGAACCTCAAGCCTGAAAGAAGAGACCTCTGAGTAGAATTTGTAGACCGTTTCACGCACTGATTCGAATGGGACACTGATGACCTGAGTTGTTGAAGAGTGTCCATAAATAAAACAAATCAACAACAACATCTAGTCTAGTTGGTTCTGATGGTTTAGTGGTAACTATACCTTGCCTCGTAAACCCAAGGTCGCGGGTTCAATTCCAGACATGGACGATAGCTTTTCTTCGGGCTTAAAAATCCTCCAAAGTATGGCTTCCTTCGGAAGGGAAGTAAAGCAGTGGGTCCCGTGTTGTACATTTACGGCACGTAAAAGAACCTCAAGCCTGAAAGAAGAGGCCTCTGAGTAAAATTTGTAGGCCGTTTCACGCCCTGAATTGAATGGAACTCTTATGACCTGAGAGGTTGAAGAGCGTCCATAAATAAAACAAATCAACAACAACAATACACCTAATCTAAGTCAAGACACATGAACTGGAGGTCTGCGGATCGATTCCCATCAGGGCCGCCTCTCTGACTGTAATGTTTTCAAGGCTTTCCGCATTTGAAAATGGCAAATGTTATACTGTAAACTTAGATTTTGAATGATTCTTTTCAAAAAATAACCCTGTCCCACCATGTATTATTATCATCCACTGTCAGTGAAGCAACGATAGAGAAACAGGCATTAAAGAGTAAAATAAAGAAAAACCACCTAATTTATTTTCTCTATTTGATCAGATGAACATGTACCCTCGAATTGGCCTTTTGGGTTAATGTTTTAATGTTGGGAATTTATGGGTAATTAAGGTTCGATTTGTCTTTCTGTATTCCTTCGTTTCCTTTACTTTATCTCTCCATCTCTAGCACACATTTGTGGACATGAAACATAAAACCAGGCCCCCGTTCTCCAGTAAAATATCTGTCAATCAAGACTCCCGCTTTAATTTATGATGTAAACACACGACTTTTAAAAGTTCCTTTCGTCTGTTGCATTGGTAGACCTAGCCGCACGTTTATTGATGTTATGATTCGGATTAAGCTGCGGTAGGTCTGCCTCCAGCACGATTGTCCCGTTATTGTTCTTGGCCAAATACCAAAGAACTGTGAGCCAGTTAGTTTAGAGAGGCTACGGTATAGTTCTCTGCCAATCTACTGGCAAGAAATTCTTACGCTCAATTAAACGCACGCGGGCAGGTCAGGCGTTGCGAAAATCGTTCCAGAAGAAATTTTCCACCAAAGATTGACCTTTAATTTATCGTTATAGCCACGAGTGACTTTTGTTTTTCCGCTAGCACTCACGTTCTAATCTATTTCTGCTCGCGAATGAACGGTAGTGAAAATGCTGGTCCGGTGCTGGCTGAAATTCTAAAACGTTAGTTGGGGGAGGGGGAAAAAAAAAAAAAGCTAAAATGGCATGAAATGCTTTGCAGGGTCAGGGATCTATCTGAAATGCTCATTCATGTACAAATAAAAAGAATTCGCTTGCGGGAGTTTTATATATGTATAATTTATCACAGAAGGAGTTTTGTTTCTTGTGATTTTACAGGCAATATCTTGCAGTTGAGTGTATGGTAGCCTTGCAGAGATAATTTTCAATAGAAAATTCAAATTTTAGTCCTTCATCCTCAAGCATTGCCATAAAGAAAGAAAGTAAGGGGGAAAATGTACTTTTTATTACAGCAGGGTCGAAAAGGAAGCCAGGGACGTTTTAACTGGTAAATACTGACGTTTTTGTGATGTTATTGGGTACCAGAAGTAAAGCGAAAGTAACAAGAACTAGAAAGAGTACAATAATATATGAGTTGTGTGCATAGGAACTCCACAAATCGTTCTTGTTAAGCTAGATAAGGTTTTTTTTTGAGTAGTGTTTAACGCCCGTTTTTACTACTGAGGCACCACAGGCGGTGGACACTGATGACACGAAATGAAATGATATATTGGGAAAGGATTTTTTTTTTAAGGAAGGAAGCGTTCCAGGCCTAAGTTTAGGTACCTCCCCGGCATTTGCCAGTTATGAAGACTGAGGAAAACCTGGAAAAAAACCCAGTCAGGAAGGACGGTCCTGGCGGGATTCGAACCGCAAACCTCCCGCTCACGAGTCCATGCCTTAACGACCTCGGCCACCCATGGCTATGCTAGATAAGGTGATTTCAGTAAATTAAAAACTATGGTTACACTTGATCAAATGTTGTGACAAGTCAGGTTCCTTGAAATATGTTGCGGTAACCGCAAGTTTTATCTTATTAGCTGGCAAATTTTGATGCCGAGATTTTATAGTGTAATTTGCATGACCTCTGAGTCTAAGGAAACTTTTTTTTGGTGAACCTCTTTGGTACAAATAGATGATAGTAGCTCGAATTGTAAGGTTATATAGTATAGTAATATAAAATATTAAATTTGGGTGCTATTATCGTTAAGTAAAAGGTATAACATTAATATTCTGATTGAAGTTATATTGATCTCTTTTGTAATATGCATAATTTAGCTTCTTTCCAGAAACATGTCAAAACACTTAGCAGATTTTTGGATTTTGTTTAATCAAAAATTGCATTAGCACTGTACACCGACAAACGTTTTTGACGTCAATAAAATACGTTAAAAAGGATCATGTTTCCACTAGAAAACAAACAGATGTAATTCAAATAAAATTCCAAGTCAAGTGTGGCTATCTCAGTATATTGAAAGCATTATTTTTTTCTTTAGCCCTGATTATTTTTCTAGATAATTGTCTGTTTTATTCTAGGCAGAATAAATTCATTTATTGTATACTGATTATAGGCGACTCTGTTAAATACAAAAAACTGATAGCTAATTCCAGCCAACTGGACATGATCAACTAGTGCCATTTGATAAGGTTTATTTGGTTGGGAAAATAGACAAATTGCACGGAAATGTAGCACCGGGGCTTTGTTTACTGATATAGCATTGTAATACGTATTATTTAATAATTTTGACCTAGTAGATCCAATTAATATAACCAATGCTGCTTGAAAATCACGAAAATTAAAAAATATATAATTAATCATTAAACCTCATTAAAGAATAGCAACATATTAAACATAAATTATATTCAGTATTAATTACAAACTAAATTGGAAACTTACGTTAAATTTTTATTACAAGCTCTATAAAATTAACATAAATGGTCAATATTAGAAAAGCCTGCTCCATGGTATAATTACATATGCATATACAAGTGACCAGTTTTCTGTATTTTTGAGAAAATTTCTATGTTATACAATTATTTTATTGTAGACGTTTATCTTCCTATTAAAAAAAGGATAATTTGTGGCCCAATGTAACAAAGGACGTTATGAACCTCAAAATAAAAGAAGCAAAGAAAACTTGAAATTTGTATGTGAGTTCAGCAATGTGTTTGCTTCTTACTGTTACGTTACAACAAAAAGGATAATAAAAATAAAAATATTGAATTAAAGTTTGAGACTTAGCGTATAATAAACGCGCGGTATAACAACAGAAACCTCATGATTTTCTTACTTCCGTAGAGTAATACTGTATACAACATCTTCGATGAAAGGATTATTAGACTATTGGCATTAGTTACTAGGAGAACAGAAAGTACTTTATTCAAAAGCTGAAGGTGAAATTTGAGAAAAAACATTTTAGATGAATTAAAAATATGGCGCAAATTTTGTTAGGCAAAAAATGATTACCCTACTATAAATGACTGATAACATAATCTTGTCTGTTATAACATTTGAAAACATCTCCTTCAGAAGCGAAATATCCACCAAAAAAATTGAAGAAAAAAATAATAAAAGTCGATTTATTTATGTTTTATTAGAATGTTTTCAAACATGATATAAATTATCTAATATTTACATTTAAAGCACCCCTTAAATTCACGCGTGGGAAGCTTTGCAGTCAGTGAAAATGCTAGGCATATATAACCCTGATAGGTGTTTATGTGCCAAAAATAAAAAATCCAGGCGGATAAAACATGTAGCAAGTAATTAATAAAATGTTGCCGATGTTATAAGCATCAAATAACTTGAACAAAGACGCATCGAAAAAGGTGTGTTGATGATCACAATACAGAATGGTTTAAAAACTTCTAAGATGCGAAGGAGAAAAAAGAGCTTAAAAAAAGCAGAATCAAGATTATAATTGGCCAGTTTTTATGTTAGAAGCGTATAGTAGATAGCAGACAAGATCCCCTAATGATTAGGGTTGTTCCGTGTAGTCCGCAAGGTCCCGAATTCTTTTCTCAATACCTAATCGGAAATTTTCTCAGTTAGGAAGGTGGGAAATGGAATTCCCGGGCAATTTATTGGGATCAGACTTATGAAGAGGTAACGTCCTTTCGATCTCAGAATTCCCGCGCGGTGGCTGGCTGAGTGCCTATTTGTGGATGACTGCCTGTCAATGAGGTCGCGAGGGGAGACATGAAGACTCGACAATCGCCGCAACTTGCAGCGTTGTCGCGCTTAAGAAAGAGACAGAAAGACGATGCTTTCTCGAAAGCCGCTGTTATTTCCTGCAGACAGAAAAAGTTAAAAATGCAACAGATTTATTCACTACATTCCATCCTGAAGTATTATAGAAATACTCTTAAGACCCTGCAATGCTGCAAATGTCCCCATTTTACTTAACCCACTTAACTTTGTGCCAGTTTTGCATTAACCAATAAACTTACATTAATACTTTTATTTCAGTCCTTTTCTCCTTCTGGTATCTTCTCGAATCGTAATATAGAAAGGATCCCATGATGGCGGAAGCGGTCACTCATTGGTTAATACGCCTCTCTGTTAACGAACTTCCAAGGAATTTCCTTTCTATGTATCGACTAGAGAGAGAGATTTTTCTGCCTGAACACGCGCAATCAAGACGCTTCCGGGTGAGTCAAAAATGATTATGTCTCTTTAACAATGGTTTGGGTATTTAAGCTATAAAATCAAAAATTTTATGATGCTTTTAGATTTTAGTAATTTATAAAGCAAGTCTATTCTTTAACCTAATTTTAATGTATTTTTCTAGGGATTTACAGCACGTTACAGAATATACTTGCCTTAGCGATTTGTGCTGTCACAAATTTCACGTTTATTACATTTATTCTTAGAAATACGAATACATGTCCCCTGTAGCCCAGTTAATAATTATTGTTGTGCCCAAGATATACTACATTGGTAGTCAAATGGGCCATGTTTTGTTATAAATGCTCATGAGGGGCTTTGAGTGTTTTAATGTTAATGTTATACAATTTATTACATTATTCCTTTTGCACATAATCATTGCTCTGGGTATTTCAAATTATTGTGTGTAAGAAGATTTTGTAAACATAACAAATGCTAGTTGAAATACTTTTTTTTTTTTGCGAGAGGCATCACGGAAATTATCCCAAATAAATGTCGTTAAGTGTAAAGCTTCACAATTTATAAAATACCGAGGGTGCCAAAAAGTGTATACACACTTTCACAACAGATATGTATTTAATATATTTCAAATTTGACCGAAAAGCAACAGTAATGTGTAGTATGAGGTTCTGTAAACAGATGTGTCTCACATACATTGTGATAGCGTTGCTACAACAAATTGGAGCTGCACCACCACATTACCACAGAGATGTATGTGCGTACCTTGATGACAATCTCCCAAGGCACTGGATAGGACGAAGAGGTCCGATTGAGTTTACACCGCGTTCTCCGTATCTAACTGCGTTGGACTTCTACCAATGGGCAACTCTTAAGGATTTTGTATACTGTAAAAAATCGCTACACTGACAGTATTTAGAGAAGAAATTAAAACGGCATGTGCTGCAATCGCTGAGGACCCTTTCGTAAACGTTGCTCGATCAGTAGTTCAACGTATTCAGAAGTTAATCGGCGCCGATGTTGGGCATTTTGAGCATCTGTTGTGACTGTAAAAGTCTAAGATGATTAGTGCTCATCATTTTCTGTTTTTGTGAATTCAGTTTTGTTATATTAACAGTTTTTTCTTTGCTTGTAGTGTTTATACATTTTGCCACTCTCTGTATACACAGGTAACAATTGGTAAGAAAAATACACTTTTTAATTATCTATTTACATCAAACAGCTAAGAATGACTAACATCGTTTTAACTGGACATTAAACATTTTGATTTTAATCACAGATGACAATTATGAGTGTGTCTTTGTTGTGATACCAGTCGTGTAAGAATCAATTGTTCTTATTATTAAACGTTTTTATCTTTACATTGAAAATGATTCTAATTTGGTTACAAGATAAGCTTTTATTTATGAGTTTGTCACTTTTGGTTTAAAACCTCCAATCATAACCCGTTTGGTAAACAATTCTACAGAATTGTATATTACCCGCTGCTGAGACCTTGACACAAATCATTAGGAGGAAAACAGACGAAAGTGGTGGTTACAAAGTGTTTTTATTGAAGTAAAGTGATAAGCAAAGTTCAGCAGCATAGAGCTTTAGTTCAGCACTATGAACAGGAAGGCTTGTAGAACTAAATCCGACAAGTAAGCACTTAACGATACAAATGATCTGATCTGATATTGATAAATGCGAAATATTTACATTTTACTGAGAAGTTGATCCTTGACAAAAGATTGAAATACATTAAATTTATATTTACATATAAGAACGTGGTAAATATGAATTCAAAGGTTTTCACAAGAAAATACTCTCCAAATAACATAAACCTACTCACCGTCTCCATTCTGATTTACAAACAGACACACAAATGTCCTATCCGGCCTCTTTATTGTAATTAAAATTTTCTTCCAGATAACATTGAATGAAGAAAGGTAAATAAATGTTAAAAAATTTCTCTGCAGGATGTGTTAAATCTATTGTTGCTCTCTTTAAGTGTGTGAGCTTTAAGATACAAAATTGGAACAAAAATTCAAGAAAAAAACATGTTTTAGAAATAGGCAAATATATTTAAAATTAATAGTTTAAATCAAACAACTTTTTCTGAGGTTGTTAGAGAACGAATAGCTTTGTAAAATAACTTAATGTTTACACCGCAAGGAAGAAGGAGTTTTTAAGATGGCCTTTCAATGTTGTCTCAAACACAGAATGACCGCGAATATCCAGGCCAATTTCCTCTTTATTATCAAGTTTTATCAAGCATACTTGAAATGGATTTTATTAAACTTAAAAGAGGCTCACAAAAAGTCATAAAGTGACCCGTAAGTGAAATTGTAAGCTTTCCTAATATGAATATGCCAAGACTTTACCAGAATAATATTAAATCAGGTCATGAAGAAGAATTATGAAAATAATTCAAGTGCATATTTGATAAAGAAAGCTTAGTATAACTATATATATATATATATATATCTGAAGGATTTATCGTCATATACCTTAGACATAGAATATTGCCTTCAGGCAATTCTAAATCTAAACTTAGGAATCTCGCCCAAGTCCATTGACAACTATTTAATTGTTTAGAACTAGATAAGGCAATCTAATATAAACCCTTGTAGTTAGCCACACACAGCTAAGGGAGATACGAGGATAGGTCCATAAGTTTCCGGCTTCGCAGATAAGGATTATCACTTTTACAAAATCCTTATTTGGTGTCATGCCTTTCTTTAAAATAAATAATTGCAGCTATAACTTCCTTCCGCTGTGTTCAGTTTCAGATATAGCTGCATAAAGAAGGATATATGTAGAAGATAGTGACCTGTTCAAAATGGAGTATCGAGCTGTTATTAAGTTCTTCATAAAAGAAGGGCTTACTCCAAAATAAATTAAACAGCGACTGAAAGGTGTATATGGGGAAGCATCCCCCTCATATTATACCGTAAAAGAATGGGCCAAGAAAGCATAGAAGACGAAGAGCTTGCAGGTCGGCCCTTGGAGGTGCTCACTCCTGAAAACATCGCTCTTGTGTAAGGAGAAATTATGGAAGACCGGCGGCTCAAACTTACAGAAATAGCAGCATGGTTGGGTCTTTCTAAAACAACAGTTCTTCATATTATTCATGAACATTTAAACACGAATAAGGTTAGTGCAAGATGGGTTCCTAAACTTCTTTCCTCAGTCCAAAAGCAGCAACGAGTCATCTGTTGTCAGGCATTTTTGGAGCTCTGCCGTGGCAACGAGAGAGAAGTTCTGCAAATCATTGTGACAGGAGATGAAACTATAATCCTCTGCTATGATCCTTTGTCCAAAAGAGAATCAATGGAGTGGCAGGCATAAACCTGGCGAAGCACCGCCTCTAAAGGCCAAGATCACTCAGTCAACCAAGAAAATCATGACCACAATCTTTTGGAACTGTGAAGGAATACTCTTCATTGAGTTCAAGGAGATGAACGCCACAGTAAATGGGGAGTACTATGCTGGCCTACTGCACAGACTATGTGCTTCCATCAAAGATTTGTTTGATTTGGTTTATTCATGGACGCTCTTTAGGTCATCAGCATCTCATTCAATTCAGGGCGTGAAACGACTGATAAATTTTGCTCAGAGGCCTCTTCTTTCAGGCTTGATGTTCTTTACCGTGCCAGGGACCCAGGGCTTTACTTCCCTTCCAAAGGAAGCCATACTTAGAATTTTTAAGCCCGAAAAAAATCTATCGATCCTGGCCGGGTTTGAACCCGCGATCTTGAGTTTAGAATGTAAGTATGGTTACCACTACACCACCTGGACCGACTTCCATCAAAGAGAAAATCTACGAAAGCTGAGTGGTGGTGTGCGCCTTCTTCATGACAATGCGCCTGTGCACACAGATCTTGTTGCAAAGGAAACTGTGAAGAAATGTGGCTTCAGGTAGGTGGTCCATCCACCCTACAGCCCAGATCTAGCTCCCAGTGACTATTTCCTTTTCTCAAAACTCAAGAAGGACCTTCGAGGAAGGAAATTTAAGTGTAACGAAGAAGTAATGGATGCTGTTTATGACCGTTTTGCATACAAGACTTATGACAATTTTTGGGGAGAGGGTTTGAAATGTTAATTCAAAGATGTGAGAAGTGTATTGCTATAATGGATAATTGTATTCAAAAGTGAAATAGTTTTTGTCTATATGATACTTATAAACTGGTTAGAGTGGAAATTTATGGACCTACCCTCGTATGTAAGGATACTGTTTGTTCACAAGCTTAAAAAAATAAAAAATAAGTGAAAGTATTTTGGTATAACTGTAATTTTAAATATTCAGAAACTATATTATTTCCTAATATTTATCTCATATCAGTGTAATAAATTTTCTTTCATTCTAAGGAATAAACACTTCATAATAACTGTTGCAGGAGTATGCTCATTTTATGAGCGAAATGCTTTTGCTCAAGCAGATGACCCAATGTTCAACGTAACATGCTTGGTGATATAACTGAGCAGGTCGGAGTTCTGTTTACCTCTGCAGCAATTGTTAGGAGTTTTCTTGAGTTTTTCTTTATTTGAAAGTACCATGGGATCTAATCTCATTGACGTCATTTTTTTCTTCATTTTTTCATTCCTTCTTTGCCCTCAATGCCTAGAATGGTTGTTATATGAGTTTGAAGTGTAAAATAAAAAGAAAAATTAAGCTTTGAAAACTCCGTGTGCCGTTAAAGCGTTTACTTAATTATTGCTAATTATGAAAATAAATATTTAGTTATGTTTCTTCTGTGTATGAATGTTTTGCAAATTTAAATCTGTTAATTATTTTATAATTACGCCCTCTTTTACGTTTCTGTGCATTACTACTCAAGGTTAAAGTGTTTCACCTCACCGTCGTAGGTATCAGTTAAATTTCTATTGTTTACAGAGTCTGTGCTTGAGCATTACTAAGCGCTGTAAAGTTCTGCAGCGGTCTTCTATTTTTCATATTTTCCGTTTCCTCTCCGTCATGCCCGTTTTCGTTCCTTCTTTTCTGTTATGCTTCTTTTTGTCATAGCTTAAATTTCTTTCTTTCATTTGTTCCTTCCTCAACTGCATTCCCAACTTCTGTAAGTGCCTTTCTTCCTACAGGCAGGCGTCCTCTCTTTTTGCCTTAGTACTTACTCAAGTTTATGTTTTTCTTCCTTCTACCTTCATTCAGTTTCAACTTCTTCTATCTCCATTCGAACCCCAAAATAAGAACTGAACAAATAACACATAATTTTCTTCTGCAGACGAAGCCGCCTGCTAAAAGTTTTTGCATACTTGCCCTGGTTCGAGTAATTTGATGAACCATTAAATGCTAAAAGGATTTATGGGAGTATCTTTTGATAATCACCGCCATTGTTACAGCAAACTGTCAGTGGGCCTAACATTACAAGAACATTTTTGTTGCTTCTTGTCTGCTCTTCATTTTACCATTTTCCATCTCTTATATCTGTCTAATATTTATTTCTGTGCAAACGCCACAGAGATATAAAATATCTAAGCTTTCCTTATCTTTTTTTCACTTGTGTGACGTTATCTTGAAGTCGATCAATGAAACAAAAGAAAAATTTGAATTCCGACCAATTACAGTCGGATATTGCAGTAAAATTATCAAATCGTGCATGTCTTCTAGTCAGTGTATATACCCTCATTAATATAAATCCTGTGCACGCATCACTGACCACTTTTCTGCCTTTTCAGTAATATTGTAAATTTAACTAACTTAATGTGTGTTTACTCAAGCAATTGCTTTTGCGTATTCCGCCAAACAGTCTGAAATCATAAATTATGTAACAAAATCTACTTAAGCAACTATAAATTTTAATAAACACATTGTTCAGAATACTAAAATGTTATCTCGGTAGCAAATGTAATAGTCGACTTTCGTCTATTTCATTCTCACGATTATTGAATAGGTAGGTATTCATAAATAAGTAAACATTTTATGCAATTGTTAATAATGCGTGTGCGAATGGCTCTTATCTATTAGCATTACTGACAATCGACATTCGTATGTTGCTAGATGGCTGGAAAAGGTTAAGTATCCACAATACAAATGTACAATTATTACATATTGTAAGCCAAGTTAACGGGAATTATATTTACATTTTTATTTTAATTGTGAAATAGTTCTATTAAATAACATTCTAGTGATTGAGACCCTTTCGTAATATTACTTGTGATTAAATATGTTGCCATGATTAGGCAAAGTCTAAATTTTAATTTGGTGCTAACTACTGTTTTTTGTATGTTAATGTCATTTTAATGTTCAATTCAGTTTCTGGATTTCTTATGAATGCTTTCAGTGTTATTTTATTCAATACATATAAATATTTTATATACCTGTAATTAGCTTTAGTTTATATTTTCCTTTAATTCACGTAATGTAATATATATATATATATATATATATATATATATATATATGTATATATACATATTCTGATTTAAATAAGCTTAAACAATTCCTTTATTAGACATATAGATGATATGCCTGTATAAAGTACAAGCTATATCATACCCTACGTAGCGATTGTGTGATTGGAAAATTAGAACTACCAGTATTTCTACTTCATATTTTTTTTTCCTGCTCTTCTGAGTTATCTTTGTAGTTTGTACTTATTAAACATAGCAGCTGTGAGTTGCCACTCTACAGAATAATGAGTTTACAATTTTTGCTTTTTCTGTTCTATAACGCTGAGAGTTAGTTAACAGTGAAACACTAGTTAATTAAAATATGTTGGCAGAAATTAAATTTCATAAAGTGAAAAGAGTTTCATGAGGTGGGTAAAAATAATACACAAAGATATGATAAAGTTAAATGTGCATTCTAGTGTATATAAAAATAATTTCTTCTTCGTCTGCTGTTGTACACTTGTTGTTGTTATTGTTGTTATGCTGATAGTTTTATTTTTTTCCTCGCCAGTTTAGTATTCAGCAATATTATAATCTTTGCACGTGATTTATTGTGACTATTATATGCAACATGCGTATTTTGAGTACCTAATTTTGATTAAATGTACATTTTTTAAGGTGATTATGTATCAGTGTAGGAATTGTTTACTGAAATATTTAGTTCAGTGTCTTCTCGATTCTTTATATTATTTAATTGTGTTGTTTATACAGAGCAGCCTTTTAAGACTCATTTTCAATACAGCATTCGGTAACCAATTGATTTTGGTTATAAAATAGAACATTTAAATATAAAATTTTTACTTTTGGAATACCTGCAGTGCAATATCTGCCTGAAACAAAACAAAAAAAAAAAAACCCTCGAAGGACAATTTCGTTTCTAAAGATACACATTAACCTCTGAAAATACTAAAAAGATAAGCGCACTTTGATGCATTCTTAAATTATACATGTAGCATTTCTACCAGTTAAGAGTAACACAGTTTTTGTTCTACACAGATAGTAATTAAAAATGATTCACATGCCACCCTTGAAATACTTCGCCTCCGCAAGGTGGAGCTCCAATAGAACCCAGGCTGACTTTTCTTGAACAGTCTTTCACTTTAGACAGAAGAATTAGAAGAATATGACTTAATTTTACATTTTATATGTACGCTCGTCGACTATCAAAATTAAGCAATAACGTTTAACAAAATAATGATAGTTTAAAATATGTATAAACCAACGATTTCGATGCCTTTTTTAATTCAGAGATTCCCGCGGGTTTTAAAGACAAGGACCCCTATATTCCTGTTTTGTAGGTATCACCGCCTGTGATTACATAGATACGAAAAAAAAATGAAAAAATTTATCAGTAGAAAGAGATTTGATACTTAAGTATTTTACAGTGCGAATAAATAAATGGTTTCCGCCCTTCATTATGGAGATACAGATATAGATAGCGATCGATGTCGTAGCTACCTTGCAATGTGACGTGTGATTATTTTTTTATGGACGCTCTTTTTAACATCTCAGGTCATCAGCATCCTATTCAACTCAGGGCGTGAAACGGCCGACAAAGTTTGCTTAGAGGCCTCTTTTTCAGGCTTGAGGTTCTTTTTCGTGCCGTAAATGTACGACACGGGACCCACGGCTTTACTTCCCTTCCGAAGGAAGCCATACCTAGGATTTTTACGCCCGAAAAAATCCATCGGTCCTGGCCGGGTTCGAACCCGAGATCTTGGGTATATGTGACGTGTGTTCTTAGCCAAATATAAACCCCTGTCATAGACGGCGGGTAATCATAAGTAAGCTACACCTCAAACTACCTACCATACTTGCTTCGTAAATCCAAGGGTCTGGCGTAAAAAAGCTAAGTATAGCTTCTTTCGGAAGGGAAGTAAAGCCGTGGGTCCCGTGTCGTACATTTACGGCACGATAAAGAACCTCAAGCCTGAAAGAAGAAGCCTTTAAGCAAAATTTATCGGTCGTTTCACGCTCTGAATTGAATGGGACGCTGATGACCTGAGATGTTAAAGAGCATCCGTAATTTAAACAAAACAAATGAAACTAACTACAAGTAAGTCGCTGGCGCTGGGAGGGGATAATAAGGCTTTTGAGCACTACAGTAGGAAAGTTTTATGAATGATTACCGAACTTGAATTTCAATTAATCAGATCTACTGGAGCACAGTTCGTATTTGGAAAAAAAAATAGTGTTCAAGGTAAGCTATTGTGTTTTCAGTCCTGTTAGACACTTTGCAGCTTTGAAATGAACAACAAAGCGCCTGAAACTATTTGTTTTTATCTTTGAGGTGTTCTACTTTTTTTACTGGTCACTTTTGCATATATATTTTGTTTTATGCAAGCTACCTCACGGTCTCTCAAGGAACCTCCAGGATCTTAGAAAAATATTTTTGTGTTTTCTGAATGATGTCTGTAATTTACCGAATTTCTTATGACTACTATAAAATATAGGTAAATCAATTATTCTTAATAGTGCTCAATAAAACAATATTTGGTTTAAATGGTATTCCGACATTTTAAAATAATTAAGAATAAAATACCATTACATATAAAAGTGTCTGTTTTTTTTTGTCCCTGAGTGTACTTTATCTGATAACGAATCTCAGCTGAACTAGTTATCTTCCGCAATGACAGTATTTTGAAACTTAATTAAAACTTCCCGTTTAAAAATAATTTACAAATTCTATTGACCACATGCTTTTTCACTCTGTAGTCACAATATAGTGCTTATAATAAATTATAGTAACCGATATTATTGATTTTATTTTAATTATTATTGACTTCATGGAATGCATCATATATTTATTTTTACAGGAATAACACATGTAATGTTTAAAAATATTGATATAAAGTAATTTTTAAAGTATCGTTAAAATGTTGAGAGTGTATTGATTGCAAAATTAAAAGATATGCCAACAGCATTAGGCGAAATATTACAAAATACTTGTACCGCCCAAAGAACCAGCATGGAAGAAACTATTGAAGACATACAAATCTCTAGAAATCCAATAAACATTAGTTTTATGTTGCCAACCTACCAGTTATTACCTTTAGGCGTGCTTCTCTCCTAAGTTCGCAGTTTTCTGCGTAGTTTTAGAAAGGAGACACAAATTGCGTACGCTACACGCGCCATCATTGACCTCACCAAATCCCTCTATTAATAACATTCGCTTTACGTTGTTATATTCATGCCATGTTGCATGACCAGAATCATTGTGTGTCAGTAATAGCATTTAATGTGTGGTGTGTGTGTATGTGTGTGTGTGTGTGTGTGTGAAGCCTGTCCAACACCGCTGTGATTCCCAGTGCCAGAATGGCGTTACACAATTATTCGTCGTGTATTACCAAGTTTTCAAGAATTTTCTTACATCCAGTTTTACCATAATAGAAAAATAATGGACTTTTTAGTACACGATTTAAAATACATTCAAATAAATACAACTGTCGCATTGGCCTTACGACCTTACATGCTAATATCGTTCTTGTAACAATCAAAATGACCACACACACACACACACACACACACACACACACACACACACACACTACATGCATACGTACAAAATGCAAACACAAAGATGTACTACATCATACGTTTCCTATGAGTAATTTTATATACAAATACATAAACATGAATGGAATCCTTACTCTTGACCCCCCTTCCATTTACTCACACCGCCTCTCCAACTCTCCCCTCTTCATTATAGCCATTAACCTTTTTTATCAGGTCTTCTCAGAAATGTTCCCAAATTTTGTGAGTATCTCGCATGCATCATCACTTCTCGGCAAATGTTTAAACTTCTATTGACATTCAAAAATTGCGGTGATAAATGTTCATTTCTTAAAATCTCCGTTTCCCTGCAATCTACCAGAATATGCCTTCAGGTATCGCTTTCTCCGCACAATGGGCAAATTCTCTCCCTGAGTGCATTAACTGTTTTGTTTCCTTTCCAAGCCCCTAATCTGAACCATGCGAGACCATTCCTTTCTACTTGCCACAGATATTTAGATTATCCCCCCTCCCCCACAGCAGATGTATTTGAGCCTGCAGGTTAAGCGATACTTTTTCTGCGCATTGAGACTCAATATTTTGCCTATCTATATCTCGTAAACGTCTGTTAACTATTTCGTGTAATGTCCTCTCCCCTTAACCAAATACACCCCAATCCAATTTTGTCTAAGCCCACCCTTCCCTTATTTGCTCCCATAGACAAACTGCTTGAAGAACAGCTTGATTCCCCTGCATTATTCTTAACGAATTTTTAATTGTTCTTATTTTTAAATTCACACTTTCGTTAGAAATAACAAACCTTATAAGATCCTCACAACTTGCTGTACCTCCCCCCCTACTTGTAGCAACCGTTTAGAAACTGTGTTTGTATCTAAATCAGTTCCTCGATGTTTTCCCACTCCCAAATTTCAGCCCCTTACGCCATAGTTGGCTTCACAATCGTCCTGTACACTAATTCCCTTGTTCTGAGCGGTGTTTCAAGTATTCTCACTACAATCTTTAATGCCTCTATATTTTTAATTATGCACCTGCGTTTTGGTATACAAAGCAACGCATCCTGGATTAATCACGCTCCAATGTTGTTATTTTTACAGCTTCTGCATAAATATACTGACGTTGATACATATTTCAGCACCATAAGAGATCAAAACTTATGGAACTCAGTCGTTTGTTGTTAAAATGTAGCTATTTCCCCGTCATATTGATCTATGATAGTATTAAGCGGGTTTGTGCTTTGATTTATCGGCGGTGCACCATTTGCATTCGACCTCTCATAAGTCTGTCATGACAAGATGTATTGGTTCCCTTGAAAAATATGGATCATTTTCAAAGAATTTTGCTTTATCCAAAAATACTGTTCCATTGCATATGTTGCGAAATAATAATTATGCGCAGAGTGAGCTAAATTAGAATAAAAATGAATAAGAAAGAAATATATATTTGTAGATATTGCAGTTTGTGTCAAGTTGGGCTTATGGAGCAGTGTGTTTGAAATGAAAGGCTTGTTACTATCTATGAACCTTTGATTGGCTATTAATCAATAACGTGGTGTGTTAAAATAAATCTCAGCCTCTGTATTCGTCGTAATAATGAAGACAGAGAGATCGATGCATCTTCTTGGAAAGCTGTCATTCCTCGTGCACCGAGAGAGGGCAGACTTGTGTCAGACCACACATAAATAGCGTAAAAGCGAAATCTCAACATGGAATATTTATTCACCCAATCATAGCCTCTGCCTGCTCTTCTCTTGGGTACTTCAATCATATGATCAACATTAACATTTGATTCGCTGTGTATTGCATATGGGTCATTTTTTGGAGGAAAGGGGAGAGCACATTTTCCTTCGCAATTGTTTTTTTTTAACTCATTAATTGAACCTTATTGGCCGTATACATTTTTTATTATGAATACCTAAAATATGAATCAATAAATTGATATTTTTATTTTTTTACTTTTATTTGCTTAACAGAAAACGACAGCAACAGCGCAAACTAGCGCTACATGGGTTTCATCATGAGATCTCTTGAAACTTGAAAATAGTGGTTGCCGATAGATAGCCTTAGTTTTGACATTGCGTTTCTGAAATCAGTGTCTTTTGTATTTTTTTTATAATTGCTCATTTGTACCTTTTACTTCTTTATATATCTTTTTAACTGTAAATTGGTAACCTGAACATTTCTGTTAAGTACATTAATGCACATTATGTCTATAGATTGAAAAATATGATAAAATCTTTGTAAATATTTTCCTTGCCGGTCACAAGAGCGTATATATTCATTTGCAAAGATGGTTCAATACACTACTATTGCACGACTCATTTTTATGTGTAAATGTTATTTTAACCACAGACATACTCGTTACCCACAGTTCACAAGCTATTCAGAACTTCGCTATTCAAATGCATTCTTCAGAAACTGCGAATGCTGATGTGTAAAAAGTTTAATCTGCTGGTTCAGTACTCAACTTATAAAAAATATCGAAAACTAGCAGTTTTAATGAAGGAGAGCTGGACAAAATTGGTTCAAATCTGCATTTACCAATATAACCACATCAAAAATTGTCACAAGTGGGCGTTTCGGAATTTAAAGGAAATTAGCAATTCGATCATATACATTAGGTGCTAACCGAACTTAATGCTGGGATTTTTTGAATGGTGTTTAACGCCCGTTTTTACTACCGTGACATCACAGGCGGTGAACACTGGTGATACATGAGATGAAATGATATATTGGGAAATAATTTTTTTAGAAAGGAAACGTTCCAGGCCTAAGTTTAGGGTACCTCCCCGGCATTTGCCAGTCATGAGGACTGAGGAAAACCTGGAAAAAACCTCAGTCAGGGAAGACGGTCCTGGTGGGACTCGAATCCCAGACCTCCCGCTCACGAGTCCGCACCTTAACGACCTCGGCTACACGTGGCGGTATCCTGGAATTCAGAATTGTTTTCGTTAATATGTATGTTGGCCCAGGGAAGAATGTCAATTTCGGTATTTTCTATAAGGTTAAATGTTGCGCAGGCGGAGTACGAGCGCTACCATTTGTGCATCGAATAGTATCTGAATTGTAAAACACCTCTTGAGTGGACAGCTGAAGATTTGTACTGAGTGAGCAATGCTTGACGCAACCGCAGGACCGACCGGCAGCGCTATGTTGCTATGTCGGTGTAGACGGGAAGTATATTTCCCCTCCGCTGTGCTAGGCTTCAGTGTGAGATGAAATGTTGCGCAAGTGGCACGTGTTTGTTAGGCGACGCAATACAGTGTGTTGAGTGAAAATGTATTATCGTGCGTACAGAATCAGTGCAAGCTGTAAGGAGATTATTTTAAGAGGAATTTCATGATTACTCCGATTTAGCCCCTTTGGATTTTTATCTCTGGAAGGCATTAAAAGGTCGGTCCTGGTGGTGTAGTGGTTACCATACTTGCCTCGTAAACCCAAGATCGCGGGTTCGAACCCGGCCAGGACCGATGGATTTTTTCGGGGCGTAAAAATCCTAAGTATGGCTTCCTTCGGAAGGGAAGTAAAGCCGTGGGTCCCGTGTCGTACATTTACGGCACGAAAAAGAACCTCAAGTCTGAAAGAGAGGCCTCTGAGCAAAATTTGTCGGCCGTTTCACGCCCTGAGTTGAATGGGATGCTGATGACCTGAGCTGTTAAAGAGCGTCCATAAATAAATCATTCAAAAAAAAAAAAAGGCATTAAAAGAAAAGGTGTACAAAACAAATCCACTTACTTTAAATGAACTTAAAACTAATATTTGTCATGAAATTGCTGCCATTTCTCAGAGATAACTGCAGAGTGTAATGGGCAATTTCCTAAGCAGGTGTCAAAAATGCTCGAACAACAAAGGGAGGCATTTCCAGCATCTCCTTGCTTAATATATGCCAGTAATTTACTTTTCTTTTTAAGTGTTTATGTATGTATGGTAGAAATAACTTACACGACAAATCATACTATATTTACTGCGGACTGCATGTCGCGAAACCGGTTGCATGAAGGATTGTTCACCTCTTATTTTAGTTCATCTATTGCAAAATACAAAATGGAATATTAGAAAATCACACTTTGTAAATTATGCTATAGAGCAATTGAACTTTTTAAATTACATTTTAGCTATTTAAGTGATATTTTCACATTAAAAACAAACAAACAAAAAAGAATTGCAGTGCTACTGTCAAAGTCACAATAATATGACATTCCACACAATTTTACTCTCAAATCAAATAAGCAAAATTTCAGTTACTAGAATTCTCTAAACATGCGGGAGAAAATAATTAACATTTTGTATTTTTAGAATTAATATAATTTAAAACAGGGGCGTAATTGTTATTTTATGTATAGAGGAATGTAATAGATGCCAGAGTATTAGTTGAAGGTTAAACCAATAAAAAGTGAAATTGCAACTGACATCCGTAGGTTAGAGTATATGTAGGCTAAAAGATTAGCGTTTCTCTTGTTGGTCATTGAGACACGAATGTTAAACAGGAGAAGAGAAAAAACAGTTAGGTTAGGTTAGGTTAGCCATTTTCATAAGCGTTCATCATTCTGACCTTGATTGTCCATCTTTTTGTCAGTTTTACCCTCTAACCTTGCTATATTTCTTCATTTGCTTGAGTATTCCATCTTTATAGCACAACTGCCTTTTCTTTTACCTCTTCTTCTTAATTTGTGCTAGCCAAACATTTTTAAATGTCAAAAACTGACCAAGGCAGTAGAAACTGTAATGTGTGTTATAATTTAAAATCGGGATAACATTCTTGCGTATATTTTCACTTTTACTTTCACTGGCACAAGTTGTACCTACAGTACATGTCTGAGGAAGTAAATGTAGTAATATTTGTCGTTTTGCTCATGTATCAACCAATAGAATAATATATTTTACTTATAAATCTTTAATAAAATTACGCTATTGTGTTTTAATGTGCAATAATTTATTATTTTTTAATGTTATATAAAAATAAATTATTTGGAAGTGAAATAATTCATATTACAAAGACAGCAATTTCGTTAAAGTGTTTTAAACTTTCACGCGTTTAATTGCAAGGAAGAATTAATTGGTTAAGACTAATATTTAAAAGTAAGTTAGGCAAGCGCTTAGCCATTAAATTTATAGATGTGTATAATGCAGGCAAGCACAATTGTTACATCAACGTTTCTTAATTAATTTAGTAAAGTGCTTGCCAGGTTATTGGAAATTTATGTGATGTTATAGAATTTTGCACAAGTCAGAACTTATTTTATTTTTTCTGCTGTTGAAACCACCATTGCATATACTTTTATGATTTTTATTATAATAAATATTAGTCTAAGAAGTATATTCTCGCGTACTTGGAAACCTCCTTTCCTGGTCACATCATGATTGTTATTCTTCTTCCTTTAAGCTTAATGTAGGTAAAAATAAGTATGGGAGCTAGGTTGGTGTCATATGCAATTCAAATCCTTTCTAGGATTTCAAAATTATGCTTGTACCGAGTCTTCAAAATAAGTATTTATACTACTTCTCTTATTTCTCAATGGTCTTTAATGTTTGTATACTTCTATGCAATTCTATTTTACTCGTTTTCGTAATATCCTCCTTTCGTAATATCCCCCTTTGCATTCATTCTTTCATTCTAGCAGCTGGTAGCAATGATTTTTGTAATGGTAATGGTGGCGAAGGTGCTAGTACTAGTTTTATGTATAATTCAAATTAATGATATTCTGTATCGAATTCGTTAAGCTTTATAATGGTTTGTTTCATTGTCCTCCCCCGTAACAAGATACCAATGGAAAAAGAAACAACAGCTATATCCGTGTATCAATATGTTTTTAATTAGTTTGTTAATCCCATTCTTATTAATATGGGCATTTATTCATGTACGGAAATACCAAAAAAATTAATTTGGATGTTATAAAATGTTATTAAGAAACATTTTAATACGACAAAATATGTGTAACACAATCGTATCAACTGTTATCAAAATACTTGTAAAGATAATAAAGATGGCTGCAGTGCCTCTATTTTTGTGTATAATTAAACATTGGACATTAATAAGTGTAAAGTATATAATTTATGGTGACAAAAAACGAAATGTGTGTGGGGTAAGGTCTCATATATTGTACCAGAATTTCAATTTTAACGGCCACATATCTGATAGACTATTTGAGCAGTGGCGCTACGAAGCGGAGAGAATGTGCATTAAGAGGTAAAGAGAAGTTATAGCGAAAATGGGGAACTAGCATGCACGTAAGCCGTGATGCAGTTGTTTCTTTGTTTGTTTGATTTTATAACCTGTGAAGTAAGTTTCGTCTCGAACAGCAAGGCTTTTATTAACTCACAGGTATGTATGTATGGTTTCGTTTTCACATTTCGCGCATTGTACTTGTCATTTACCTCAATAATAGCCGGCAATAATACTTTTGCTTTGGAGGGAAGGTAACGTTAAACAAAAACAAAATGGCCAAGTCACATAAATTGTACCGCCTCGTTTCTTCCCTTTTGGACTGGAACAATTTATAGGAAAGTCGTTTAACATTTCTAGACCCAAGTTAACGTTGCAATTTTATGTTTGGAAAACCAATAAGTAACGAGTAAAAGTGTTTGTGACATTAAAGCTGCAAATTATTGTTCTTGTTGCAATACAGCACAACGGCATACTTTATTACGTATTATTACAACAATGTATAACATTGCAGCATTAACGGCTTAGAACAAATTCAGGGAGTAACATTACCCAAACACGAATAACATGAATGAATGTGAATCTGAATGAAATTGCGTGCTGTTTAAAAAGAAACTACAATTAGAAGAAAAGGTGTGATATGATTTACTAAGCTTTACATCATAACATTTTTAGTTGCTGGGTCCTTGGTTGTCCAGTATGCTAACATAACCTCACGTTTCACATTAATTACATGATAAATTTGCCTTAAATAAATGTTATTTACTGTATTAAGGCATGTGTTTATAACCCGTACTGTGGTATTGGTCCAATTTAGAATAATAATAATGTACAATTTATGGTACATGACTATAAACTGTACTATCTTGCATCGTCACACGTTTTGCACTATAGTTTTTTAACTATAACATTCTGCTTTATCTCAGTTGGTACGGAGATGCTTAAAGAATGGAGCTACAATGAATTACTATCAAGTCCTGCTAATACTTCGTAGATTCCGCGGCAGTCTAGAAATTGTTCAAAGTGTACAAATTATGAGACTTTACCCTAACTTGCTTCTGAACACAAGCGGTTCAAAATATAGTAATAGTTGTATCACTGTGTGGTGTGTCTATTTATGATTCGCTATTTTTAACACATAGTTTCAAAATATTGCTGGAAAGATTAAAAACAAATAGTAAAATTTTAACACTGTACAATGAATCGCACTTATATTTTGTCGATTCAAATTCCGAGTGCATTTACTCTATGTAAAATATATGCAAGACGTTGCAAAGTGGGAAAATAAAGAGCAAAAGGGCATAGCAATGGGATATTTTGATAGTGGTGTTTATTTGTTCAAAAGCCGTACACATTTATATGCTTGTTGAAGAATATTGTTTCCACATTTTTCCCCTCTCAGTGTTAGCCACGAATGACGCCAGAATAACACCGTTGGTGACGAATTTCATTGAGTAAATTTCCGTTAAAGAAAAGTATAATTGTCTGTATTTATAATATATTGGTTTATTTAGAAATATTACATGTTTTATAATAAATCTATATATTTCTAAAGAAAATCAATAAATCTAGATCATTCGACATTAGGACAGCCAAAAATATTCATTATCCTTAAATGGTGATTTTTTCTAACGTTATAATTAATTTTATCAAACAATTAAACATATAACTCAGTGATAAAAGACGAAATTCTCCATTATAACATGTTTTAGAGTAAAAGCTCTGAATTATTACAAAGAAAACAGCTGTATCATGAAGAACATTTTGGTAGATTTGTTCATCACGACTTCTCTCTATCTGTGCTCCCGAGGTCTCCATATCAACTCCTGTTCACCTCTTCCTATGAAACATAAAGCATGTTATCACTGAAGTCTTTCAAAGAATAAGAATCACAAGAAAGCTTTAGTTTAACGTTCCGTGTTGATGGCAAAAACGTGTCCAGAATTTAAAACTTAAAGTATGCTAGTTATTACTAGATTGTTTAAATGAATTTAAATAAGATTAAAATATCAGACAATAGTGTGCGATCTTTTACACAGTATTCAGCTGCCACACCCAAATTTAATTACAGTAATTATAGTAAGTGATTTTATATAACTTCCTTGTTTTAAGCATGAGTGTAGTTTCATTTCTATATCCTGTAAAAGTGTTGAATTGTTGTTTTTGATGCTACTTTCTTGTCAAGAATGCTGAAAGCTACCCCATTAATTTTACCTGGGAATTTCTGTTGCCTATTGTAACAATATTTGTAAAGATGACCCAAGCAAACCGATGTTTTCTGGAGAAATTTCTAAAGGAGAATCCTTGATTAATATGTTTATTTGTATACCGTTAGGGAATTATAAAACAAGGAAGACGTGATAAAGAATGTGACAATTACGTGGGTGAAAAGACAAGGGAATAACCTCGAAGGGAGATCTTAACGGTTCCATCTAAAACATAAGAGATGCAAGTGACATGCAACTGGTCACGTACGCCATCTGACCAATAAAATATCAGAAAAAATCGAAGGGAACAGATTACCCAATACAGATGCAAAGATGAGAGGAAGCTATCTAGATTTTTCTAAAAAAATATTTGAAAGAATAAAGATAACTCCGTGAGACCGGCAGATTGCCATGTTTATTTAGTCTTGCCATTTTGCAGTCAATCCACAAACACTCTCCGTTCAATTCATTTGGTTGGAAGAAAAGGCATTCTCCGTTCCCATTCGATTCTAAGTCAGTGTGGAAGAGTAGGCCCTACCAGTCCAATTATCTGTTTTAGTTTAGTTCAGTACAGTGTCGTTTGTGGAAAACTATCAGTGAAGAGTAAGCAGTTGTGTTTCAGAATTATTTGAATTTATTGGAGTTCAAGAGCAGAGTTTTAGAATTATCAAAGTGCGTTAACGTCACAGTGATCGCCGTAGTTGGTACGAAAGTGGCACATATTCTCCAGGAAATACGCCAGTATACTGCATGTGGAATAGTTATTAACAATAAATTGTGTTTCATCTTCCATAACGAGAAATCATCTCAATCTGCAAGACTCCTTCCCCTTTGGGCACAGAACCATAAAAGTATCCAGCAGTAGAGTCTCAACAACCGTAGCGATACTATAAATCAGCGGAAACCAATCATTGGAGACGAAGAACAAACATTACCCCTGAAAATCCAAAACTATCAAATTAACCCTTCCAAAATCTTTCACTGCACTCTACATATGTAATTAACCCCCTCTTTTATTTAAAACCGCTGCATCTCTCACATCAAAACAAAACTAACATGTTTGGAGCAAGATATTTAAACTTTTCAGCCAAATTCTGAGTGATATTATGCAACTCTAACTACGGTTAATCTCAACATTAAATTTTCAAAGAAAAATATCCTCATGATGCTTGTTATAATTGTTATATAGTTGCTGAGGAAAAGGAGGTGGCCCTCTTACATTGGTTGCTCTCTCGGTTAATAGCAGGTTCTCTTATTTGGAGGGAGTGATGTTTTTGTTGTACCTGATACTGGTATTAGCGCTTATTATTGATCAGCAGCAGATCGCCCGCTAATCTATTGCTGAAGTTATCTCCCCATACGTCTCTGTAATTTCAGAAACACCTAGTATTTATAAGCATGTTTGAAATGTCTTGCAGAAACTGAAATACGCATTGAGCATAAGCAACTAAAGTTTGACAAATTAGATTGCCTTATCCACAAGTAAGCAAATATGCTAATCTAAATAGGTGAAGTGCAGTGACAGTATAGAGTATCAAAAGCTATAAGAAGGAAGAATAAGCTCAACAGTATGAAGACTAAGGTTTATCGAAAAATCCCTGAGCAGATCAGCGCTAAGAATGGAACATCTCGGGGCTCTCTAGGTAGGACTGTAAGAGCTGTCATAACGACAACACGTATTCCTCTCTCTGCAGACAATTTTATCATTATCCATCACTTATGCACTCGAACGGAGATTGAATAAACTCCACATAGCATGCTGCAATTCCAGAGCGACTTACATGTGCCGCATCCGCCATACTACCTTATCCTTGACGAAATGCAGAAACCCAACATGCCACCTTCCGATATGACAACATATCATTCCCACATGTTTTCTCTAGGTCCTTATGAGATTATTCAGCTTTCTTTCCACGCAATACCACCATTTTTGGTTTACGAGACAAGTATGGTTACCACTGGTCGACCAACAGATAATGTTCTCGGGGTAAGGATTTGCCCATTGTGCGGAGAAAGCAATACCTGGAGGCATATTTTGACAGAATGCAGGGAAATGGAGATTTTAAGAAATGAGCAGTTTCTAAATTGCAATAGAAATTTGAACATTTGCAGGGAAATGTTGGTCCATGCGAGATACACAATTTGGGAATATTTCTAGAGAAGATCCGACAAAGATGGTTAATGGCTATAGTGAAGAGAGGGGAGTTGGGGAGGTGGTGTTTGTAAATGGAAGGGGGGGGGGCCTCAAGAGTAAGCTTGTATTCATGTTTATGTATTTGTGTATAAAACCACTCATAGAAAACGTATGATGTAAGTTTATCGATGTATTTGTATATTTTTATGTATGTATGCATGTTACAAGAACAATAAGGCCCATGCGACAGTTGTATTTACTCGAATGTATTTTAAAACTGGTACTATAAAAAGTCCATTACTACTACTCCTACTACTACTACTACTACTACTACTACTACTACTACTACTACTACTACTACTACTACTACTACTACTACTACTACTGCTGCTGCTGCTGCTGCTGCTACTGCTACTGCTACTGCTACTGCTACTTTTTTATTTAGAGCAGTTTCTTTCATATTCATACTTAAGATGGCTCTACTTTGTGCCGCCTGGTTTTAAGCCCCTCATTAGGGACAATGGATGAATTGAACAAGTCGGTCTTGCAAGCAATGACAATAACCTCACTTGCTACTATGTAATTGGGCGAATATATTGCCATTCTTTTTTCAACCCTCATAGTTTATTTGTTGTTTATACACAAAGAAATACTAACATTTTTAAACACTTTTACAATAAAATAACCAGTACTAGTTTAAGATAAATGCTTCAGCTGAGAAATGTTGCAATGCCTTAATTAAAATATGACTTTCTAATACTATCAACTATTGTGTTGCCTATTCTTTTCTTTTCATTTCTCCGCTTGCTGATGCCTGGGCGTGCCTAGGAACTGTGTTAAAGAAAACCCCAGGATATGGCCGGGTAAAGTAGTTTTCAAGAGGTTTATTAGCTGTTATGATTTGTTATACAATTAATGTCAATTGACAAGTAAATAGTTCCATTTTAAATAGCTTACAAACTTTGCATTCAACAAAATAACTTCATTTTGCAAATATTTACCTCTTCAACATACAGAAATAGTCTTCACGTTTTTAAAATAGCGTTGAATTACTTACAAACTCTTCATTGAAAACTTTTCAAAAGAACTTTAGTGAAAACTACATACAAAACAATTGCAGTTGTCACAAAATTAACACAATATTTATAACGTACTGCTTGTATTCAATTCAATTAAAAGCTTACGAATCTTTGTACTACCTCGGTAAAGATAATGGAGAAAGCTTTAGAATAATCAGCTACACATTTTAACCTCAATGAGCCCTCTCTGCAGTAATGAACAAAACGAGAACGGCCCACGCTTGAAGCAAAGGCCTCTCATTAGTTCTAGAATTTATTTCGCACAGGCTTCCAGCGTGGACACAAGGACAAGGAAAGGAAGGGGAGAGAGTATGAGGTAGACAGGAGTACGTGCAAGAGCAATAAAATTGATTCGGCTTGTTGAATTTGGTACTGTTGAAATTAGTTTCTTTTAAATAAGTTTTTGTTTATATATTATATAATGATACTTCAATCAGAAATATATCCGATTGAATGCGTGATACAGTTCAAATTATTCAGCAATGACGCAGTTTAAACAGCATAAATTGGAAAGATGTATTTTTAAATGCATACAAATCAAGGGAAACGTTTGAACTAACCGCTAATTCACATAAAATAAATGAAATTGTATTTAATATTTTCTCAAACAGTTTTCTACAGTACTGCGTATTATTCATATGCACAATCTCTCTCATTTTTACACTGTACTCATATGACAATAGTGGGAATTTGGTTGTACTGCATATTACATACTTCACCCTTTAATTTCTCTGAAAATGACAATGATTGTGGAATTGTCGTCCAAAACTTTGGTTTCATGAAATGGTAGCTTGCTATTTGCGAGCTATTTAAATGTTTCTTCAGAGACAATTTTTTCCATTGTAACTTTCCGTTAAAATGCATTTTGTTTCCTTTAAAATTATTTTTAGTAGTAGTAATGGAAGTTTCATTGTGCGTTTTACAATACAGAACATCTTGTGCATAAAATTCGTTAGCTGTATTGCTGCTGTTCTACAAAGCAGTGCTTTGTAGTGGAGAAAGAAAAGGGCACAGTTTGGATCTCTTGGAGTCATTATCCGTCATAGTACATCAGAATTGTAAGTAAGGAATATTTGTTGTAATATAATGTGGCGATTCTGCCCAAGAGTTGAGCGGGTTGGGAGATAGCTGAAGTTGCTTCGATACTATTAAAATATGTATACCTAATGAGAGACCTAATTATCAAGCACGTCAACGAGGAAAAGGCATTTACAGTATGCAAATCTTTTGAAATTATCATCTAATACCTATTATTTATACCCATCTCATATTTATTGCTATTTATCTTCGTTTAGGACTTTAGATAGTGAGTACTCGCCTCTACGGATCCAGCGGAATTGCAGAAATGGCCACAGGCAGGTTTCATTACCTAGTGGACGTGAACAAACTACCGCGCGTATATGTACGCATGGGATGGAAAACAAGTATGGACCCATTCACAATGAAAAGTGAACGTAACGTAAACTTGAACGTAAAAGCTGGATGCTATGTGCTGTAATGGAACCATTTACAATTAATCACGTAAACATAAAAATTAATGTACAATTAAACGTCAACCTAGAAGCTTGTAAGTACAAGGTTTGGCGTTTACGTCTAACTTAAACTTAAGAACAGAACACAGTTGATCTATTTGTAGAGCTCTGTGGTAGAATTTATCCTTACACGGAGCACGGAAATCAAACGCACTTCTTTCTGCCTGCTGCTGTAAGTCCCGAGCGACGGCGGAGAGACCCGAAGGTAGTGACCCACAGATACGGGTAGATAATGTTTTCAAGCGAATGCACTATAAACTGATGTTGATAAACATTTTTTTTCTGTTGCAATCAAAGGAGATTTACCAGCATTACAGTCAATTACCGGCAACAATAAATTTATATTTACGAAAAACCACTGAGTCCACCTTTTTATAGGATTTACCCGAGGTTAGCGTTAGTACATATTTTTGAATTGATTTAATTGCGAATTCCAATAAGAGCAGATTTGCCACCGTTACATTTTACCCTCCTAACAATCGCCTATCAATTTACATTTAAAAATTACGGAGGACAACGCATAGGTTACATTATGTTTAACAAAAAATAATACACCCAACATTTACACTGCAGCCACGCACAGTAGTTCGACTGTTTCCGCTGTCACTCGGAACTTGCAGCAGCTAGCAGCAGAAGTTGCACATGATTTCCGTGCTCCGTGTAAGGGCAAGTTATGGTAGAGAGTCAGTGGCTCTGTAGACAGAATGGCGTCAATGGACACAAAGGATCATTTGCATTATAAGAAAGCTTATATTACTCGAAGTAAATTAATTACTGCACTTTGCATATGCATAAACGCTACCGTCGTCTACTCAGAAGCAGCCATTTTCAATCAGCTGTTACTTGATCTTCACTTGTTCTTATTTGTGTATGTCTAATACTTACATTTGCCTCTTTCATTGTGAATGCCTACATACTACTAAGTTAACGTGTTACTCCTATTTTATTATGTTTACGTTTAATTTTCATTGTGAATAGGGCCTAAATCATGTTTGATTTATCAGTGGTATTAAGTAGCTGTGGTCACTGAAGTATATTTAAGACTGTGAATAGGAAATAAACTGTGCGCTATAAAATAGTTGCTGCTTTGGCCACGTATTTCATGAAACAAACTCGCCTTTTTCACCTCTATTATCAAAAATCTTTCCTACAAACCGAGATATTATGCGATTGCATGAAAATGTAATTTACAAGGTAAAGTAACTTGGCCTGTTTTACAAAATAATAAATGACTTGTGCAATATATGCATACTTTTTCACCGCACGCTCTTTTATATGAGAAATAATATTCATGGCGCTGACATGAATAGAATTCTTCTATAAAAAGCCACTACCGTGGAGTTTCCCCTTTTTTCTCGTGCCCTGTTTCTTTCAGTTTTCGGCGATTTTCCATCTACATAATAAAAGTGTTGCTTATTGAAAACCCGATACTCACATTAAAATGTTAACAGATTTTATCTATCGGCATATCAAAACCAAATATAATGACTCTGCATGGGAAAAAATTACACTATCCGTAGAATGCCTAAATTAACTTGGACATGATGAAATTGAAAATAAATAACTGGATTTGTTTGCGTGTTCGTTTAGTGGCAGATCAATAGTTCTCTTTTGAGGGCTTGAGTGAACAAAGATATAAATACAAAGGTATATTTTTGCATGAAGCAAAGCAGTAATGTCTCCGTATATTTTCTAGATGCAATTTTAATTGTGAAATTCTGCATCTACTCTTTAATAGGATTAGCATTTTTTTTGTAGGCCACTTCCCATCTCACTAATTCAATTTTCTGAGCTCTGCACGAAATATTATAACCAGTCTTTAAAATAACACCTTCCTGAACTCTAGGTTTAATTTGTTTGAGCTTTTCAGTTTATATTCTTCAGAATAGATGTCCAAACAGCTCTTGATTTCAGTTCTTTGGGATTATTTTAATATAAAATGTAACTTTATCCCACATATTAATACTATTTTTACTCGTTCTAAACCTTCTGGCTCTTTCTGGTGTCTACCGGATGTTGCCTTCTCTTTAATATACCTTTCTATGCTATTTGTAATGATCCAGTCCTATTCATTTGCTTCTTGGTTGAGTTTTTTTCTCTCTCTGTCTCTCTGGTAAGTATTTGGTTTCCATTTTGTTTTTCAATTCAACTTTTTTCAACGCTTTCTTTTTGGGCTCCCTTCTCGTCGTCACTATCTGTTACTTCGCAAATCATCTTTCATTTATATTTTATATATAGTCTGTTTGACTTCGCTTTGCTTTTTGCATCTGTTGCTCTCTTATTTCGCCTTGTTCTTTTCTTTTTAATATTTTCTTTTTTCAAATGTTCATATTATGTGGGACTTCCATTACTGTATTTTTTTACACCCGTATTAACTTCCATTCGTGTTATGTTTTCCATTTATTTTTATTTTTCTGTTAGTTTTCTATCTCAGAAATAACTCCTTCAAATAATTTCCCTCCTTCGGTTGATGCAGTGACACTAATTAACCTATAAAATCTCTCTCTCTCTCTCTCACACACACACACGCGCGCGTAATACCTAGGCACACAAATGTTATTTAGCTGTAACACCAGAAACGTCATTTTCAAATATGACAATAGATTCGCTTAAGAGATCAGCTTATTGCATTACAAAAATATGATTTAAAAACCTAAGTTCAAATATGTAGGATTACGAACTTTTAACAGGTCAAGAGTCGGTGATAAAATTTAATTTTGGGGCTCGCTAAGACTGAACAACATTGTATTTATAATTTGAATCAATAATTTACAATTGTACAACTGAAGTTTGTACATAATACATTTTAAACATATGAGTTTATGAAATATAAATAATACAATTAAAACAATGCACTGTGTAGCATTTTTCCTATTCCAATCCAGTAGCCGCCTTCGAGGCGTTCTGGATCCCTGCCTGCCGGCGTCGGTAATGTAACCCAATTTTAGAGGTCGCAGCACCCAGAAAGATGATGCATTGCCTCCAGGGGACAAGAGAATGAAGGTGCATCTATTTCAACTCTACATAGAGAGAACCAACACTAACACCAAGCATACAATTCGGGGACTGTAGACAAAAACTTCCACCATTAGACCGTGAGACAGACTTTAATAGTGTTCATTAGGCTTGGAAATGTCACTTAAATCAAAATGGGAAAACTCATAAAAAATAGAATTGCTAGGGACTTCAGTCATGATCAAGAGCTAGCCGATTGTGCTTACGCCCCCAAAGGAGATACCTCCGAGAGGAATGGATGAGGTGAAGGAGACATCGGGATATCGGTGTAAACAGGGTCCCGAACATTGTTTTCAGATAGAGCATCCCAACGCCGACGAAACCCCCTTCAAAGAATTCAAGGCCCTCAAAAGGAGAGATTTTTCACAATAGATGTCAGGGCAGAACCTTTCCAAAACGCAAGTCACTGCCACATCGCACCCAACATCATCCCATCTCTCCTGCAACAGAATCAATGAAATGGAATGCGAGAGCGGAAAATTCATCGAAAGGTAGCAGTCAACCCAGCACTCATCTAAATGTCTAAGGGAAACCAGAAAAAAACTGAAGCGGTTTTGAGGTAGGGGTTGTTCTTGTCGTTGGCCCCAAGTTGGGCGCCAAATTATGAAGCTGTTTAGTAGGCTCCGACAATTAGAGCCTAATTGTCAGGCTGTTTATTAAGTTCCGGGTACATGCTCCAGGTTGAATACCAATCTTGAAGCTATTTGTTTTTGACGCCGAGTGGCCTCACCTTGTGATGCCAATTTTGAAGTGGTTTAGTAGATTGGTTATTGGTCGCTTCGGTGTTGTTACCCACGCTTCAGTATCAATAAAAGTGAATTCTGCTGTTGTTGTTTCGGACTCAACAGGACCGCGAGAGGAGTTCAGTGGTGTAAATTAGCACGTGATGCGACACACTATATATACGTCGTCTGGTGTTTTGCGTATGATAAACTTGGATATGTGGAATATACACTTAGTTACCGCGTGTGAAACTTACAGATGAGTGCCGCGGCGCGTGAAACTGAAAACTGCTTAACTGATGACTGCGTATGTCAAGTGAGAACTTATCTGCGTCTGAGCTGATTCTGTGACCTGTGTGCCTCAGTGACGTAGAACTTACTGCAACCTACTTCTGCGCAATGCGAATATCTTGCCGCGTGTAAAACTTATAATTGAGAAATGAGTCATTGGCGTGCAGTACTTAGAACTACTTACTGCAACCGAGTTAACTCTACCAATCAACTACTCGTTGCCTTAACGACACCAAACACGCAATCTTCTGTCTTTAAAGGTTCAAACATACATGATCCATTGGTTGGTTCAAGTTCACCTGCCTCGCGTACCATTCCCTGATTTTTTGAAAGTTTGAAAAAATTTATCAGCATTGACACGTTTAATGGGCTAACAGTACAACTCATGTCAGAGTCAAAGACCCAAACGGATGTAAAGTCCGTTTATTAACCTTGCCACAGCAGTTCTTTTAAAAAAGAAAAGGGGCCTCACACATTACTCTCGGGTTTCTTTTGTATAGTTATATGACCCTGTTGACTTTCCAAGTTATTGCAACAGACAAACAACAGAAGTTTTCTCTTTTGTGCCATCCGCTCGATTGATAAAATATTGCCGGAGGAAACACTGCCTAACGTTTTGGGCCGCAGTGGGGAAATAGGACTCAGAGGAATTCAATATGACAACGAGGTCATGAAAATAATAAAAATTCATGGAAGAAGGTTAGTACAAGGCTAGAGGTTTTCAGCAGACAGGAAATTGAGGCAAAATCCTTGAGCCTATCGAATGAAATTAAACTAACGGGGGGTAAAGAGGTGTATATGCACTCATTCTAGAGAGAAGGCAAGATCAGGAATGGACAGGCTTAGATCGGGAAGTCGAAAGGCTAAAAACAGATAGGGTAGTTCTGGTAGGAAAATCTGCCCATTTTGTAGAAAGGATCAGGAATGGGTACATATTCTGGCCGATTGTACCAACTGGGAACAACTGCACAAAATACTGTTTCAAGAATACCTTTTAGGACAATTACAGATCGTTTTGCATGTTCGGATCTGTTTGTGGAGCATACTAATTGTTTGAATATGGGCACGCTAAAGCATTTGAAGCTAGAAGCAGTTTGTTTAGAACGTACTAACTAGTAAAATTGTAAATAATATGAAAGTGGGTTTCACTCATATATCTGTAAATATTGTTCTTTCTAGTTTTAATTAATTATTATAGTACTACTATTACTACTACTACTACTACTATTACCACCACTATTACTACTACTACTACTACTGCTGCTGCTTTTACTACCCCCATTACTGCTACTATTATTACTACTGTTGTTATTACTACTACTACTACTACTACTACTTCTACTACTACTGCCACCATCATTACCACTACTACTACTACTACTAGTACTACTACTATTACTACTACTATTACTACTACTACTATTACTACTACTAGTACTACTACTATTACTACTACTACTACTACTATTACTACTACCACCACCATCACGACCACCACTACTACTACTAGTACTACCACTATAGGTACTACTACTGCTGCTACTACTACTACTACTACTACTACTACTACTGCTACTACTACTACTACTACTACTACTACTACTACTACTACTACTACCACCACTACTACTACCACTGCTTTTACTACCCCCACTACTACTACTACTACCACTGCTTTTACTACCCCCATTACTGCTATTATTACTATTACTACTACTGCTACTATTACTGTTACTACTACTACTGCTAGTACTGCTGCTGCTGCTACTACCACTACTACTACTACTACTACTGCTACTGCTACTACTATTACTACTACTACTACTACTACTGCTGCTACTACTACTACTATTACTACTACTACTACTACTACTACTACTACTACTACTACTACTACTACTACAACCACTACTACAACAACTACTACCACTACTACTACTACTACTACTACTACTACTACTGCTACTACTATTACTACTACTACTACTACTACTACTACTACTACTACTGCTGCTGCTGCTGCTATTACTTCTACTACTACTACTATTACTACTACTATTACTACTACTACTACTACTACTACTACTACTACTTCTACTACTACTACTATTACTACTACTATTACTATTACTACTACTATTACTATTACTACTACTATTACTACTACTACTACTACTATTACTACTACTATTACTACTACTACTACTACTACTACTACTACTTCTACTACTACTACTACTACTACTACTACTACTACTACTACTTTGTTCATGATGAGGATACATTCTAGACATGTCACTTTTATCAGTTTGACTATGAAGAGCTTTATCCCACAAACTCTAGTAATATTGTTCATGACTGATTCTGTTCAACTTCTCTCTTGCCCTAATTTTGCATCTATCGGAATGTACCACTCCACGATTATATTTTAATTTGTTGATATTCAATATGGTATTGTTTTATTGTAGCAAGTATGCGGTGTATAGGAATCCTGCACTTTTAGTTAACTTATTCTGACATTTTACTCACCCATAGAAAAGAAAACGTTTGTATGTTTAAAGTATTGCAAAATTATTCGTGTTTCTTTAACTTTATTGAAAGATAATTGTTCTCCTTCTCTAATCCTTATAAGGAAAAAAGTTTTAAACAGCAAATTGTATACTTTAGTTATTAAATTGTTGTCCGCCTGTAGCTGTTGAATTTGTGAATATAGGATATGTAAAGTAAGAGGCAGAATCAAATAACTGAGTTATTCTTCAGAGCAACTGAAAAGGTTACGCCGTTTTTTATCTCATATTATTGTCATTTCATGTTTATTGAACTGAAAAAGACACTGTCTTTTGTTTTGGAATTAAATTTGATTAATAATGCAGAGGCATAATTCACTTTTACAGTATTTTAATTTGTTTTCAGCATTATACCATTTGCATCATATGCCAATTATATTTTCTTTTGACCTCTATTTGTTAAGATACAGCACAGAAAACTAAACCAATATTTATTAAACATTTAAAGGAGAAAGGAAGAAGAAATCTAGAATTTTGAAAGCAGTAAGTGAATACATTTCCCATTAGAAGGATTTCTAGTTTTTTGAAAAGAGTCAAAGAAGATTGTACCTTTTCCCCTATGTTCACCGTAAAACCAGAACTGTGCTAAAACTACTTTTGTATATGTATTAGAACTAATACAAATATTACTTCAAAAGGTGATAATATTATTGAATTGAAAAAATCATTTTGGAAGATTTTTGCTAAATAAACTGAAGACAAAGTTAATTTCAAACGGACTTGAAACCCTAATAAAAATAAATGGAACAGCCTTCATATATGAGAGCGAATATACACACCTACGACAACAGATTTCCTTCCATGATAAAATGAAAAAAAAAGTACACAGTAGAATCTCTCTAACCAGGAGAGCATTTTGGGCCCTTAAGTTTATATTCTAACACCAAACATTACCTAAGAAAATCAGATTCCAGACGCTCGAAACCTGTGTATATCCTGTATTACTATATGGGTGCCAGACATGGTCAGTAACGGAGAAACAAAAGTACAAAATTGAAACATGCCAAAAGAAAAATGCAACGCAAGATCCTGGGAATAGTTTTGAAGGACAAAATACCAATAGTATTAATAAACCAGTTACCTCAGACAACAGACATCGCACAAATAGCTACCAGAAGCAAATGGCAATGGGGCGGTCACATCGCAAGAATACAGGAGAATAGATGGACCTACAAGATCTCCATGTGGCAGCCTCGGATAGGAAAAAGGACACTAGTGCATTGAGAAATGGAGTTACCAAAGAACAAATCAGTCAGTGTCTTAAACAGCATACGAACAACTAGCGAGGAATAGCTCACCACGTTAGGAAAAAGCGAGCTTCCCCTACTTGTATGGAGACCTTTGCCTTTAAGGGACACAATAGACTATCTTTATATTTATTTTATAGTGTAGAAAACCCTTTGTGAGCTGGTATCTAAATTTGTATTTTGGGGTCGGATAATTTATAACTACTGGAAAGAAACAAAGGATTTTTATAGAAACTTTATTTTTATATGCTTCATTTCCAGTTAGGAGTATATTTCATAAGCACCATTATTGACGCCTAAAACCCCAGTGAACTAAACCATTTCTTCACTGCTTATAGACATCCTTCGGTAATTCTGGAAGCTTTGTGTTCTTCTAACATGCAAATGATCTTCGCGTCTTTACTCATTGTTCCCTTGCATTTGCTTGACCAAACTTCTTCTCGAAAGTGGAGTCTGAGCATAAGTCAGATGGGATTAGGAAGTTAAAACAAGCTCTAACTTAAAGTTTCTCTCGCCTGCAGATGGTAGAAGGATTACCAGAAAACAGATGTGTAACGGAACACCTCAGCTAGTCCCCGGAGGTTCTGCGCTTGCGTAAGCTCAACAGTGCACTGTATGAAGTCGTGAGGAAATACGACCAGTAACGAGTATTGAGCCTTTCTCTTCTTATATTTCCCTTATTAACTCTAATTGTTCATCATACTCTGGTTCTCTCCTACTTAATTATGTTTTATTTTATTTTGTATTTTCAATATTTGTATATAAAAGTGCTTATTTTACAAATATTGTGGAAAGTAGCAAGAACTATACAGCTGAAAGGCATTGCTAGGCTCACATAATTATTCCAGCACAGTTTGAACATTCCAATATTCAGTTAGATTCTGTTAGCTTAAAAAGTATAAAAATATGCCTAATTAGAAATTTAACAATAAACATATAAACGCAGTGTGTATTTTCTTGTCAACCTAAGCTACTTTCACATATAACAGTCCAAATAAACCTCCTTCTTCCACTTTAAAACATTAGGATAGATAAGTTTCAGTGTTCAGATTCAATAATAGTTATCTAGCGGATATTTTAATTATTCTACGTTAGTTATTTTCCTAGAAAAATTAAAATATTAGTATTACTTAAACACTTTTGAGAAAATTTAAATTAACACAGAGAAAAAAAATTTACCTTCCAAAATAATGCCTCTTTTCAATTGTGTGTCATATTTTGTCAAACACTTGCAATATTTCATATATGTTTTATGCAAGATTGCAGTGCAGTAATATTTGTAAAGATTAGATGTAGGTTAAGTGTTTTTTAAAATTATAAAATCGTTGCAGATTGGCGAGTAAACAGAATAAATAACATGACTTAGAAAACGAGGGAGCTAGCAGTTAATTTATTTAGTTTTTTACTTCGCAGAGTAGATAAGACAAGCTACAAGAGAAAGTCTGGCATTATATAAGGATATAAGGATACTCACAAAAGCTTGTTTTTGTTTTATATTTTCGATATAATCACTCAGCTTTGCAACAAACAAGCTGTCTACAAGCTGCGGTCGCCATCAATAAAAAAGCGCTTTAGTGTTGTTTTTAACAAACTTTGCGCAACCTCCATTAACCCGTTATCTACAAACTTATGTCCTGGTCATATGGTGGGTGATTGAAGGCCTCTAACTTTATGGGGGAGAGTGTTGTTATGAATCAGCAATATTTCTTTTTTTAAAAAAGTCCCAGCATCTTTATCGTACAGGGTGCTTCAACATTTTCACCAGTATGTCATTGTGTGATTGTTTTTATTAAAGTCTACCAATATACGCGCATTGACAAATAGATCATTAGTATGATGTTCTCGGCTTAAACGACCACTGCATCGATTATCTCTGGTTCATAATGCTGCACCAGATTCGTTGAAACATCTTCACTCTCATGCCGGGTAAGTGTTCCTGCTCGTCTGTCGCGCACGCTTATAGTTAGCGTGCAGCTGCCTTGGAACCATCTGCTTATACATATAATTTCATGCAGTGACGTGAAACGTTAAAATATGAGGAAATTTCATCAACAGTCAGTCGTCAAACTAATTCCCAACTCTGGTGTCATCACTGAGTTTTGTCTTCTGTATTTAAATCGTATAAACTCTCCCCCGTTCATTCTACTGTATATTTCAGAAGGGTTTTCTCTCTTTGACCCAAAAAATTAATAATTATTTGTACTCTTTCGTGGTGCAATTTGACAGTGGAAAGACCATGTTTCACGAGCTCCTGGCGTCAGGACCCCCCCCCCCCATTTGGTGTATTACTAAGGAGCTATTTTGTGTCCGGAAAGAGCCTTTCTTGTTGTGTGTTGTGTCTGCATGAACTTTAGAATAACAGCCGTGCTATATAACAAACTTCCCTTGTATGTCTTGCAGGAGGAAGAAAAGAAGATAGAAAAATATTTTGTCAATTATTTGGGGGGGGGGTGAAAACATATTCAACACGGGAAACGTTCTTGATAAGTAAGTGCATATTTATAACCCATTGTAGATCTGAAACCTTTAATAAGTCACTTATTAACTGTGTCATATCTCATAATAATATTGAAAAGTAGCATTTGACAAAGATAAAATAACTATTTTTATAAAAACCAGATTTAATAAATAAAATGAAATATCTTGACTGCTGAAGCACAATATTATTTTCCTTGCAACTGAATTTTTAAACTATATGTTTACCTAATTACAATTAAAATATATACATTTCCGGATGTTTGAAATATATATGTGTGCGTGCGTGTGCATAATATACGAGGTGAGTTCTAAAAGTTTTCAATCTGACGCAAAGGTTTGTTTGTTTTATTTTCTAATAGTTTTTATCGCCCGTTTTTACTACTGAGGCACCACAGGCGGTGGACACTGATGATACATGAAATGATATACTGTGAAAGGATTTTTTTAAGGAAGGAAACTTCCAGGTCTAAGTTCAGGATACCTCCCCGCATTTTCCATTTATGAAGACTGAGGAAAACCTGGAAAAAAACCTCGGTCAGGGAAGACGGTCCTGGCGGGATTCAAACCCTCAGACCTTCCGCTCAGGAGCCCGCGCCTTAATGACCTCGACCACCCGTGGCGGTAGGAAAATTACTACGATAGTTGTTAAGTTGCTATCATTTTTAGATGGCGTACACTAAAATTTCAGACGCGTAAGTGTAGTTACTTATTTGTGAAGATCGTGTAAACAAACGAGTGTTAACTTTTATACAAAATGGATAAAAACTGAAATACGAGCTGTGTTAAAGTATTTTATTTTGAAGCGTTTAATCTCAAAAGAAATACAAAATGAATTACATTACACAATAAAGAATCCTTTCCTTTCATTTTCGACGGTTAGAAATTGGGCTGCATACATTTAAGATGATGGGCGTTCTGCTACAACCGGCGAAGTTGTGACAGAAATTTACTCATTGATCGGCGATTGAAGGTGCGCGAATTGGCGGATATTGCAAAGATTTCGATTGGCCGTGTCCACTACCTTTTACACAAGTTAAGTCGTGACTACGGTTTTCTGGGATTCTCATGGTGTGGTGCATGTAGATAACCTCCGGAAGGGCACAACCATCACCGTGGAGTATTGCGCTTCACTTCTGGACCAACTGAGGGATGCTTTTCGGGCTAAACGTTCACATGTTTGGAATTTTCTTTCATCAGGATAATGGATCTTCTCTCACATCTGGGATTGTTGCTGCAAACTACATGCCTTTCGCTTCCAAGTGCTTCCATTATTTTTGTTGTTAAACCTTAAGAAATGGCTGGAAGACTTACATCAAATGCTGATGTTAAAGCTGAAACAGATGCTTATTTTTCATAAAAATAAAAGTATTTCTTGTGTGTTTTCTTGATCAGGCAGAGAAATAGTAGAGTGCCCTATGTAATATATGGTTGATGTATAGGGCAGCGTTGTGTTGTAGCATTATCTGTTATGTGTTCCTCATATTTGGCGCAGCAGACCTTTAGTGCTTGTTGCAGACTATGAACGAACCCATTTCCTTGCCCTACTACATTCTGTGTTAAGCCTAAAAGCCACATAGAATAGCCAGTACAGGAACTCTGAACTAAATGTAACAGTCAGACACTTTGTCATAGCCCTGGCAGCATTATCAGCTAAACGTCTATTAAAGACCTTATATCGGCGGTGCGCTGTTATGATTCATCTTACAAGGCTGCAATTAATTTGTTAAGGCTATTATCAGTACAACACGCACCTCATAAATAACTTATGACATCATCAGGTCTGTACATGTATCAACTGAGAGATGGCTGCAAATCTGCTACCTAGGCGACAAAAAACTGAAAGTGTCTGCAGCATTAATATGCAAGAAGCTATTAGAATAGCTAATGAGCTTGGTGCCTAAAGAAGCAACTTAGCTCTGTTACCTTTGGTCTTGGCTCATTCCCAGACCAGATCCTTTAGACTTCATACTGAAGGAAGTTTAGACTAATGTTTTATGCCAGTTTATTAGCAGTGCTTATTATTCCAAAAATAGTTTTAATATTCTGGATCAATTTTAATGAGATTTAATGATATGTTATCTGTATATTTCTGAATATAAATACAATTAAACAAAACAATAAACAAATCGCAAAGTAACATATTTTAACATGAAAATATGACTAAATCTACAGCTCTCATTTCTTTATGTCAAGTAGAGAATAAAACAGAAATGTGATTACAGATTAAATATCAAGAAAAACTGTTTACATTGAAATGAACATAGCACAATACAATTTAAAATAGTAAGCTAGTGTAACAATTTATATACTTGGGGGAAATATTTCATACCAGAACTAGGTGGGTGTAAATTAAAAATAATAAGCTTATTTATTAAACAGGAACTTTGAAGCGAACACTTACAAAGACCCCAAAATAAAAAATATATAAATTCATGGCAACACCAACTCTTGTATATAAACTTGGGCAATAACTAAAAAATATGTTTCCACAATACAATCAATATGCAAACACGAAATTCTCAAGTGTGATAAGAACTATAAAATTAAACGAATTAAAAGAAAGTGTACAGGATATTTGGCGGATAAAATATCTAAATAAGCATTCAATGGGAAAAGCCAAAGAGGACAACTAAGAGATGATCGGAATAATTTTCATCCATGAAGAAGATAAATAAATATAAAATACAATTAATATTGCGCTATAATGCATTTTTGTTCAAAATTAAAGCTAACGCATATGTAAATTAAATTGTAAATCCATATACACACAAACTAGCTGCTTTTATTCATTGCTAGGAATGAGTGAGATTAACCCATCGAGCTAAAACTTTTTTTAACCAGTTTTTCTTAAGAACATTTCAAATACCCCTATATTCGTATTGTCATTTTTAGTTTGGGAGCATTTTTTTTTGGGAGACTCACGATTGTCAATAAGTGTACAATTTACAAAGTGTTGTCTTCATTCCTTTTTTAATATTATAGAAATTGTCTTGCTTAACGCTATCATGTACCTTTTATGGAGAGTATAGCTTAAATTTGTCAAAAATTATTAAACTACCATTTATACAAAGTATTACTTCAAAATATAACTTAATTTTTAATTGAATAACTCAATTGAAAGATTTTGCGTTTCTGCTGTTTAGTTTATGATACTTTCCACAATTATTAATAAAATAGACACTTTTATAAAAGAAGAACGTTGAAAGCACGTACAGAATAAAATGAAATAATACATCTTGAGCACATTTTAAAATATTATCGTCTAATCAACATCTATTTAAAGTTGACAAAAGTGCAGAACACCTAAATGTTAAAAGATAGTATATAGAGAGTTGGTCCATAAGTTTCCGGCATCGCCCATAAGAATTATCACCTTATCTTGTGTCATACCTTATCTTTTAACCACCTGTAACTTTGCATAAAGAAAGTTTTGTATGGAAGATTGTGACATGTTCAAAATGGAGTTTCGAGCTGTTATTAAGTTCTTCACAAAAGAAATACTTATTCCAGATGAAATTAAACAGTGATTGGACGGTGTATATGGAGAAGTATTCCCCTCATATTCTACCGTAAAAGAATGGACCAAACTTTTTCGAATGGGTCGGGAAATCATTGAAGACGAGCAGGGTGCAGGTTGGCCTTTGGAGGTGCTCACTTCTGAAAACATCGCTCTTGTGGAAGGAGAAATTATGGAAGACCGGCGGCGGCTCAATGTTACAGAAATAGAACCAAGGTTGGGCCTTTCTAAAACAACAGTCCTTCGAATTATTCATGAACATTTAAACATGAATAAGGTTGGTGCAAGATGGGTGCCTAGACTTCTTTCCTCAGTTCAAAAGCAGCAAGAGTCATCTGTTGTCAGGCATTTTTGGAGCTCTGCCGTGGCAATGAGAGAGAAGTTCTGCTAACCATCGTTACAGAAGGTGAAACTATGGTCCTCTACTATGATCCATTGTCCAAAAGAGAATCGACGGAGTGGCATAAACCTGGCGAAGCACCGCCTCTAAAGGCCAAGGTCACTTAGTCAAGAAGATCATGACTACAATCTTTTGGGACTGTGAAGGAATACTCTTTATTGACTTCAAGGAGAGGAACACCACAGTGAATGGGGAGTACTATGCTGGCCTACTGCACAGAATACGTGCTTCCATCAAAGAGAAAAGGCGAGGGAAGCTCAGTGGTGGTGTACGCCTTCTTTACGACAATGCGCCTGTGCACACAGCTCTTGTTGCAAAGGAAGCTGTGAAGGAATGTGACTTCATGGAGATCGATCATCTACCCCACTGCCCAGATCTAGCTCCTAGTGACTATTTCCTCTTTTCAAAGCTCAAGAAGGACCTTCAAGGAAGGAAATTTAAGTGTGACGAAGAAGTGATGGATGCTGTTTATGCCCATTTTACAGACAAGACTTCTAACTATTATGGGGGCGGGATTTAAGTGTATTACAATAAAGGGTAACTATATTGAAAAGTGAAATATAGTATTTGTCATCATCATACATAGAAATGGTTAGGCCGGAAAATTAAGGACCATAAGTTGTACATAGGAATAAAAATACTAAAATTGTAAAAACAGGTTCTACCTTCTACTTCGCGTTTATTTTAATTTTAATCACTTAAATTTAAGTAACTGTCATATTAAAGGGAGCATTGATTTAGAGATACGCTGAGAATATAAGATTGGTGAATAGATAAAATGAATTAAATGTAAAAATAAAGCTAACTTAATTAAATAGCATTTATATCATACACCAAAGAAAAACTGCACGCATTGTGGTTTTCATATTAGATTCGTAGAATATAGACTTTATATTTGCCTCCATTATGTTGTACTGACAGAAGGAAAAAAAAAAAACAAAACAATACCTTCACTAAACATATCAGCCACAGTGTCTTGTAGAGTGTTTGTTGCTAATATGAAATTTCCATTTTCGAGAAGAACTATCCGCTTTCGTTTTAAGGGTAGAACTCAGTCGCCTACCCTCAATGAATGCCTTAAAATAACTAAACGCGTTTCTTTAGGATAAATAATTTGTTGTTTCTCCTTCTTCGGCACTCCAAGAAACGTATACGGTTACATTGTTGCACATATGTTATTGCAATAGTTGGACTTATAATAATACTTTTATTTATTTGGGTAGCAATTTAACTTATTTTAGAAAAGTGAAACATTTGTGTAACAGCAATTCATATATAGTGTACTTCTCATTACAAACATGGACGCTGTAAGCATATCTTCAACATGGGAACTCCACTAATATCATGTTTTCACAGTAACCATACTTGCCTTCTAAACCCAAGATCGCGGGTTCAATCCGGGCTAGAGTCAGTGGATTTTTTCGGGTGTAAAAATTCTACGTATGGCTTTCTTCGGAATGAAAGTAAAACTCTGGGTACCGTGTCGTAGATTTACGGCATGTAAAAGAACCTCATGCCTGAAAGAAGAGGCCTCTGAGCAAAATTTGTCGGCCATTTCACGCCCTGAGTTGAATGGGACGCTGATGACGTCAGATGTTGAAGAGCGGGCGTAAATAAACCAAATAAACGTTTGCTCACGCTCGAGGCGTGCTACCGATCACTTTGCGCACTGAATTGAATTTAATTGGATTGATAGGAACAGAAGAGGAATTATCGGTACTTCAGCCATGCGAAATGGCCAGCTGTTTGCCTATGCTCTCAATGGAAACACATTCGGTAGGAAGGGATGCGGTTAGGGAAACACCGAGCTATTAGTAGCAAGGGAAGGTGAGGCATGGATATGGACAAGGTAGCCAACATTATTTCCAATAGAGAACTTCGACGCTGGAGGACTTCCACATCGGACGCCGGGGACGAACCTTTCTCCCAAAGTGAAAGCCTCCATCACATCGTACACAGTCAGTCCACATCAGCTGACACTTTCAATTCTGCAAAAGAATGGAATGACATGAAGTAAACTGACAGAGCGGGAAATTCGTAGAAAGGAAATACCCATCCCAGCATTTACACAATTGACCAGGGGGTGGAAAAAAAAAAAAAAAAAAAAAAACCGAATGACCCATGACCCATTCACATTTAAAAGTAAACGTAAACATAATAAAATAAGACATGACGCATTAACTTAGTATTTAGGAATTCACAATAACGACGCAAAAGTACGTATTAGCCAATCAGTAATTAGCTTGGAGTAATATGAGCAAGGATAGCTTTCTTATAATGCAATTATTTGGCCATTGACGCCATTCTGTCTACAGAACCACTGGTCTCTCTCGGTTTTCTCATAGTCGGCCCTAGTGGTGTAGTGGTAACCATACGTGCCTTCTAAATATCGCGGGTTCAAAACCGGCCAGGATCGATGGATTTTTTCGGGCGTAAAAATCTAAGTATGGCTTCCTTCGGAAGGGAAGTAAAGCCATGGGTCCCGCGTCGTACATTTACGGCACGAAAATGAAGCTCAAGCCTGAAAGAAGAGGCCTCTGAGCAAAATTTGTCGGCCATTTCACGCCCTGAATTGAATGGGACGCTCATCCTGTGATGTTAAATAGCGTTCGTAAATAAACAAATAAAAAAAAAATCTTCACCATAACTTGCCCTTACACGGAGCACGGAAATCTAGCGCTACTCTTGCTGCTAGCTGCTGCAAGACTCTAACGACAGCGGAGTCAAACTACTGTGCGTGGCAGTGCGCAGTGTAAATGTTACATACAGTATTATTTTTTGTGAAACATAATGTAATCTATGCGTTGTACTTCGTAACTTTTAAATATAAATTGATAAGGGATTGTTAGGCCGGTAAAATATTGTAACCGTGGCAAATCTGCTCTTATTGGAATTCGCAATTAATTCGGTTCATGTGTATATATATATATATATATATATATATATACATGAACTGAATTTATTAAATGCAATTTCAAGTATGACTTTATCTAAGTGTTTTATCCTTATTTACTTTTATTATTAATGTTTATTTGTTACATTGTTAATAGTGTTATTTTATTTTTATTTTTCATTTATTGTATATATAGATACATATATATATGCATATATACATATATATATATATATACTAACGCTAACCTCGGGTAAAGTCTATAAACAGGTGGACCCAGCAAATATAAATTGATAGGGGCGGGTAAATCACTCTAATGGTGGCAAATCTCCTTTGATTGCAGCAAAAAAAAAAAAAAAAAAAAATGAACATCAGTTCATAGCCCAGTCTGTGCTTAGTACCTTCGGCTCTCTCCGCCGTAGCTCGGAACTTGCAGCAGCAAGCAGCAAGAGGTACATTTGATTTCCATGCTCCGTGTATGGATAAATTCTACCATAGAGTTTAAAAACAGAGTAGCTGTGTTCTGATTGGCTGATTTATTAAGTTTAAGTTAGAGTAGACGCAAAACCTTGAACCGTGCAAGTTTCTAAGTTTACGTCTAATTGTACGTTTGTTTTTATGTTTACGTGATTCATTGTGAATGGTTCCATTACAATACATGGCATGTAGCTTTTACGTTTAATTTTAATTGTGAATGGGGCCTAAGGACCTTAACGCGGATCTGAAAAATTTATACCTAAAATGTCTCATGGTAACTGACTAATGCATACAAGGCATATGGAGATAGCCTCTTCAATTAAGAGTACTTGATGCCAGTTTATTGAATATCAATTGCAATTTTCACATAGCACAATACCCTTAGAAACTGTGCCACCTTTGCATGGACTTGTCTTTTTTATGAGCCAAATCCCTGTTTTCTTTTACTTCCTTGTCTCATCCATGCTGTAAGCTCCTCCGCGTGTCCTTCATTCCGATTGGTCGACACGTGGTGAAGCTTCTAGCTGTGATGTAAGCCTTACCCTGGGCTTACTAAGAGCGTGCCTCTTGCTTCAGAACGAGCAGCAGTGACTTCAATCAAATGTTAGGCTCATTACTCTTTCCACACGCCCCGCCGACTGATCAAGGTATTGTGTAAGGTATTGTAATTTTATTTAAGTTAGTTTTAGGTTTTCTTTAATTATATTGTGCAGAATTTTAAGTCTTTAATGGTAGGCAAACACTATTGAAAAAAAAAAAAAAATACGCCAATTGGCTTAATGAGCTTTCTTAAATTGTAAATGCTAGGAAACCACTGTGTGATAAGTTTTACGTCATTATGTTGTTAATGTACTTAACCTTTGAAATGTGGCATTTATAAATGATAGGCAAGTTGTGGTTAAACTTAAATTTTGCTGTTAATTCATTAAAGTCTTTGGGATTTTCTTGTTGGTGGATTACAGGTGGCACAGTTTCATGTTCAGTGTGAACTATTTTTTTAGTGTATTCAATTGCAGTATTTTAGAATTTATGTGACTTGCACAGAACTACTACGAATTACAAATATTGGTGAGTGAGCCTTCTCTACCTGTTTATAATTCTCCTCCCTCCATTGCCAAATATTGAGTGCCTTCCATAGCTCGTTACTTAACTTAAATGGCTACGCAGGCATCAGCGTATGGATACTATATATCTATATCAAGGAATGAAAGTAATATAACGCAGCAAAACCATGCCTTTAAAAACGTATGTTGATAGATTGCTTAAGTTAAAAGTATGTAGAAACAATAAAACACAGCATTTATTTATATCTTAAATATTAAACGGTTAAATGGAACATTGGAGCAAACTCTTGATCCGTATTCAGTTTTTTAATATAATTAATCATAAACTTGCCTAAGTATTAAATGACATGGACTCGCATTACATTTCTAATCAATAGAAACGAATTAGGTACAATTGTAAATTTATCATAAAAAGAATTAATAATTTGTCGATAACTGCTCTCTCTTTCCCCCCTCTTTTTCATGTCTGTTCTGGTGGTGTAGTGGTAACCATACTTGCCTCCTAAACCCAAGGTCACGGGTTCAAATCCGGCCAGGATCGATGGATTTTTTCGGGCGTGAAAATCCTAAGTATGTTTTCCTTCGGACCGTGGGTGGTCCCATGTCGTACATTTACGGCACGAAAAAGAACCTCAAGCCTTAAACAAGAGGCTTCTGAGCAAAATTTGTCGGCCGGTTCACGCTCCGACTTGAATGGGACGCTGATGACCTGAGATGTTAAAGAGCGTCCGTAAATAAACCAAATCAACAAATATCTTTTTCCCCAGTCCATTATGCTGCAGATATAAACCTTGTACTTATGAGATAACTAAACGAATAAACGGAAATTTCTTGTTAAATGTCTGACCTATTTCCTCTTCCGACTTTACAGCCAGTCCAATGCTTTTGGTCAGGTCTCACAGGTGGCCGCTCTAATGGTCCATTCGCCTACAGATGCATGTAAATTTAATGCTACTACCCTTTCTTCTATAACAAAAACAGGAGAGAGCTTCAAGAATTCCAATTTAACACATTCCGTTTTAGCTTCTCGCGAAAAAATTGTCCCCTCATCCATAGCCTTAGCTGGCTTGTCCTGATTGGGCCGACATTTCGGGGTCAAACAATATTAAGACTATTAAACACAATCTACAGACTGAACATTTGTGTGTGTATATAATAAAAATGAAATAACTTTGGCAACAATTTATCTAAAAATAACGAGAACTAGAGAAGCAGAAATAGATAAACACTTAAATAGTCACAAAATTCTCGCATTATTTCGAAAAAATACGTGTTTTTTCGAAAAAATACGTGTTTTTTTAAAGGCAGAAGACAAGTGAAGGCGATAAAAATAAATATTATATTTCGAAGTAGAAAAAAATTAAACAAGCATATGGGACTAAGAGCTGTCAAGGTAATTTGGAGAGAAATAGGTTGCAGCGAAATATACTTTTAAGTAAGGCGGGGTACAAGTTTAAAAAAATCTCCTAAACTGACTGCAATATTAAAATGAGCATAAATTATGTAGAAGCTCATATCCTTGGCAACGCCCTAAATATAAAATCTGTGTTCTAATTAGACCGTGTCATTCACTCCACAGCACTTGTTTTTATAAAACCGTCGTATATATGTTATCTTGTAAGCTTTGTAAAGCATTTTATACTGGTTTAACTTCTGCTGTTGTTTCGCTACGTATGAACAATCATAGACGTTCTGTTAAAACCAAGTCTCTCTTGCCGGTTGCCCAACATGCCTTATCTCACTGTAAGGATTTTGATGATGCTTTAAATGTAATACTTATTGATGCGTTATCGACTTATGTTTCGGAAAGTTTACTTAAGAGATAGACAGATAGCAGGTATATTTTTTATATAAAGCCCATACACGACCGGGTTTAAATATTACGTATAGATTATATATTTTTTTCTTCTCTCCCTCAGTATTTATTTTTACCAACTGCACTTGTATTCTGCCTTTGAAGAACACGAGCTCTTCGAAATATAGCGACATTTGTACTACTATTTAAGTATTTTATCTACTTCTACTTCTCTAGTTGATGTTATTTTAGTTGCATTACTCCAAGAGTTACTTCATTTTCAGTAACAGATGGCGTCAAAAAGGTGTACACACTTCAAACAAAGAAAAAACTGTGTTAACATGACAACTAAATTCACACAAACAGATATTGATGAGCACTAACCATTTGAAACTTTTACAGTTACAGCAGTTGCTCAAAATGCCCAGCATCGGCGTCGATACACTTCTGAGTACGTTGAACACAGTTACGCCGATTAACAGTCCGTTCAATTTAACAATTGTGCTTCATCGGCCAAACAAATTTCCCTACGAAGGCCTCATCCTCTTGCACCATTTTCCGAAACCACTAACAGTACTGCATTCTATGATCAGGGTCATCTTATTTTAATGCATGCAAAAGTCTTAAGATGAAAACTTTCAACTTTGCTGTTTTAATAATACGACGTAAGCTGGTTCTGCTAATCCCAGTCTCACGTGCACATTGCTTTGTAGATTTCTGCGGTTAGTGCTCAAAATGTTCCAAAACCATAGCCGGGGACGCGGGGCTTGTTACCGTGCGAGGTCTCCCAGATCTGCCCGTGTGGACATCGCGTACTGTACCACGAATATCAAATTTGTCTCGAATCCGTGCAGTTGCTCGCGTTGGCGGTTCTGTTCTGTACGCGCATCTCCATTGCCTTTGAACTTAAACATTCTCGGTTTTTCAATACACTTCAAAATTGCTTTCCTCTGTTCAAACGATAATCTTGGTTCCATTTTGTAATAGCAACGCTAGCGTAACGTAATGTGAGTCACATCTGTTTACAGAACATATGATAATCTTGGCTTCATTTGTTCATTGTTGATTTACCTGTCACGTAGCAACGCTATCATAATGTATGTGAGTCACATCCGTTTACAGAACATCATACTACACATTACTGTTGTATATATAATATATATGTATATATGTATATATATTATATTTAATATAAAAGAAAAATAAAAATAAAGTAGCAATGTTAACAATGTAACAAATTAACAGTAACTATAATAGTACAAAACGATAAAACACTAAGAAAAAGACACACTTGAGATCGCTATATTTCGTACTCGTGGAGTCCTCCTATGGCAAGAAGACATGTGACAAGTTATATATATATATATATATATTCAGATTTCAAAGGTTCTTGCTAACTACATAGCAGTTTATTTGGTTTATTTACGAACGCTCTTTAACGTCTGAAGTCGCCAGCGTTTCATTCAATCTACGTATTGAAACGGCGGATAAATTTTGCTCAGAGGCTGCTTCTTTCAGGCTTGAGGTTCTTTTTCACTCCATATGGACAATCATAGACTTTCTGTTAAAGTCTCCCTTGCTGGTAACCCAACATGCCCTATCTCACTTAAGTGTTTCGACGATGCTTTCAATTTAATTTTATTGGTGCGTTATCGATTCCATGACTCGGAAAATTTACTTAGAGATATAGAGATGACAGCTATATTTTTGCATAAGTTCCTATACCACCAAAATTATACCTTACGTATTAAAATATATATTTTTTTCTCTCTCAATATTTATTTTTACCAACCTCACTTGTATTCTGCCTTTGAAGAACATGAACTAATCGAAATATAGCGAAATTTATACCACTATTTAAGTATTTTATCTATTTCTACTTCTCTAGTTCGTGTTATTTTAGTTGCATTATTGCAAGAGTTCCTTTATTTTTATATATAATTTATTTATTTGCGAACGCTCTTTAACACCTCAAGTCTTTAGCGTTCCATTCAATTCAGGAATTGAAACAGCTGATAAATTTGGCTCAGAGGCCCCTTCTTTTGGATTGAGGTTCTTTTTCGTGCCGTAAATCTATGACACGGGATACACGGCTTTACTTCCCTTCCGAAGGAAGCCCATACTTACGATTTTTACGCCCGAAAAAATCCATCGACCCTGGACGCAATTCAACCCTCAATCTTGGGTCTACGAGGCTACCACTAGACCTCCAGGACCGACCTAACTTTGGGACTATGAAAACGTATGAGCATTAATCACAATACAAACGACTTTATAATTCATTTATGCCTGGAGCTTTCTATTTTAGGAAATAGAGGGGGAAAATTATTATAAAACTTCAATCTAATGAACTAACCCCAACTGGGCATCCTGTAAATTGCAATTGGACACGGCAGAGCTCAAAGTGATGGTGATTTCATATTTTCTATATTTTCTCTTACTGCCCAAAAAGGTGTGAGGGTATATTTTAAGAATATTTTGGATATGTAAATAACTGATAAATGTGTATTTCACACAACACAATAAATTTTTTCTGTGCATGTTTAGTTGAATATTAGCAATAAATAAATAAATAAATAAACTAGTTTAGTCAGTTAAGGGGAGTATTAAAGGTAAAAGGGGGAGGAGTCAAAATCTGTTTCTGTTTTATCTAAAATTATAATATTTGGAAGTTTCTGTTTTATATGGTTTTCATTAATGTTCCTGTATAAGTATTTTAATAAATGTTTAATAATGTCACTGCAGAAGTCATTTATTTCCGATTTTGCGAGCATTTTCTCAGTTAAAATTCTATATCTCAGGAACTATTTGCTCTAAAAGGATGTAATTTGTCTTAACTGTTGTTTCCCTCAAAAGATTATTTTTTTCTGTAAAAAATATTTTGACTGCAATTATTCAACCTTTTTATTTGTAAGTTCCCCACTTTTAAGGTATATAAACTGTCAATTTGAAATTTTATCACTTATTCCATGATATTATTATGATAATGTGGATGATACAGTTAGGACAAAATGTGATAAACTAAAAAATGTTCGGTGAAAATAAAAAAAAATTGAAAATATTTATAATTTGCTTCAGGATGATTGTATAGTAATGAAAAATGATTAGCAAATTTCAATCATTGTATAAGTTTCATTTTATTAGCTGTAATAGTTTTTGAGAATATGGAAATTGAAATTGGTAAATGTAACCTTACAAGGATAGGCCTTTTATACTCCCCTTAACAGATTTACATAGAATAGAGGGAATTTTTGTATGTACAGCATAATTTATAAAAGCTTATTAAAAGCATTACCTAGCTTTTTTTCCGTGGCCATTGGTTTAAATTAATTTAACGACAAAGGGGTTTTCGACGTTACGGTCGATGCAATCAATACACACAAAGCGTCTGGAGAGGCAGAGGTACAGAGCGTTAGAGGTGGAAGGGAGTAATGCTCAATTCAATAATAACACCTGCCATGAAAGTATAAAAAGTATTATATATAAAGCTTGCAATTAATCCCCAATTAAACGTTTGAGCACATGTTACCATACTGCTGCAAATATTTACAATAGATAAATAACCTGCACTTCTAATAATTATAAATAAACTACACATTAGATCATTGTATTAGTCACAAAATAAAAAGATCACGAAGTTAGCAATAACAGCAGAGAATATGTAGAGGATTGCACGCGGGATATTACAAGGGTAGGTTCATAAGTTTCCGGCCTCGCCGATAAGGCTTATTGCCTTCACAAAACCCTTATCTGGTGCAATACCTTATGTGTTAAGTAAATAATTGCAGCGGTTACTTCCGGTCCTCTATGTTCAGTATTTCAGATACAGTTGCATAAAAATGTATGTGCAAAAGATTGTGACATGTTCCAAATAGAGATTCCAGCTGTTATTAATTCGTCACTAAAGAAGGACTTGCTCCAAATGAAATTAAACAGCGATTGGACATGTATATGGGAAAGCATCTCCCTCATATTCTACCGTAAAAGAATGGAACAAACTTTTTCGAATGAGTCCAGAAAGCGCTGAAGACTAAGATCGTGCAGATCGGCCCTTGGATGTCCTCACTCCTGAAAACGTCGCTCTGTGGAAGAGGAAATTATGGAAGACCGGCTGTTCAAAGTTACAGAAATAACAGCAAGGTTGGCCTTTTTAAAACAACAGTCCTTCGAATTATTCATGAACATTTAAACATAAATAAGATTGGTGCAAGATGGGTGCCTAGACTTTCCTCAGTCCAAGAGCAGCAAGGAATCATCTGTTGTCAGGCAATTTTGGAGCTCTGCCGTGGCAACGAGAGAGAATTTCTGCAAACCATTGTTACAGGAGATGAAACTGTGGTCCTCTACTATGATCCGTTGTTCAAAAGAGAATCAATGGAGTGGAGTAAACCTGGCGAAGCACCGTCTCTAAAGGCCAAGGTCACTCAGTCGACCAAGAAGATCGTGGCCACAATCGTTTGGGACTGTGATTTTTTTTTTTGAATTGATTTATTTATGGACGCTCTTTAACAGCTCAGGTCATCAGCGTCCCATTCAACTCAGGGAGTGAAACAGCCGACAAATTTTGCTCAGAGGCCTCTCTTTCAGTCTTGAGGTTCTTTTTCGTGCCGTAAATGTACGACACGGGACCCACAGCTGTACTTCCCTTCCGAAGGAAGCCATACTTAGGATTTTACGCTCGAAAAAATCCATCGATCCTGGCCGGGTTCGAACCCGCGATCTTGGGTTTAGGAGGCAAGTATGCTAACCACTACACCACCAGGACCGACTTGGGACTGTGAAGGAATACTCTTCATTGACTTCAAGAAGAGAAACACCACAGTAAATGGGGAGCACTATGCTGGCCTACTGCACAGACTACGTGTTTCCATCAAAGAGAAAAGGCGAGGAAACCTGAATGGTGGTGTGCGCCTTATTCACGACAATACGCCTGTGCACACAGCTTTTGATGCAAGGAAACTGAAAAAATGTAGCTTCGAAGAGATCGACCATCCACCTTATAGTCCGGATCTACTCTCTCAGTGACTATTTACTCTTCTCAAAACTCAAGAAGGACCTTCGAGGAAGGGAATTTAAGTGTGTTGTTAGGCGGGAAACGTATGGATCTACCGTCGTTTTAAAAGAAATTCTTAGAAAATGTGCATTTCTGTAAAATACTAAACAAATAACCCCATTTTCTTTTTAATGCAACCATGAAAAATATTGAGTTTTTCAATTTATTCTGGTCGTCAGCGATAATGTTTAAACACAGCTGATGCTAATTTTTCATTGTGTGGAAAATTGAAAATAGAAGATTAGCTTTACTCTTCGATATATGGGAATACATTGGATTTAAGGGGCTGGAGGAACGCCATAAAGGGTGAATAAAATTACTAAAATCTCAGTCTAAAATAACGTTAACATTTTGTTATTTTAATGTTTTTTTTTTTTTTAATAGAAAGCTGTAGCTTTATTTTGTTTTCTTGTGCAACATTAAGCTCATCCATCTTAGCGTCATGTGCTCATCAAAGCTGATGTACACATAACTCACGCATTTCACAGGGAAAAAATGGCCTCATACGTAAAATGATTAATGTTTCAAGCCGAGCTGCCCAGCCTTAGTAAGGACATTACTGCAAGTTGTGTAACAGCAAAAGGTCTTTAAAGTGGATATAATCATCCGTGAATATGGATCAAGCATTTCCCCTTTCTGTTGCAAAGTACATAACGTTGAACGACATTCCCTCGTACACCTTCCACATATAAAGAAGTGCAAATATGACAATTTCTATATCCTTATCAGTCGCTGCCCAACTAAAAGAACGGATTCGAAATATGCAAAGTTTGGCTTTAGCTTATTGAAGAACTTTTCTAGCCTCATAGAATAAACTAAAATAGTTTTTAGGTATATCAGTCTTCAGATTTATGTACAACATTTACACTTCGTTTACTGCTGTTGTAGCAAGTGGGAGGCGATAGCACCTGACCGGATTATATCCACAAGCATGTCGGCTCGCGACAACATCGCGAAAGTCATAATTTAAGTTACTTAATTTAAAAGTATAGCTTGGGTGGCAATAAGAGTTACTTACTCATTAATAAAAGAACTGTACATTATATAGGAATAAATAGAGCAACTTTCATCTAATAATTTTGAAAAAAAAAAAAAAAAAGCACGTAAATGTAAGGCAAATTATGACAAAGCTACATTTCGACTGAAAGGCTTTTTCTACTGCATTTGGGCACGGTCCGCGGTCATGCCACAATTTAGTAGTAGTAGTAGTAGCAGTAGCAGTAGTAGTAGTAAACGGGTTTTTTGGGGCGTAAAAATCCTAAGTATGGTTTCTTTCGAAAGGGAATTAAAGACGAGGGTCTGGTGTCGTAGATTTACGGCGTGTAAAAGAACTGAAGTAGAATTTACCTCTAAGCAAAATTTATCGGCCGTTTCACACTCTGAATCGAATGGGAAGATGACATGAGATATTAAGGAGCGTCCGTAAATAAGCAATTAATAGGTTTCAAAACATATAACATAAATTCGGCAACTCCTGCAATACTATTGCAATTGTTTATTACTGTGATAAACATCGACCAAATATGACAGGGACTCAAATATTCTAAGTTTTTCATCCAAATATTACAGAAATAACTCACTACGAAGGGTTTTATCTGTTATATAAAGATAGGGTACGACGGAAAATGCAAAACATGTCTTTTGATCAGGACTTACAAGATGGTAACCCATCAGATTTTAGCGGAATTTGCTTTCGTTAAAGGTTGTCGCTTTTCGAGCAGAAAACACTGCTATCGCAACCCAGCGGCGCGCCTTAAACAAAGATCCATGTTTTGGAGAAGAGGAAGCGGGGTCAGGCCCCCTGTGGGCTATCACCCCCTCTCTCCTTGCCTTCTCAACAACATTGTGCTGTAGTGTCAGAGAGACTTGTATCCCATAAAGTACCGCTGAGTATGAACTGCGTTCCCAAGCGATGCCCCTAGGTATTGGGATTGCCAGAGTAACGTGAGCCTAGTCGACAGAGGAGGAGACGCCTACTTGTTAATTATTGCAACTATCACACTTATCAGTTGCAAAATAATCTTATTCTTTTTGTGTTACTTCTACCACATTTTAGACAAGTTGCACAGATTGCCCAAAGCAACCGAACACTTTTTAACATTTAAATTGATATCAGACACCGCACACAGCTTAGGGGAGAACACAAAGAGACGGTTATCGATCCCACGTAAGTTTTGAATTCAAATATACAATGCTCTAGGTGTAACCAATATATACAACAGTTACAAAGTACTGCATACTTCTGCACCAACATTTTTCTTTTCTTCCTAGAGTGAAACATTCTAAAATGGATCTTCTCCATACATTAAATCAAATGCCCGTCATGTCGTCACCGGTGCTGCTAGTACTGGGGAATGTACACGCAAAAACAGATCAGTAGTGGAAACATAATAAACGAGGGTAAGCCCATAAGTTTCCGGCCTCACCATTTTCTACCTATGGTAAAGACAAAAACTATATTTCACTTTTCATTATAGTTATCCTTTATTGCAATACACTTTTCACATCTTTGAATTAACTTTTCAATCCCCCCTTCACAAACAGCCAGAAGTCTCTGCAAAATGGGCATAAATTACATCTATCACTTCATTACACTTAAATTTCCTTCCTCGAAGGTCCTTCTTGAGTTTTGAGAAGAGGAAGTGACTGGGAACTAGATCTGGGCTATAGGGTGGATAGTTGATCTCCTTGAAGTCATATTCTTCACAGCTTCCTTTGCAAAAAGAGCTGTGTTCACTGGCGCGTTGTCATGGAAAAGGCGCACACCGCCACTCAGCTTTCCTCGCCTTTTCTCTTTGATGGAAGCACGTAGTCTGTGCAGTAGGCCAGCATAGTACTCCCCATTTACTGCGTTGTTCCTCTCTTTCACGGTCCCAAAAGATTGTGGCCATGATGTTCTTGGTTAACTGGATGACCTTGGCCTTTAGAGGTGGTGCTTCGCTAGGTTTACGCCACTTCATTGGTTTTCTTCTGGACAAAGGGTCATAGTAGAGGACCATAGTTTCATCTGCTGTAATAATGGTTTTTGGAACTTCTGTCTTTGCCACGGCAGAGCTCCAAAATACCTGACAACGGATGGATGAATCGTTACTGCTGAGGAAAGAAATCTAGGCACCCATCTTGCACTAATCTTATTTATATGTTCAAGAATAATTCGAAGGACTGTTGTTTTAGAAAGACCCAATCTTGCTGCTATTTCTATTACTTTGAGCCGCCGATCTTCCATAATTTCTCCTTCCAGAAGAACGATGTTTTCAGGAGTGAGCACCTCCAAGGGCCGACCTGTACGCTCTTCGTCTTCAATGCTTTCTCGACGTATTCTAAAAAGTTTGACTCATTCTTTTACGGTACAATATGAGGGGGTTGCTTCTCCATATACACCGTCCAATCGCTGTTTAATTTCATTTGGATAATGTTCTCCTTTTGTGAAGAACTTAATAACAGCTCGAAACTCCATTTTGAACATGTCACAATCTTCTATACATAGCCTTCTTTATGCAACTATATCTTAACAACTGAACAAAACGGAGTGGAAACTACAACTACAATTATTTACTTAACAGATAAGGTATGGCACCAGATAAGGGTTTTGTGAAGGCGATAATCCTTATCGGCGAGGCCGGAAACTTATGGACCTACCCTCATATAACACGAAAACCATGGGTGACGACGACACATTCCTATTCCAGAGCAAAATGCCAAAAAGAGAACTAATCACCATGCGAAAATATCGAGTTCTTTTTGATTCTTTCCAGGAACCATGGACACAGCCATTGGTGCCCACTCAGGTTGTCAGTGAAAAATGATAAGAGAATTAAGCAAGGTTATTATTTTTCTAAACCTTTTAAAACCATTAAAAACTATAGGCATATACGGCCAAATAAATTATATCTTTCCTAAAATGCTGCGTATGGTACTTTTAATTACTTATCTCACATTTAGATGGTTAATAATTAATAATAAAAACAGTTACTACATATCACAAATATCGGCATACAATGTTTTGTTCAATTATGCGTTCAAATACAAATGAATGACTCTGTATATGCTGTATAGAAACAAAAACATTGCATTTGCAATGAACATTAGATAAATTAGTAATGATGCTCTTAATTTTTGTCGACCATTACATAATTTGCAACAGCATTATTTACTTAAATTATGCTTATTTTTATTATGTATTTTTATTAAAAATAAAATTATTTTTTATTTGCTTCAAAAAAAAAGCATTAGTATATTTAAAAAATCTACGTAAATTTTTTCAGATGATAAGATTTTTTTTTCAGGACAACTTATAGCAAATAAATCATATTAAAGTGGATAGTTTTAAAAAACCCTACAGTTAAATGGACAGTAAAATCTATCTCCATCCTTTGCTTCATTAGATATTCCTCTGCGAGTTCTCTACATGTCAATGCTCTGTTAAATATATATATATATATATATATAGTTATTTTATAGATTATAATTTAAAAAATAGGAATAAAGAATGTAAGTTGCTCGTGGCTATTTTTGTTTATTTTATTTAAGTTATTTTAAAAAACCGAAGATCCTATACCCTGGTATTGTGTGATTGCAAATACATAAACGCATATTACCTTTCAATGTCTTACTGAATATTTAACTCCTTTATATAAATAAATATAAAAACTAAAAATAACCAATTTGCTTTGTTTACAGTTAATTTCCGACCAGGCTTTCTATCATGTCGATTGCAACTAAGCAATTCTACACATATGGCTGTCGGCTAATGTCAATCTAACTGGTCCTTATTTGTAAACCTAAAACAATTCGTATATACCGAGGTTTGCAAAAAATATATACACACTTTCACAGAAAAACAACAATGTGTAGTATGTTCTGTAAACAGATGTGACGCTCTTACATTATGATAGCGTTGCTACGTTACAGATAAATCAACAATGAACAAATGAAGCCAAGATTATCGTATATCAACAATGAACAAATGAGGCCAAGATTATCGTATGATGTTTTGTAAACAAATGTGACTCACATTATGTTGTGCTAGCACTGCTACAACAAAATCGAGTCAAGATTATCGTATGATGTTCTGTAAACAGATGTGACTCGCATTACGTTATGCTAGCGTTCCTACAACAAAATGGAGCCAAAATTATCGTTTGAACAGCAGAAAGCAATTTTGAGTGGTATTGGAAAACTGAGATTATTGTTGAAGTTCAAAGGCAATGGAGACTTGTGTACAGAACAGAAACACCAGCGCGAGTAACAATTGCACTTTTTGGCACCCTCTCTGTGTAAATAAATATATGTGCATGTGGGGTATATATAACGTAAATGAAAAATAAAATAAAATAGTAATAATAAAAGTAGATAAGGATAGAACACTCTAAGTCACACTTGAAATTGTAATAACTGTAATAATAAACTTAAAATTCGGTCATAGTGTTACAAGCTTAGAGATATTTGTAGTGCGATTTATAGGATGATGTGCTGTGCGTATCACTCACCGTGAATCACTGGACTTTTTGTCACGGACTTTTCTTGGCGGTAAGAGTTGAAAGAGAGAACTTTCATTTGCAGACAATAATACCGATTATTCAAATATCTGAGTGCGTATCAGGGACAAAAATAGTTATAAAGGGCTTTAGTTATAATTCTTATTCTTTTACTTAGCGATTAAGGTCTTAGCTACTAAATATCCACAGGTGACGCCGCCCGTACTTCAATTCTGCCTTTCCTCTCCCTTTAATCATATCCTTGAAAGTCGCATTCCTGATCTTTATTTGTTTTTTTTTTTTTTTTTTTTTTTTTTTTTCTTTCAGAAGTGTAATTCACGTTATTGCGCACATATTTTAATGTACTTGTTCATTAAACGTGAGCATAAACGTTCATTTTTAACTTAGGAAAAACTAAACATAAGCGGCTATGATTTATAATAAGGACCAGAGTTACCACAGGTCACAGATTTCTTGTTTTCGTAACGTGTTCCTAAATGAAACATTTTCCGTATACCCATGAGAAAAAATCAACATATAATTATGTATATGTCTACAATTTATACTTGCAACATATTTCAGATATGCTTAACACTTGAATATAGCTCATAAAATCTTGGTTTTAGAAACGATTTCGAAGAAAACTATTCATCTTTGTATGGTTTAAAACTACGTTTCTTATATAAATGCTGATTGCTAAAGCACTAAATTCGCTTTTTGTGTGTGTGTGTGTGTGTGTGTGTGTGTGTGCCAAAAAGGAGTTAAATGTAGAAACGAACATTTTAGAACTGCTTATAGATAAAAAGAACAAAGGTTTCGTTGATTCAAGTACATGACTTATAAGGTGGTGTTCAACAAATTTATAAGTATTTCTTTTCTGTTGAGGCATCAATAAGAAATATTCAAAGGAAAAAATAATATCTCTAAATATTTCCATTTTTCACCATTTTATTGCTATGCATTAAGACCCAAAATGATGGAAGTTTCAGAATTCAACAATGGACCTCAAAAATACAATTTCTTCTTGAATTTTTTTTATAGAAAGACCCTAAAGTAGCCAAACGAAGGATGGAAATATACCTATTAAAACAATTAAAATGGAGGACATTAAAACTTGTGTACAGTATGTTCTTGATAATAAATGTCATTCTTTCGGCAAGAAATGTTAACTTTGCTTATCCTGGACTTATTAGAAACACAGGCATAGTAATAACATATTAGCAAACACGGTATAATTTGTTTATAATGTAGCATTAAATTTCTATTGAAAATATTGTAGCCTATTGATTGCGTAACCTGCTAGTGGCCTTGGAATAGTGCAAATAACCTTAAATCACCCACTGTTACATTATTTTGATGTAAAATTTGCTTTATTTAAAATTCTGTAACCTACTTTTTTTTAGTGTTTATTTATGGACGCTCTTTAACATCTCAGGTCATCAGCGTCCCATTCAATTCATAGCGTGAAACGGCCAACAAATTTTGCTCAGAGACCTTCCCACCCCCCCCCCCCCAGGCTTGAAGTTCTTTTTTGTGCTGTAAATGTATGACGCGGGACTCACCACTTTACTTCCCTTCCGAAAAAAGCCATACTTAAGATTTTTACGCCCGAAAAAATCCATCGATCCTGGCCGGGTTTGAATCCGCGATTTTGGGTTTAGGAGGCAAGTATGATTATCACTACACCACCAGGACCGACAACTTACTTATTGCAAAAGTTGCTTAAATTGCAGGAATAGTTTACCAAACTGTAAGTAACGTATGAAAATTTGTTTTAATATAAAATAGAGTTTTATTTTAATGTATACTGACTGCAGAACAACCTAAGAAACGCCAAAAAACGGAATTTATACATGGCTTACTTAGTTAAAAATTGACCATGTTATATATTTTGTTCGTCCAACAGTTATAATGTTTAGTGTAGTTTTACTAAAATTAGTGTAAATGTAATTGGCAATCAACGATTTATGTGTTATATAAAATAACATAAATTTATGTTTGTCTTCATGTAATAACTGACCTGCTAAATGTATTCCTGCAGGATGAAAGGGAGAAAAAGTGTGTACTATATCTACTATTATTTGCTGTGCTAACTTAAGCAAGTTTATATTTTTTCTATTATCCACAAGTGGACGTAAATCTTTGCCAAACCCTTTGCCTTCCTGCAATATCTCCCAATATACGGGAATGTGTGTTATATTCATAGGATTGTAAAGAGGTTATCACTATTGATGTTACTGAAGGTAACACTGGCTGTTTTTGTTAAAAGAAATAAGTGCTTCCTGTCCGAACTCTCCTTTCTCCTTTTACAGGTAAGATCGTCTAGCAGACGTCGCAACCTTCAAAGTGCTGGTACGGCTTCATAGGATAAAAGCTTGGCATTGTAAGTGACATATCAAGTTACTCTTAACGTTAGCAGAAGAGTGAGACCGTTGTTTACTGCTCTACCACGTACAGCAACAAGAAGCGAAACTTCACCACGCACCTTTTTCTGCACGTTTGCATGCACAGTTATTTTTACTTTTCTTAATATCTCTCCTAACGGCTAGAGTGCTGTATCGAGTTAAGTGGATATATTTTCACATTAAAACACAAATAGGAAAGTTATTCTGCAGGAACCCATGTTTTATGTCCTTTCCATCTTTAGACTACAGAACTCATATTGCAAAGGTGCATTGAAAGTAAACAACTATTATCTGTCTACTGAACATAACAATAAATTTCACTATATGCCTTCGAAGCACCAGCCCAAATGTGCACAATTGTTTTCTGCGGCTGCAGTATTGTTTATATCGCATCAAAGTTATAGCTTACACACATAGAGCGGTTCTTTCGGCACAAGACCTCGCGAATATGTTTTAGATTAATAACGTAACATACATCGATTCACAACTAACATTACAAACTATGTTCTCCATGCTTGTTCAGAGTCTAATGCAACGCTGGATATTTTCAAAATCCCTCACTAATCGTAGCTACATCATATTGAATGCTTAGGTTCAGTTCCTGTACAACCAAGGCTTATTGACAAACACTACTGTTTTTAACGTGTCCCATAGGAAAACGTTAGGCTTAGTCGGTCTCAAGAGATCATGTCGGCCAGAAATACTTTAAAAATGTCTCGTTTTTTCAATCCCCCCCCCCCATGAATATCCATAAGGTATTCAGTTTTCTCAACAATTTTCAAAATGTCTGCTGTGTGCTTTGTTGTTTATATGCTACTGTCAAATTTTGTTAAAAATACTGACTGGCATTGCTTAAATGAATCAGAGTGTCTCTAACTACAAAATACAACTACACGCTTACGTGCTAAAACATGATGCAGAACCCTTCTGACTGCGATTTCTCGACTCGAAACTAGTCCAGAACAACTAACCGAATACGTGTAACACACAGATCAACCTACAGATGAGCGCCAATTTTGTATCTTTCTTACCGGCTGCTGTGGAACGAAAGATTGTTGGCGAATCGATAATGCAGCCATGGGAAGTTGGTAATACAGGCATATTATTTACACCGGACTTTGTTTGTTTGTTAATTTATTTCGCTTTTATTGCTCCTGTTTTACTTGCGGATTACGTTCTTTCTCGCACGAAACTACCAGTAAAACGATTATATAAATAGTGGAAACTACTAATGGTTCATTTTTAAAATCTGACGGCAACACATTAATCTTTTAATATCACTATTAATATCCCATTTAAAATGAAAATTCATTTTAAAGTTAAAATATCTGCAGAAGAATGTGTAATCTCATAACTTTCTAAGACATACCAAACCAGCCAATATACTTACCAATGTATTTTGCTAATTTTTACAATAAAATTATATATTTGAAACAAAAATAAATTTAAGTTCCCTAAATGCGGTTGCGAAGTTGAACTACAAACAAACAACGAGCTTTTATGTCATGTGCTGCTATGAGAGCTATTGCTGTGTATTTAGTTTTTAAACCACTTTGGACAAATTTTATATTGCTGGAAACAGTCTTGACACACAACTCTGTTCATAGACAACAGCAGCTTCTTCCAGTCTAGAGCATGGGGATTCTATGTCAGTAATTCTTCTTAAATAGCTCCAAGTCAGAACTAACTATACACTAAATGCCTGAACAATTTCTGAAGTGTTCTCTTGAGAAACTAGACTATTGGCTGTTTGAGCAGATATATTTCTTAGGTCGTTTCTCCTGGATTTTTGAGTACACCTTAAGCACCAAGTCAGAACGGCGCACCAAATGCATCAACAACTTGTGAGATGTTCTCTTGAGAAACTAGACTGTTGACTGTTTGAGAATTCCTTAGGTCTTTTCTTCTAGATTTTTAAAACACCTAAACACAAATTCAGAACTACACTAAATGCATCAACAATTTCTGAGATGTTCTCTTGAGAATCTAGACTATTGACTGTTTGAGCAGATATATTTCTTAGGTGGTTTCTCCTAGACTTTTGAAAACACCTTAGGTAGACGGACCACCAGGCACACAGCTTTGGGGTAACTGTGGTTCTGAGTTTCCGCATCACGTCAAGGAAAACATGCCCTCTTTTGCAGTAATTTCTCGATCTCTTCTTGATTGAAGGTTGTTCCCCTGGAAAGTACCATACCAAAGACAGGCTTTTGGTTTCGCGGGCAAAGTGGTGATGGGTAAGTTTCTAGCTTTCAACGCAATCAATTAATCTGATCTTGCCCACTGCTACGCTTTTATGTCACTTTTTGCGACTTTTGCAAGTTTCTGCCTTTTTTTTCTGTCACTGGATCTTTACGGAAGCTTTAATTAATTATATAAATATTAATATGATTAATAATTGCTGGTAAAGTCCTAAAGCAATTAATTTTATTAATTTCTTTTGAATTTGTTAAGTATTGGATGCAGATGTACAGGCTTACAGAATAAGACAACCAAGTAGTTAACTTGTTTCTTGAATTAATTTAAGGGTTGATCATCATCTTTCTTGAATGACTCTTAATACATAGTTGCTAAGAGTTTTCAAACTCATTAATAATGTTTATAATAAAATGTATAAATGCATTTAAAACAATAAGTTAGCTTCTATATCTCCTTGACAACATTCCATCTCACACACCCCTTGACCTGATTTTACTCTCTGGTAAATGTGCTCTTAAATGTAGATGCTCTTAAATGTTGATGCAGTGTAATGGAAACGTTCCAAAAACTAATCCTCAAGCCCACTCATTGTCCTTACAGGTTACATTTGCATCTTTTTTATGATAGTTTTCAACAGAAAAATGTGTTTTTAGTCACATTTCTCTCCTCATTTTAAAGTACGTTTTCACTGTTAAATTCAGCAAACCAGCAAAAAGCCGTGGTGCGGAAGATAAAAGCTACCCAAATGTCCACAGGGTGATTCAAAATAATATTAACTACTTTCAGGCATGACTCGGGGGAAGCCCTTGATACTTTTCATACAGAGGATATATCCGCACAAACGCCTTGTTTTCATGCTGTATAGCACTAAAGTTGTTAAATAGCCGCATCGGCTTTCATGAAATTCTGCTGAACATATCACTCCCACATTTTTTAAATGTCCCTTGAGGTCTGTTTGTTAACATTGTTTATATCGTCACAGTAATGCACTAACTCAAAACTTGCGTACATTTAATTGCATATCGCTCCGTTGTGAATCCTACAAGAGGTGTGGGTAAACAAACGCAGCATATACCAGGATAGGCTAAAAGGCTCCATTTGCAGGCAAATTTCGGTGTTTATTATTCATTGTTTAAAATCGAAGATGTGCAATATTAGAAAAAAATATTTCATTGTTTTGTAATAAAAGTTTATATATATATATATATATATATATATATATATATATATACACACGTATATATACATATATAAAGTTCAAATGCATTTTAAATTTTATTGCGCTTTTAGGCAGATTTAGGGGCTGTGTTCGATCCTATTTTACAATATATTTAATAACTTTGAATATGAATAAACTATCCATTTAATAAGTAAACCCTCTCAAAAATAAGTTTTAAATTCAAGAATAAAAATAAAGTGTACATTAAAAATATGATTACAATACATTCAATCCAAGACAATACATTTTTACAATTTTTTCAAGAATAAAACAATACATATGAAATTTAGTTCATTACATAAAATGTCATCACAACAAAAGTATCCACAACACTTGATATAGCATAATAATAATAATAATAATAATAATAATAATAATAATAATAATAATAATAATAATCGCAATGTCTGATCTTAAAAATATTTTCCATGATTTTGGCCACAATAGAAAAGAAGAATTTATTTATTTTCATGTCTAAAGCATAATATCCAAATGGAAAATATACCTCCAAGGTGATGCACACAACTAGCAAGAACAACTTTTATATTACTTCCTTCCAAACAATGCAAAAGCATAACCAAATTCTGGAGGAAACGAGAAAGTGCCCATAATCAAAGGAAATCTTGGTTTATTTTATTACATATCTGGATTGCAAACAAATATCGTTTAGAAGTGGTAAATGCACCCATATCTTGAAAGATATTAAGGTAAACATAGCATAAAGTCAACTCGAGACATTTTGTGCTCCACCCCGGTAGTCAAGCCAGAAGCAGAAAAAATCTTATCTGCTAGGCAATTCACGACCAACTTACTAATGTCTCTAAAACAAGATTGGAAGGAATCAGAAAATGGGGATGACACAAGGGTTGCAACCGATCAATAATAAACGCCGCTGAATGTTTCAACTAATGAGCACTGCCACTAATTCCAACGAAATAGACACCCTACAAGATATGAGGAATGCAATTGCAATCCTCAGTACGGACAGCGTGAATTCATGGTCATGTTTTTTCTATTAAAATTGCAAAGTCAGGAGTTACCCTCTATTGAGTTGGGAATTAATACTTTCTAGGACATTAATGATGACGTATGATAGAGCAATATACTTCTAATGGTTTATGGTTACTTATACTCTCCTCAGTGTTCATGTTAGGCGCGAATAATTGATAGTGGTTTGACTCTGGCCAGTTCAGTCAAGATCATCATGTAAATCTCCCTCTCGCTCTGTAGTCTACATATTTGTCTCTATGATTCCCTCACTGCTTGAGACCACAGTTACATAGTTCAGGTTGATATCTCGTGAAGCTATAATCAAAGAGAAATGTTTAAAAATGTGTGCATACAACATTAGATATACTTAAACTAATTAAGATCCTTGTATAAGTGTCATTTTATTCATATGTGAATATTGGTAAGGGCTTAAGGGGAAAGCTAAATTAATTTCCAAGTTGATATAAACATACAGACTTGGTTAGAAAACGGATGAACTATTTCTTGCATTAATATATATGTAACCGCGAGAGAAGGCGACACCACTACTATCGTGGAAAACGCTATTTGATGGAGAATTAGGTCAGCATTGTGTATTTGCAAGAGTTATTCATTCACTTACGACTGTCGTCTAATATCATTCATATTTGAAGTCATCTGCATTACGAAACATACACAATACACTTAATAGAAATACAGGAATTGCTGGTGCTACCACTACCGTTATTATAAGAGGGAAACAGTAGAATGGGAAAACGGTTGCAAAGCGGGAGAAAATGGCCTTGAATGTACTGGCGAAAATGGAACTATTTTAGTAACCTTTGAGACCAATTATTACCAATCCCCGCTACGATTAGCTTTGACATACGAGCATTTGGTGAGGGTGCCGCATTGTTATAAACAAATTATCTTATTTTATGTATGGAGGTTACCCAAAATATATACACACTTCAAGCAAAGTAAAAACTGTGTTAACATAACAAAACTGAATTCACACAAACGGAAAATGATGAGCACTAATCATCTTAGACTTTTACAGTTACAACAGTTGCTCAAAATGCCCACAATCGGCTTCGATACACTTCTGAGTACGTTGAACTGCTGATTGAGCAACGTTTGCAAAAGTGATTGCGGCACATGCCGTTTCAATTTCTTCCCGAAGTGCTGCCAATGTAACTGTTTTTTACGATATAAAACATTCTTAAGAGTTTCCCATAGGTAGAAGTCCAACGGCCTTAGATCCAGAGAACGCGGTGGAAACTTAATTGGACCTCTTCGTCATATCCAGTGACTTGGATCCATTGCACGGGACTATGCGAGGTGTACCAGATCTGCCCTTGTGAACGTCGCATACAGTACAACGAGTCTCAAATTTGTCTCGGATGCGTGAATTTGTTACTTGCGTTGGCGGTTCTGATCTGTGCATACGTCTCCATTACCTCTGAACTTGCAACAACAGTTTCTCTTTTCCAATACCACTTCAAAATTGCTCTACGCTTTTCAAACGATAATCTTGGCTCCATTTTGTTGTAGCAACGCTAGTATAATATAATGTGAGTCATATCTGTTTATAGAAAATCATACGATACACTTGGCTTCATTTGTTCATTGTTGATTTACCTGTCACGTAGCAACGCTATCATAATGTAATTCACATCTGTTTACAGAACATCATACTAGACATTACTGTTGTTTTTCGGTCCAAATTTGAAATATATTAAATAGATATCTACTGTGAAAGTGTGTATACATTTTTGGCACCCTCGGTATATATAATTTTTCCCTTGTAGATTTTATTAAAATTAGTAATTTCTGCAGCTATAGTTCAAATTTGCAACATTATGATTTTTATAGTGGAAATATTACAACTTCACTGCTTTTTCTAATCTTTTGCAGGCAAGAATTATTATCAAAATAAAGCAACGTTCAGTAAAGAGCAAATTGTGATTTTCATTGTTTCACACTTAAAATGTATTTGATTTGTTGGAATCACGAGCAGTCCAGTGGTGAATAAATACTCATTCACGTAGAAGAACGAATATTGTACATATTGTTTAAATGAGTGTATATTTTCGATGTTTCTGTTTCAGTTAGGTATAAAGCCTTGTTTACCGGTTTTACACATAGTACTCTCGAGAACTTTTTCATGGATGTTTACTGGTATATATTTAGAGCAGCAGAAATAAGCAAAACACTTGAGTCACACAAATAGTACAATATTCTTTATAACGGAAAAACTTACATGTTACTCCCTACAAATAAAAAAAAAATCTTTTCATTTAAATTTCATTAAAATTTCTCATGTTCATTTCAGATGGAAATTTATTTTGTGTAATGTATATTGCTAAGGAAAAAAGTAAATTATTGGATTTTTGCTGATAAAGCGCTGAAAAATATCGTGTTTTAATTTAAAACGTTTCAGATATAGAGACATTTTTTGGGAAAATGCGAAAGCAAATGAGTGTTTTAATTAATAACATGCTAATTTTGAAAATTAATTGCCAATATTTAAAATTTCACTAACACTTCTTGTAAAATCTTATTTATTATTTCCAATTAACCTAGGTACTTGACGAAAAACTGAGCGTACTAAAGAATAATAACATAAATAATAAATATACTTCTGCTGTGAAAGGGGAGAAGCTGACTCAAAAACAGAAAGCTCCAATACGATCAAAACATTACCAATGTTATTAGAAGCATTTGCGCAGGCATGCAAATTCGCCCAAGGTATTTTTACGAGAAAAACATACGTTCACGCTACGGAAATTCAAATGTTTTGAGAGCCAAAGAATGACAATTCTCAGTAAAAAGAAATATGTACGTAAAACGATAACGTCGGTTGCTTCAAACTTGTGCATTCTGCAAGTAGTTGGGATGAAAATGCTGTTGGTATATCTGATGAGCCCTCAGGAGTGCCTTTCATGAATACAAATAGTCCTTTAAGCCCCAGAGTCAAAAGCAACTCTCTCCTTGAAGCTGTGAATAAGCCGCCTGCTTAATGAAACAAGCTTGCACATCTGCAGAATACGCAATCTAATGCCACGTGTTTGTCTTTAAGAAACAGCACTCAGAATTGGTTTAGACATGTGATTAATTTTAAGAACAATGATAAGATAAAACGCACTTAACTCTGTTTACTCGTGGTCTTTTCAAGTATATTGGTGTTAAAAAGCTGTAGGCAACATATATTTTCCCCCTTTCTTTTTAGTTTCATGCATTGAAATGTCTTAATGTAAAACGTGCATAAAGAAATTACTTGGCAATTGTAACTATTTTTCCATTATTCATTTAGGAAACTTAGGTAACCAAAGAAATGGCCGTTTGAAATGTAAGTAACCAAACTATTTATTGCGTGTTTATTACCTTGAGTGTATATAGGCATGCACAGAAAAACTATGGCTTAATCTGCAGGTTCAAATACATTCGGCGTGATGGACGGGGCATTATTTAGATATCTGTGGCACAGAAGAAAGAAGCATAACACAGATTAGGGGCTTAGAAAGGAAACAAAACAGTTCATGATCTCGAGGAAAGAATTTGTCCACTGTGCGGCGAAAGCGATACCTGGAGGCATATTTTGGAAGAATGCATGGAAACGGAGATTTTAAGAAATGAGCATCTATCACCGCAGTTTTTGAATTCCAATAGAAGTTTGAACATCTGCCGGGAAATGTTGGTGCATGGGAGATACTCGCACACTTTGGGAATATTTCTAGAGAAGACCTGACAAAGAAGGCTAATGGCTATAGAGAAGAGACGCCTGCATAGACGCCTACCCATAGACGCCTACCCATGGCAAATTGCCGTGGACTCATTTTTTGCATTTTGAAATAAGATTTTTCGTTCTGTATTAATCTTAATGAAATTTGAAATGAAATTCCTGTTACTTTCCCTTTTATAACAAAACATTAAGTATTCTCCATGTATATACAATACAAAACGGAGGACAAAATTTCATCTCTACGAAAGATACGAAAAACTGGAAACATAAGTAAACTAAATCTCATGGGTGTGGTTTACATGTAACAAAATCAGATTACAGCATTCGATAGCAGTAAAATTATTTTTAAAGTCCAGACAGAAAATCCATAGAAAAAGAGTTTATTCCTAAATCCACTTGTTTGATGCAAATAACACGTATGCTCTTGTAAAAAATCTTTATTTCACTGATAACTTCTAAAACACCTAAAGAACGGATTTTTTCAAGCCCCTTAGTGACTTCCCTACCGAGGTGAGATACTGCCATATGTAGATGGGAACAAACATCAGGAATCCTGGCGAATGCGTCAGAGATTAAAATTCACGCTCAAGTTGGAAACAGTGGTATTATTTTTCTCTCCGGTAATGTGAAAATTCCTCTGAGGCCAGCGAGGTTTTTCATGCTCCAGCCCATTACCGGAGCCACATTGTCTTACCGGAAACCATTATCGATTCTTCTTTCCAACAGCTGTGTTTATATTTCTACGTAACAGCCTCGTGTAGTTGGATTTAAAACATGTTAGAAAAGTGTACCTAGCCGAAGCGATTTCATACTTTGAGCGTAATAAGATAAGCTGTATTAATTGCACTACACTCATTGTAAAGTTTGAAGGACCCGTGAGGTAAAGTCTGAAAATATATAAATGTATTATAATACATACAGAGTGGAGCAAAAGTATGAACACACTTGGTGAATTTCAGTTTACATATGATTTCACTTCTTTGTATGTTATGTTCAAAATACTGCCTGTGGTGCCTCAGTAGTAAAAGCGGGCGTCAAATACTGTTTAAAAAAAAGGGTTCAAAATGTTTTCCTTTATCAATCCGTACTGTCCCTAGGCCACCCACTAGGAGGCGCGTTCAAAACAGAACCTTCAATTTCAAATTTATGAAGTACATTGTAAGCAGTCTTACGTTATAGTGGATCTGACTCGGAATGTTCTGTCCATTCCCTCAGTATAGAACTTAAACCATGTTGTATTGTGTGTGAGGGGTCAGAGCATTGTCAATGCATTATTGCGGGGTATTGCTAAACTATAACGGTTGAAGAGAGGTAATCAGAGTTCACCTAATAGCATATAGATAAAGGACAGAAAGAGGGGAGAGGGACACAGCTTGGCATCTTCATTTTGATTGGTGTGGGTTAGTGTGAAGAGAGTCGTGTGTGAAGCAACATCTACTACACATCCGCTCCCGGGGAAAGCTAGGGACAAAGAGTATGAAAATAGTCAATAAGTGCTACTTTAAAATGTGATATATTGTTGAAAATAATAAATGTTATACAGCGTAACTTAAACATCACTGTGTGTTTTGGTTGAATGCGATCCCAGAAATTCTTTCATTACTAGGATGCTTGAGATTGTTTCAGATTTACCTGAATAGGAACTTTGAGTCACACGACCTCCATCCAGGTCGACATGTAAGTTTTACAAGATTTAAGGGTGTAGTTTGATGGATTTGGTTTATTTACAGACGCTCTTTAACATCTCAGGTCATCAGCGGCCCATTCTATTCAGGGCATAAAAAGGCCGACATATTTTGCTCATAGGCTTTTCTTTCAGGCTTGAGGTTCTTTTTCTTGCCCTAGATGTACAACACGGGACCAACGGTTTTATTCCCCTTCCGAAGGAACCCATACTTAGGATTTTTACGCCCGAAAAAAACCATCGATTCTGTCCGGGTTTGAACCCGCGATCTTGGGTTTGGAAGGCAAGTGTGGTTACCACTACACTACCAGGATCGACAAGGGTGTAGTATGACCTGGAGTGCAACAGTATAGGGTTTTAGTCATAAATCTTGTCCGCTCATGAACTACTTTTATGTCTTAGCTATTAGGCTTACCGCAACAGCCGCCCGATTTCAGCTCTTCTCCCCTCGTCCTTTATGGACTTGCTTCTGTCAGTCTCACGTCAGTGTGTATGTTCATTTGTGAAGAAGATTAGACGCTTGACTTTAAAACAACGCATTTTTGTAAGTATGGAAAATTGGACGAAAAATAATGAAATCTTTACAGAATATCGAATTCACAAAAGATATAAAAATTGTTTGAAGACAAGACGTGTACATTCAGAAGTTGCAATTAGAACCAACAATCTCGAAACAGTCATTTATAATTTTGAGTGTATAAAGTTGACAATGAAACAATGACTATCCTGATTTGCTATAATTATGTTTAATACTTGTATATAATAAATAGATTGACTAAAGGACCCAACTTATGTGGAAACATTCACAAGAAAGAAATCTACAATGGATAAAGTTTTTGCTTTTATTTTTGTTATTAACTCATTATCTTTCAGCTTTCATATTATATATGATTTATGTACGAGAAGTTTGCTGAATTTTAAAATCATTTAACATGACATCCTTTAATTCATCTTTAATAGTGTCTAACGCGCATTTTTACTGCTGAGGCACCACAGGCGGAAACTGATGAGAGGAAATGATATATTAGAAAGGATTTTTTATAAGGAAAGAAGCGTTACAGGCATAAGTTTCCCGGGAATGTGCCAATTATTAGAACTGAGGAAAACCTGGAAAAAACCTCGTCATTGAGGCAGGTCCTGTAGGGAATCCAACCCCAGACCTCCCGCGCATGACCCCGGCCACCCGTGTCAGTAACATAACATTGAATTGAGTGTTACATTAGCATGGTACTTCTTAATGTCAACTTTGACAACTCTGAACTATCTGTGATAAAAATATTCAAATATGGCGCAAGTGACACATTTTAAATCTTCACTATGGGAATTTGGGCTCTTGCTAGCCTGTTAACAACATTATTTTAATGATTTTTACCGTAGACGACACCAGGGACGTAACGTTAGAGCCTGCATGGCTCCGAGGTTAAAGGCTCTCAGACACCAAGTAAAATAAAACAAATAAAAAAATATATAATAGCATAATCAAATTCCAGTCTGCACGGAAAGTATATAGTTACTTCGTGAAGTTTTGTACAGTGTAAATAAGATTAGCGTGTTTTATTGTCCCTAGGATGATAAATTGTATAGGACATGTTTTATACAATTATGGAAAATATGCACAACACACATGTGTACGATAGATAATCGCTGTATGTAAAATAATGCTAAAGAATGTCAGTTACCTTTTTGGAGGGGAGCCAAATGATTTACGTTTCTCGAAATAAGAATAAAATCTCTGTTTTACAATAAGTTACTTTTCATTTCCAGTAACATTTATAGAGCCTTAAGCACATTTAAATGTATGGTAACTACCGTAGTATGAATGAGGAGTTTAAGTTTCTAACTAAAGTATTATATATTTGAAAATTTTGATTTTAGCTTAAGGCGAAAATTTAAACACTTCAATTATGTTATCTACTGTAATCACCTTTCTCCTTGCAGATATTTTTCTTCTGTTTCTTCAATATTCCATATATTTTATAATTTATATTTTCCAAGACTGAAAAATGCGAGAGAAATAAAGATCGCAACTAAGCGTACACACATTGTATGCTTTAAAAATCGTGTAATTTGTGTACCAGGAATTCCAAAACACCAAATGCCACTGGAACATTCTGAGGCATTTGAAAGAAGACATTTGAGACAAACGGATTGAACTACGAGGCGAGAACGTTTGGATTTACCATCATGACAACTCTTCCCCTCACATTACATTCGTAAAGAGCAGGACAGCCATCACTCCCCATCTCCTAACCAGATTTAGCTCCATGCACTTCTCTTGCAGTTGTCACATGTCATGTCACCCAACTTTCTACAGCTTCAAGCCTGCAAGACGCCCGATGTGCGACAAACAGCCGCATGGATCCACTAAATGCTAGGCTATAAAAACACTTGACTTTTTATTCCGCCTAGAGTTTATTGGGAAATAATAATGATGAAATCTTGCTCAAATAATAAATAATTACATGTTCAATAATCTGTCTCTGTTTACTCAAACAACCTGAGTCACATTTGGGTAGGTATATGTTAAAATGAGTCTTAATTAACATTTAATGATTTATGCTGGTATAGAATCGACCGTATCGGCGGAGTGCTTTCGACAGCTGACTGCTAATCTTTGGCAAGTGCCGGACCTTGCTAGAGTTTCTAGGACAAAGGTCAAGCAGCAATATTCACGTTGGCCCTTCCTTGCACTCTTGAATTTACTGTCACTTGCAAGAAATGCCCTTATTTTCGAGTCCACACCCATCTTCAAATTATTTTTCCTCTCGTTCTTTCCCCCCTGTGTTCTCTTGTGATGAAATTCCGAGATAGATTCTCTATCACTTCCTCCTTGTGTTCAAAGTACATCGCGTATGTGTTCCTGGACAGTGGCGGGTGTTTGTTATGAGGTAATATCTCTCCACGTTGTTCGGAGCTGGCTGTGTCTAAGATAGTTCTAGTGCGGAAGGCACTCAGTCCAAATTATACGATAAGATCTTCCCCCGCGCGGACCATAACATGAATCACATTGGGGGCGAATAAAAATGTCTGCTGCATCCTGCCACACTTGGCCTTCTCGCATATCGAAAAGTGTTGGTAGCGAAGGAGGCCAAAGGTTAGGCTTGGAGTGAGGTCGCGGAAGAGAGGCTGGAAATATATTGCATAATTTTCGGAACCGTCATCCCAGCCTCCTCTTTGCTCCTCATGTTCATGAGCGATGGCGTTGAGATGTAGGCGCGCGAGGGCCCCCCATGCTGTTCGTTTTTCCAGTTCCATTATACATTTAAATATTGAATCTGTGAGCGAGAGAAAGAGGAAGAGAGAGCTACTTTGATTTATGATAACGTCGTTGGTTGCCGTTCATACATAACGTTTCCTCGCTGGAAACAGCTTTGCAAACAAAATCACACAACCAACATCTATATTGTGGTTTTGTGTGTATCACATTTTTGCCTGGCTTAAATGGTGTGAATTGTGAAATGCAGTTAACTCTTGTATTACATTGTATTTTATCACAGTCTGCAAATGAATGAGTAAAATACATTTTTTAAATTTCCTAAGCCGCAATGTTTATAAATTTGGTTCTAATACCGATCAATTAGAACAGTAATTCAAAATAGGAAGAAAAAGTTTTATTTTGAAATTACATTGCAAACCAAAATAAATATTCCGGATTTTGTTTCGATGTTCTAAAATTAGCGTAGAGCGAGGTGTAGAGCAAATGTAATACATATGATTGTGGAGGGTTTATTAAAAATGGAAGCTAATAAAATGTAGCTACTTTCCAATTTTTATTTACATTATTTTTCACGCTGCTTGTCAACCTATAGATATTTCAGCATTTACTCACAGAGAATGCCATATAATATACACCTTAATACATAAATTCTCTCAAATATGCCATCAAATTGTGTCACGTACACTAATATAAAACTAATTCAGCAGCAAGATAAATTACATTTTACCTGAGTCGTTTGTAGAGGAAGTGATGTCATTGGTAGAACAATCTACGATATTGAATCCATTCTTCCTTTCGCAGTAAAAGTTTTCATTTTCCGAAATATTGTTACAAGACTTCCATTTCTTTTTTTATCGGTACCTATATGCATTTGCATTTATTTTCTATTTTCCTTAGTCCCGCCTTACGTAAATGCAAGGCCCACACCACTTGTTGCAATACAATCTAAAATAAAAGCATTCTTAATCACATTTATATGCTTGTCAAAGTCTTACAAATAACTTACGTATATCGTGGACATGTTGTGTTGAAAAAAGCTATTCACAGAAACCAAATTAAAAAAGGACACAGTGCACAGGGCGTTTCAAAAAGTAACAGCAAATTGAATATTTTGGATGTGATTTATTTTTTAATTTCTGAAATTACTAAATAATGTTATTGCTCCCAATGAAACATGATCTCAGTGGTTTCAAAATGGGCTCGATTCGTTTCCTTTTCAAGGTATTGCTTTTATTAGAGAAAAAGGGTATAAAAAGTTTTTTATGCATGAAATCAAGAATACAACCCTACTTTGCTGCTGTAAGATTTGAGATCTAGGACCACCATCATATTCCATTTGTAGCATTCCTGTTTCCTACACTGTGGTCTTGGATTCGATTCCAGATTGAGTCTATTTTCTGACTGAAGTTCTTTCACGGGGACTTTCTGTTATGTCTTAAGTTGATTTCCTGGCAAACTTAAGATTTCCGTAATCTTATTCAACCGAATTTTCATCTATCATACCGAGAAAATATGTCTCAGTTGTACAAAATATATCTAACGTATAGGCACTATTGGGGGGACATAAAATTACCTTTATCTCCTATGTCGGTCCTGATGGTGTAGTGGTTACCTTACTTGCCTCCTATACCCAAGATCGCGGGTTCGAACCCGGCCAGGACCGATAGATTTTTTTGGGCGTAAAAATCCTAAGTATGGCTTCCTTCGGAAGGGAAGTAAAGCCGTGGGTCCCGTGTCGTACATTTACAGCACGAAAAAGAACCTCAAGCCTGAAAGAGAAGCCTCTGAGCAAAATATGCCGACCTGAGTTGAATGGACGCTGATGACCTGAGATGTTAAAGAGCGTCCATAAATAGATCAATCAAAAAAAAAAATACCTGCTATAAATTGAAACTCATTATGGTGTTCTGTAATTGTTTTATTGCTGACCTAAACAATATCATTGTAATTTATTAGTTCCATTTTATCTTTTGTGTGGTTTATTTCTTAACCGTGTTTGTTAGTATATTACAAAAATAATTTTAAAATGTTAAATGGAGAAAGCAAGCAATCCCAATAAAATTTCGAAAATCGCAAACATGCTCATTCATGCTTCTAACTATATAGCATATTTTTAAATTTTATTTGTAATATTTAAGAAAACTAAATTATAAATAATGAATAAAGAGAAGTCTGGATTCTAGTTCATTCGATAATTACATAATTATGCTCTGACTGCATTACATGTTCTGTTAGGGTGCAGAATTATAAGAGAATCCCACATTAAAGCTAAAAGCTCTAAAGTTTAAAATGAGTAAACGTGGAAGAGTGTAAATATCCCTCTATAGGCACTTCTGTGTTTGATGGTTAAGACTTGTATGCTATATAAATAGGTAGAATGAATGCACAAAGAGAAAAAGAATTAACTCGTAGGATGCTGATATCTCTGATAAGGGGATTTAAAGCGAAAGGTATGTAGTAAAATTGTTAATGCCTGTAGATATTAGTAAAGTAAATATTTCGTGAGAGAAAATGAACTGTAATAAAAAACCATCCATTGTGTAAAGGTATTTTGTTGGAAATCATAAACCTTTCTTTACCTTGTCCCTACTTTCTGAGTAAGAGATGCTCTTTTCTAAACGAAAATGGAGAGAACGTTTTCCAGTATTAAATATTTTATATCCCTTTAATGAGCTTTAGTAACAAAGCTTTCTAGTAACACTTTGAAGTGCAGAACAAAGCATGAGTTTAAGCTCAGAAAATTAGCGTGGTAGGCCTATCTACGAAAGGCAGATCAATTCTTGAGAAAATCAGTTTATTGAAATAAAGCGAATAGTAAAACGTTATTCTATCGAATTAATACGGAAGGCTATATCTTAATCTGTGTCTGCTTTTATAAACAATCTGTTTCGCCTAAAAGCATATAACGGTTCCTCTGTTCCACCCCAACTGAAATATAATTATAATGTATATTTTCTGTAAGCCTAATCATATGTTTGTGTTGTAATTATTATTATAAATATTATGTCTATATGTGTGTCATAACCTTTAATTATAAAGGAAGAATTATAGCTACAGAAGAGAAAGTTCCTTGGTGTTTTGTTACCGAGCTGGAAAGTCAACAGGGCCATAAAACTCTTTACAATGGATCCGAGGGTCGAGTATTATGCTACATATATATATTATAAATGAAAAATAAAAATAAAATTACACTATTAACAATGTAACAAATTAACAGTAATAATAAAAGTAGATAAGGATAAAACACTTAAAGTCTCACTTGACATTGCTACTTCTAGCTTCTCTCTCTCTCCCTCCCTCTCTCTCTCTCGCTCCCTCCCTCTCTCTCCCTCTCCCTCCTATATATATATATAGGTTAATAAACTCAAGGACTTTTAAATGCATTTGGGCTTTGACACCGACTAGCTGTTTTACTGTTAGTCCTTTAAACCAGCCAAAGCTAACAAAACGTTTTAAACTTTCAAAAAAAAAAAAAAAAAAAAAAAAAAAGTGAATGGTAAGTGGAGTAGGTGAATTTAAACTAACCAGTGGATAATGTATGTTTGAACTTTAAAACATGTACCATGTGACCTCATGGCAATGGTTAAGATATTGATCACTTCATTTGAATTTAATACATAAGGGAGCGTTTGCTCTGCCGGGGCATGCAGTTCAATTTATTTTCACTCAGTTTCAAGTTATGCACGCAGCGAGACAGGCATTCTTAAGTTTAATATGCAGCAAGATACACGCGTCCAAAGTTCTACGCCGCCAGACGCATTTCCTCATCCGTCAGTTTCCTATACCCAAGATCGCGGGTTCGAACCAGGACCGATTGATTTTTTTCGGGCGTAAAAACCTAAGTGTGGTTTCCTTCGGAAGGGAAGTAAAGCCGTGGGTCCCGTGTCGTACATCTGAGCAAAATTTGTCGGTCGTTTCATGCCCTGACTTGAATGGGATGCTGATGACCTGAGATGTTAAAAAGCGTCCATATATAAATCAATCAATCATCCGTCAGTTCGAAGCAGTTCGCAGTTTTCACAAGTTCTACTTTCAGTTTCATATGCCGCGGCACTATCTATAAGTTTCACAAGCGCCAGCTAAGTTTGTATCCTCGTAGCTAAGTCTATCATACGCAAAACACTAGAAGACGGGAAAGATTTTGGACGTAATAAAATACAAAATATGTATGTTATGTCGCATCATAAGATTTAACCTCGGCTATGACCCAAATTTTGAAAGTCTGACTCTTCCTTTTTAACTAATATCCTACTGCTTCCTAACGGCGTTTGACTGCTTGCAATTGCTGTTCTAATTCTGAAGCATGTTGTAGAATGTTTAAAACAAATGGTACTAATCGCTTTACATAATTTACCTGTTCACCCAGCATCTGGATGTTTATACCTTCACAATGATAACATTTAATCATAAAAAAATAATTTACGATGTTGTACTCCAGAAAATGGAAATGAAAATACATATAAAAAGAAGAAAAGGGAGCAAAAACAACATTGTCATTCTTTGATTCCATTATGGAAAAATAATATATACAATGGCATAGATAGATAGATAGATAGATAGATAGATAGATAGATAGATAGATAGATAGATAGATAGATAGATAGATAGATAGATAGATAGATAGATAGATAGATAGATAGATAGATAGATAGATAGATAGATAGATAGATAGATAGATAGATAGATAGATAGATAGATAGATAGATAGATAGATAGATAGATAGATAGATAGATAGATAGATAGATAGATAGATAGATAGATAGATAGATAGATAGATAGATAGATAGATAGATAGATAGATAGATAGATAGATAGATAGATAGATAGATAGATAGATAGATAGATAGATAGATAGATAGATAGATAGATAGATAGATAGATAGATAGATAGATAGATAGATAGATAGATAGATAGATAGATAGATAGATAGATAGATAGATAGATAGATAGATAGATAGATAGATAGATAGATAGATGGGAACCGCAGTTTCCATAATTCCAGATGGTTTAAGATGAAATCTCTAATCGATTTTAAATAAGGAAGGGACATATGAAAACACAAGCATCTGACAATGAGAAAAAAGAAATAAGAGTTTGACCAAATCTAATATGTAGGTTATTCGACGTCCAGATGACGGCAAAAAGCATATTTCTCCAATTGGAGAGCATTTATGTTAGGGAATAGTATTGGCTCTTCACAAAAAATAGCTTAGCACAATTTCATTCTTGGAACAGGAGAAAGGAAATAAACAAACGGTGCAACATGTCCATTGCATTTTTGGGTAGTTGGACCCGAAAATTGGATACATATTTTATTTCATAAAAATATCATGACTTTGGAAGGGCAGGCGTTTGAAATGTGTATTCGATATTTACAAAACAGGTGTCTGGCAAGTTTGGACGTCCTTAAACAGATCAAAAGGGAAAACTTAAAATGTACTTCTTGTAAGCAAATAAGCTAGTTTTTTAACAAATTATTCTGAATACTCACATAATTTATAGTGTATGTATGATTTATTTCATTCTTTCTATTATAAGTAAGATTAAAAATAACATAAGTAAATTAGTAACACTAAACATAGAAACATGTTTGTGTACGGCACCTTTGTATTTAAATTTCGTATAACCACTATCATTATAAAATGGTATACAATTCTTTAGCCGTGGATCTGGGCGTGCTTTTTTCTAGAGAATAGTTCATTACAATTAGGTAAATTTAAATAAAAGTATAAGGAGTGATTTACTACCCCCAGGAGCATGATAATATACAAGTTTGTTTCCGGGTCTTAGTGTTATATCTAGCATACTGACGATGTATAGTTAACAGCTAGGTGCAAAAATGCATTGTCACTTATAAGCATTATGTAATCTAAAAATAACAATTAGATCAATAATACTTTTGTTGTACCAATGAATATTGTTTCCAGATTAGACAAACATTTGATTGCTGTTCTCCTTTTATCTTCAATCACATTGCCAAATACTATTTTATTTAAAAAACGTGCAAGTATGATTTCACACTCATTGAGATGAAGGATATTCTATTCATAAATTCCAGAAAAACCGAACATTTTATATGCTGCAGTTAATTATCATATCACCTATTCGATATAACTATATATGAACTTAAGTGGCTATCCCAACAAATTATAATTGAGTAGAGGACCAGTCTTCAGTGTTTAACACCAAAGAAAGAGAAAGTGCATTGCACCAGAAATAAAAAGCATTCTTCGGTGGATAGTACGTCCAAACCCCTTTTAGTACGTTAAAAAGGCGATTAGATCGTCATTTTTGGGGACTTCACTCAGAAGAAGAGAATCAAGTACCTCAGCTAAGACCTGACACTTGATCAAAGGAAGAAAAGTTATGTGGATGAATCCAGATGAGAAGTTTTCACTCAACCAGACAAGAATCATCCAGAATCCTATAACAACCAAGTTAAATCTTCTTATATAAGAGCAAGCTTATAGATTCGGAGAAGCAATTGCTAATATACAGTAAGACCATACTGAGAGACACGATTTTATCCCATTAATAATATTACAAGATTCATTTTGAATAATTATAATAAAGAATAATTTGAAATTAGATGAATGAACTTATCATACATGAGAACCTCTTAATTTATTAAAGGAAAATCTGATTTTATTTGAAAGCAAAACCACCCTAAATTTATCGGCGTTAAAAAAAATATATACAGTAGTCTAGAAAATTATTATTGTAGCGTTTGATTATTTTATACTGAATTATTATTGAAGATACGAGGAACTAGTTTGCTATAAAACAGATATGTTTGAAATCCGGCAGGCATTTGTTTCTGCCCTTAATGGGAAGAGCGCCACAGTTGAAAAAGTGGCCGCATACAATTCTATCCTGAAATTTCATTCAAGCCAAACAGTCGAAAGGATTAAGTGACACATCAAAACGAAACACCATAGAAATTCATCTATCGCAAACTCCAACTGGCGATGATTTAAAGCTACTCGGGTGTCTCTGTGAAAGGAAATCAACCTATCGCTCTCCTATGACTAAAGAAAAAGACCGCATACAGTCAAGTTTCATTCGTAGTCCACAAAAGCCAACTGGCACAGAGAACAGCGAAATGAACATTCCATGATTGACCGTTTGGAAAGATTAAAGCAGGGACTTTGTCACTTGAAATTGTCGCTTTGAATTTTGTACAGGCTTTCAAGAACTCGTGCAAATGTTCTTTGATTGACTTGAAGAAGCTGAATCTGTTCTGAATAGCAAATTAAACAGTAACAATATGAAAATCCTCCATGCCTACGTTCTGTTTACTTTGCGGTCTCAAAATTAAATATCTACGGTTGCTTATCCTTCATAGAAAAGTCTATTACATCAAGAGCCCACCTAGAGATGCTGGAAAATTGGATGAGTTCAACCTCGTTCCATCTCCATGTTCGTTAAAACTTAATCAACCATATTGCGAGGCCAATGAATTAATCGTACCAGGAATTGGGAATCTGTCTTCTTGTCCGCTCTTCCTCGACTTAACTTGTGACATTTTTGTGAAATATTCAGTGCTCATACCATCATTTTTGGCTAATCTACCACAATTGTGACCTCGCATCATGAATACGCTTGCTGAAATTGACAGGGACGTGCTTAATTGAGAGTGAGGTGGATTTGATTACAATTGATGTGTGCAGTCACTAGAATGGTACACAGAGAGCACCCTTAATATTTCAATAAAATCTTAGCGAGCTTTTCTAGTGCATGCTCAGCCATTTATAAGTATGTTTAGTAATATATTAGCCGTAAAATCATATACCGCACCAAAATACCCTGTACATATTTGCATTTTTTTTCAGGAATTAGGCAGAAAGCTGTGTACTTTAATTCAGATTTCCAAAACATGTTAATTCATCCAGTGTGCAAAGTATAATAGTTTAAATCACAACCACATAAAGGATTTTATCCTATCTGTTTTTTCCTTGAGAACTTCTGTTCATGGTATTTGTTGGTTTTATTTTTTCAAGTTCATAAAAAAACTGCAAATATTTTACTTAAATAAGAAGCGATTAGTGGTAGATGTTGTCTTTGTCGTTGGCCCCAAATTGGGCGCCAAATTATGAAGCAGTTTAGTAGGCTCCGGCTATGTGCTCCAGTTTGGGCATCAATTTTGAAGGGATCAGTTGTCGACGTCGAACCAATTTTGAAGCATTAAAGTAGATTGATTAATGATCGCTTCGGTGGTGTTGTCCACGCTTCAATGGCAACAATTTCTCATAGTGAACTCGGCTGTTTTGTTGACTCATACTCAACAGTACTGAAGGAGGATTTCAATAGTGTAAATAAGTACGCGCTGCGACTTTATATATATATGGTATTTTATTATGTCCGAAATCTTTCGCAACCTCTAGTGTTTTGCACACAATAGACTTAGCTATGCCGATATAAACTTATAAAAAATGCGTTTATCTTCCGCGTAGATCTTGTAGATGTTTTTAACTGCCTGTCATAGGAACGTTGAACTACTACTTCTGTGAACTGCCTTCACTAAGTTGAACTGAAATGTCGAACTGCATGCTTCTCGCCGCGTGTAAAGCTTAAACTGCTTCCTGAGCAATGAGCAAATGCCAACTGAATGTCCAACGAAGCGACCACCTCCTTATATATCAATTATATATCAATTACTTGCAAAACAAGTAATTGTTGCCTTAACGATTGCCACGTGATCACAAAGGCCCGCGCAATCTTCGCACCTATCTTTAAAAGCTCAAACTTACATTTTCCATTCGCTTGTTCAAGTTTACCTTACACGCGTGACCTTAGCTATTTTGCAGAGTTTAAAACTTTTTTTTTTTTTTTGGCATTGACTATTTAAAAAGGTTAACAGTACGTCTGTCGAGTTCAGAGACCTTAACGAGTTAAAAAGTCCTCCAGATTTATTAACTGTAACGGCAGGTCTTTTAAAAAAGAAAGGGACTTCTCACGCGACCCTTGGATTATTTACTCTAAATAGAGGTTTTATGACACTTTTGTTGACTTTCAAAGTTTTCTTAACAAGACACCAAGGAACTTTCTCTTCTTTATCATTTTTACATTGAAGTTAAAGTTTGTGACACACATATAGACATAATATTTATATTACTAATTACAACGCCAAAATATGATTAGGTTTACATATGTGTGTGTGTGTGTGTGTGTTTTGGGGGTTGAATGGAGGAACCGTCACAAATATTATCATACATCAGGCTTTAGTTATAAAACTTGTTCCCTCAAGTGGTGATTTATTTCAGTGTTCATCACTTACCTTATAAAGATGATAAATATTCGGCCACTGTAATGCTTCTGATTCATTTATTACTTTTTTTTTCGAAATTATCATTTGTTATGTTAACGTTGGCAGTTTTTAATAGTGTTTAATCCCCATTGTTACTGCTGGGGCATCACAGGGCATGATTACTTATTTATTTTGTTTGGTTTGTTTATAGACGCTCTTTAACATGTCAGAGATCATCGTGAAACGGCCGATAAATTTTGCTCGGAAGCCTCTTCTTTCAGGCTTGAGGTGCTTTTACGCTCCGTAAATCTACGACACGGAATCCACAGCTTTGCTTACCTTCCGAAGTGATACTTAGGGTGTTTACCCGAAAAAATTCATCGACCCTGACTGGGATTGAACCCGTGGAAAAAAAAAAGTTTCAGATCTAAGCTTAAGCTACCTCCTAAGCATTTTACATTTATGCGCACTGAGGAAAAAACTCTGTCAGAAAGGACGACACTGGCAGGAATCGAACTCCAGACCTCTTACTCCCAAGTCCGTGGCTTAACGACCTCGGCCACCCTTGATGGAAACTTTGGGAGTGATTTTTGTTGGTAAAGCTCAAAATCTCTACCAACTTTGTCTCATCCTTCCTCTGTTAAAGCTATTATTTTGCCCATGTTTTTATTTTGCACTGAACCAATATATTAATATTGTGCACATTGTGATCGTAAATTTGGATGGAAGGAAAAGTTATAAATAAATTCAGCATGCATATGAAGAAATGATGTGTATTAAAAATAATGTTGACACAAAAATGTTTTCTCTAAATTTAACTTTCGCATGTTTACTGCCGTGAGAAAGAGAGCTAAAAGTATCCGAAAGCGATAATGCCAAGAGTTGATGTGCAGGCTACGGCACACCTAGTAACAGAGACATAAAAAGTCCAAAGAGCGGACAAGGATTATAGCTAAATGTCTATCTGCTACAATTTTCGAAAAGATTCTAATATAGCACATCCCGAACATTTCAAAATTGCGCTTAATAATTTCTTTCCCCAACAATCAATTGGTCGCCAATTTAGCGAGTGTTTACGCCGATGTCACATCGCGAATGTAGAAGATGTATGCTTTACCACACGGATTGGCGATCCGAGACCATAAACCGAGATTAGAAATGAATATTTAGCGAGGGGTTTTAATGATACGATTGCAATACGCAGCAGTGGCCAGGCATCCATAGGATGATGCGGTAATGGAATCCGGTGCAGCCCTGGGCATGTTCTTGACCACAGACAGTGGGAAAGAGCTTTATTTCCCAATGTAATGCGGTTCAAATTGAAACTTGGCAGTGTGAGAGCGTGTGGCAGTTTAGACCACTGTATAGCCGCATCTGGTAACTAATGGAGGCCAACAAAAACACTACTTCTCCAGTCCAGAGAACAACTTCGCTCCCTGGGAAAAACGAAAACAAAGCAATAGCGGCGACAATAGCGCGAATATGCATTTGGTTTTTAGTACTTGTTTCGCTCATCTTCTACGCGTTGATCTATTGCGGGAGCATTTAGCGCTCAAATGCTGGAAATACCAAACAAGAGCCCAGTTGCTGATAATGCTGCAATATCTCATAAAAAGCATAACATATATCATCAGAATATTCTAGTGTCCAGTGCATGTGAGAAATTGCACAGAAAGCGGACACTACAAATAGTTTAAGCATTTTAGTGGATTATGTTTCAATTTTTCACTATGAGGGGCAATACAACATTAAATAACAAAATTAAGCTTATGTTAGACCCCATCCACATTGAACATTAAACGTAACGAAAACAACGTAAAAGCTAGATGCTATGTATTTTAATGGAACTATTCACAACGAATCAAGTAAACATAAAAATAAACGTACAATTAAACGTAAACTTAGAAGCTTCCAAGGTCCAAGGTTTTGCGTCTACGTCTAACTTAAACTTAAATAATCAGCTAATCAGATCACGGTTGCTCTATTTGTAGAGCTCGATGGTATAATTTATCCATACACGGAGCACGAAAATCAAATGCAACTTTTGCTGCTGTTTGCTGTTGCAAGTCCCGAGCGATTGCGGAGATAGCCGAAGGTATAGCTAGCTAAGTTATGTTTATGAATTTTTTCTGTTGTAATCAAAAGGGATTTGCCCCCATTACAATGATTTACCTGCAACAATAAATTTATATTTACGAAAACCACTGGGTCCACCGGCTTCTAGGATTTACCCAAAGTTTGGGTTAGTATTAAATATTTACCACCACGGGTGGCCGAGCTCGTTAAGGCACGGACTCATGAGCGGAAGGTGTGGGGTTCGAATCACGCCAGTGCCGTCCTCCCTGGCTGGTATTTTTCCTGGTTTTCCTCAGTCCTCATAACTGGCAAATGCCGGGGAGGTACCCTAACATTAGGCCCTGAACGCTTTCTTCCTTAAAAAATTCTTTCACAAAATATCATTTCATTTTATGTATCATCAGTGTCTACCGATGGTGCCTCTGTAGTAAAAACGGGCTTTAAACACTAATCAAGATGAAAAGGTTATATATGAATTAATTGTGAATTCCAGTGCGGGAACATTTGAAACCGTTACAATGTTTTACCCGCGTAACAATCCCCCTATCAATTTATATTTAAAAGTTACGTACGACAACACATAGGTTACATTATGTTTAACAAAAAATAATACATGCAACATTTACACTGCGGCCATGCACACTAGTTCGGCTCTCTGCGCTATCGTTCGGGACTCGCAGTAGCTAGCAGCAGGAGTTGCACTTGATTTCCGTGCTCCGTGTAAGGGCAAGTTATAGTAGAGAGTGCTGAAGATCAGTGACTCTGTAGACAGAGTGGCGTCGATGCCAAAGATTAATCGCATTATAAGAAAGCTATCCTTGCTCATATTACTGCAAGCAAATTAATTACTGCACTTTGCATATGCATAAACGCTACTGCCATCTGCTCAGAAGCAGCCATTTTCAATCAGCTGTTAGTTGATCTTAGCTTGTTCTTATATTTGATTGGCTAATACGTAGGTTTGCGTCTTTCATTGTGTTATGTCTTATTTTATGTTTATGTTTAATTTTCATTGTTAATGGAGCCTTACCTCATAGGCTTTCAATGCCGGTGTTATAATTATAACAGTTAAACTCTCTAGGACTGTTTTTCCGTGGTCCATGGTTTAATATGATGACATGGTTTTACACTACGCCCTATAGTAGCGAATTTCTCCATACAACACTTGGAGGAGAAGGCTATAGACGCTGTTGAATGTAAACCTTCGCTCTGTTTGAGATATGTGGACGATACTTTTGTTATATGGCCGCGTGGACATCACAAACAGTTCTTTTGGAAAACGTAAATAGTATCCACGAAAATATTAAGTTCTCAGTGGAAAAGAAAAGGTGATGGCTCACTTCCCTTTCTACTTGTCTTAGTTCGGAGGAATTATCACCTCCTCTTGGTCTTCAAATTTATAGAAAACACACACATATAGAAACGCCAGATCGAATCAGCATCCTGCACAAAAAAGAACCTTGCACAAACTTCAATATTCATAGCTAAAACATCACAGAATTGGAACATGTTAAACATGAGCTAAGATATATTCAGAATGTTTTTAAGGTCAATGGATATAGCAACAAAGATATTGACAGAGACACCCGTTCCAAGCAAAAGACTACTTCTAACACCTGCTCGACCAAAAAAGCCCAAAGCTTTTCTACAGTACATAGAAGACGTTCCTAACCGTATATTAAAGAACAAAACCATACCTACAACTCTTCATACCAACTGTTAAACTAGAGCATGTTCCTAATGCAAAAGAACCTAGATACCCTCTTGACACAACGTGAATTTATAAAATAGCATGTGAATGTGGCAAGGTGTACATAGGCGTCCCAGGAAGATCGATTAAAATACGATTGAAGGAACATCAGCAACATCTGCGCCTTAATTAACCCGAACGATCTGCAGTAGCAGAACATGCAATAAATTAATGCCATAGTATATACTTTAATAAACAGAAGTGGTTGCAAAAATACAAGGCTTTATCAGTCTAGCTAGAAGGGAGGCATTGGAAATACAACAGCATCCAAACAACTTTAAAAGAGATGACGGATATCATCCTAGTAGCACATGGAACCCAATTCTTACAAACAACTACCCCCTCCTCTCCCCCTCCACTCCCTCCTCTCCCTGTCCACTACACACGTAATATTAATCGACTTTCTAAAACCCGACAGTCACGGATCAATACTGTCGTCTTTTAGCAGTCAGACGATGTCTATCGTCTACTGATGATGCCAACCGCAGTAGCTGGTGAAAGCTATGGTGTCATATTAAACCATGGAGCACGGCAAGACAGCCCGGAAGATTTTTTTTTTTTTTTTTTTTTTTTTTTTTTAATTTAGCTTAAGCTCCGCGAAGATTGCAATGAAACATAGTGAAAACACCAGCAACAGCAATAATAAAACAGCCCACAGCAGCTGGTCTGCCATAAATACTTTCTGATGCCTTATGATATTAAGTCTAATACATTTAATTATAATTACGAACCACATAAAACAATTATATATACTAGTACCTGTGAAAACGTGTGGGAAATTAAAATCAAAAGTTTGGTTACTATTCTTTTTAATGGGATTGTTTATAAAGTAATCTGTTATATACAAAGTACTGTTTAGTACTAATTTCTACTGATACAATTTTATTCTGTTCATTCGGATGAATATAGCTTTCAACATTTTTTAAAATTTCTGCTTTGGCCTTATCTATAAAATATATGGCTTTAGTTATAAACCTAGTCCGCTTAAGCGGAGTTTTATATTTCGGTTAAAAGACGTATATTAGCCGTCAGTGTCCATACTTCGATTCCTCTTTGTCATGTTCTTGAACATTGCTTTCTGAACCTACCAGTTTCATAATATATATTAATTTGTACAGATGGTTCAGAATTATCTTTATTGTTGTAACTCCATTAATGATACGGTGCACAGGTTTGCATTTATTTATTTATTAATTATTCAGCGGAAAGGAAAAAATAAACAAAACATCACAATTTAAACACAGAAAAATTTAGGAAAAATTGGCGCAATCCGTGCCGAAAGCCACTTTTGAAATTAGCAAAACAAAGAAGTTTCAGATTCTTCTGATTAACAATGAAATCAGAAATATAACGGTGATCGAATTTAATTGTGTCGAATGAGATTGCATTTTCACTATACTATGTATGTTCTCTTGAGGAAAAACAATTTCGACACCTATAAGATAAAATCGTATACACGGGTTAGAAAGTGATGTTGAAATAGAAGCACCGGCGGCTACGGTACGTTCGGTTAACGAAATGTAAAACTATGCCTTGGCGGACAAGATTAATAAATAAAGCAGAGCATGTTTTTATTCAGAAAACTACATTTAGTTTGATAAACGTCAGGGAATACAGTCGACTAAATTATATTATTATTATTTTTATTATTATTATTATTATTATTATTATTATTATTATTATTATTATTATTATTATTATTATTATTATTATTATTGTCGTTGCTATAAGCACAACTTATGAACTGTTGACTCTCAAATAATGCCGTATGCATCAAATGTCATTCTACCTATGATGGAGTTTAATAAATATGGTTTAACGTACAAAATCTGTAGTTTTGCGAAAGTAAAAACAGAAGAACAACCATTCCGACTAGAAAGAGGAGTTCTCCCGGAAATGATCCAATCTCTCTGAAACTCTTCGCTTGTGTAATATATATTCAGGAAAATGAACTGGCATAATTTCGAAATCAACATAAACGCCATTCGACTATCAAATCTAAGATTAGCCGACAATGTGGTCATATTCGCCAAAACACCGAAAGCACTAAAAACTATGCTGGAACAATTATGTGAGCATAGCAAAAATACAGGGCTGTCACTAAACAAACTGAAGACGCAGTTGATTTCAAACGGTCCTGAAACCCCAATATAAATAGATCGAACAGTCCTCACATATGTGAGCAAATATACATACCTAGGACAACAGATTTCCTTTCATGATAAAATGGAAAAAGAAGTACAAAGAATGATCTCATTACCCTGGAGAGCATTTTTGGCCCTTAAGTTTATATTGTTAGACAAAACACATACTAAGAAAATAAGATTCCAGACGCTCGAAATCTGGTATTACTATATGAGTGCCAGATATGATCACTAACAGAAAAATAAAAGAATAAAATATAAATGTGCCAAAGAAAAATGCAACGCAAGGTCTGGGATAAAATACCTATAGTATTAATAAATCAGTTATCTCACACAACAGACATTGCACAATTAGCAACCAGAAGCAAATGCCAATGGGGCGGTCACGTCGCAAGAATGCAGAACAATAGATGGATCTACAAGATGCCCATATGGGACCCCCGGATAGGAAAAATGTAAATCTCTCGAGAAGCAATTAGTGCAGTTAGAAATGAAATAAACAAAGAACAAATCAGTCAATGTCTTAACAGCATACGAACAACTAGCGAGAAATAGCTCACCACGTTAAGAAAGAACGAGCTTTCCCTACTTGTTAGGAGGCCTTTGCCCTTATGGGACACAATAAGATATCTTTATCTATTATGTGTTAACGTACTACTTTTTATAATGTGCCACAAAGTGTTCTACATAGAAGGAGTAATCTAGGAAAAATTTACCGTTTAAAGAATTTAGTTTTATAAGTTAAGTATATATGAGCTCAAATCTGTGTGCTTTTTCCCTGTTTCTTCAAATTATCATACTTTCAAATAGGAGTGGCTTTCTCTATAATAGGCGAGAAATTACTTTGCGATTGATGTGGCAGCGGCAGTACGCTGTTGTCACATCTCATCACTTGTCATCTTTAATAGACACAGTGGACATTCTCTCACGTAAAGCAAATATTAGTATGTCCGTTTATAAAAACATATTTCTATATTCTGTGCTAGTTTAGGCAATTTTAACAAAAATTCTCATTTGCCTACGTATGATTACATCATTTTTGCTGTTAATCAATTTTGAATGTTCTATTTTTATCACAAATGTGCAATATTAGCATTGTTATATTCTTAAGGGTTTAAAAATATTTGACTAGGTTTACTGAAATAAAAGTGAGAATTTTATGGCAGTTTTTAAATATTTAACTTCAGTTAAACTGATCGTTCCAAAGTAACAAAATATTATTTTATTTTCATTTCGTTAAAGATATACTAATCATATCGGTGTTAGTCTGTATCGTTTACTATGATAGACATTCGCTTATTTTAATGTTTTACTATATAAGAACTAAGGAGAGAGTATATCCCTCTAAATGACTGTGAAAAACTGATACAGATATGTCAAACTCTTCGCTCTATATTCCACAATCCTCTGATTCAATGCGCTTGAGATCATTTGATTTTTATATGGAGAGTAACGCTATTTTGCAGCCTCGTCAAGCTCACTTTGTACTCGCTGTAGTAATTACGCTAGTACAGCAAAATGTGATCATAATGAAAATACAACGTCATATGTATCGATATCTGACAATAAATTAATAAAGCATGCTCCTCAAGGGAAGCAATGGGATTAGTTATATAATTAATTTGTAAAATACTCAGACCTTTGCATAAATGCCAATAGAGGTAATGAATAGATAAACTTTATGAAAAGAGCACGATGGAAAATAAGAACAAAGAATGTTTGTCGTTCCAGCACTCATTTTACATATGCAGCTCAGTATATTTGTCAAGTGGTCTAATAGGTATGTAGGCATCGTTTATATTTTTCTCTCAAAATATAACAGAAGTAGCAGAGCTGTAGTTATTAGCGGTTCCTGAAGAACTTCTTGAGAAACATCCATCAATCGATTCTTTCAAAGCAGCTGAAAATAGCTTATCTTGTCTGGGCAGTAAAAATACTTCTGTATCGAAGACACACTGTGTATGTCTTTCAATACATTTTTTGACAAATATAAAATCTTTTACTTTATGTATATATTAATTAATTACTCCTCAACAATATATAAATTTTGTCGGCACGTAAATGCTATTCTTAAAATGTCGCATTTAGCTTCAAATATAACTACAGAAATCTAAAGCTATTAAAGCATTATGACAATGAACTACCACATATAGAATGAAACTTTCAGGCTGTTTTACCACGTTCCATGACTTTATCAGCTACGGCTTGCCAGCATCATAAACAAGAAGTTTACTGCTCAAAAGTGCTAAGCCATTTTCACATAACTTTCATTCCATTGGCACATCGTAAATAATTCATTGTTAACACTGTGCTATCCTGACTGCTCACACCGATCGACGTTCACTTGTTTTGTTGTTACTCTTGTTGATTGTCAGATGTTTCCTGTAGAAGGAAAGCCACCTCGTTACGACTTGTCAACATCACGAATACTAGCTGTACTAAGACGTGTGAAAAGATAAAATGCAAAGTGTTTGTCCAAGTGCCTACAAAGCTGACATGCTGTTTGAATAATGATGCATGTGAACAGAGGAAGGATGGGTTTGGTCCAGAGAGGTAAGATCCCGCATTGCGGCAGGTACCAGTCTATGTCAATACTGCCCAGAGCAAATACGCTGCACATGCTATATACGCTGGTTCACAAGTACCTTCCGATTCTAAAACAAAAAGTTGAAAAGATAATCATTGTGTTAATAAAAGTAGAACAAAGTATTGCTGCTTATTTTGAAGACAGTAGTATTACACAAAAATGTTCCTTAAGGAAAAGAAGTTATAAATTGTAACGTGACTTCAGGATTCCTTACAACAACAAGCTGAAAGACAAGAATTATGTGGTAGCATGAGAGAAAACAATTCATTGAGACTTTATAGGGAAATAAAAATAGTATGGGGTAGGGAAAAATATATAGAACAATGTGAAGGGTTTTAAAGGGCTAGGGCTGTAGTTTATGAATTTAAGAGAGTTAAGATAAAATAAAGATGTAGTAAAATATCCAATATGTGGAGAAACCGATATGGATTTTTCATTGTTTATTATACTGCAAGCAAAGAAGGTTATGGACAGAACAGGCATAGCAAACAAAAAGAAAGAATTTAGATGAGGAAATGTTAATTAGAATGATTTTAACTGTAAAAGGAGAGAAGAATATAAACATGAAAGGCAACACCATTTAGACAAGGTTAGAAAGAAGTGAATAAAAGGGTAACATAACCTTAGAAGTGCAATAGGTCAGTATAAGCATAAACAAGAAAATATGATCCGCAATACAGTAATAAACTGCAGTTCTGTATTTGAAATTGGAATTTAAGCAAGCAACTTTTGAAAGAAAATACCTAAAGGAGAAAAGTAATATTAATATTATTTTCTTTTTATGATAAAGTTGTTATTTTTGTGTGAAGTATATTATGTAGTCATGGGATATATTTTGAATAGATTTCAATTTACAAGAACTATTGTTTCTTATATGACGCTCTCCAATTGATGCGTGCCCAAGAATTTAACTTATAAAACGGCTGAAAAGAAAGCGAGCAGGGTATGTCCGGGAAATATAGTTTCCAAGAGCGCGAGAACGTAATTTTTTATTATTTACATTTATTTAAATAATTATCATAAAGCTATACACAATAATTTAAAAATAATTCAACAATAGCAAAAATAACAATTTGTGACTTGTGCAAACTGCTTAAAGTGCATAAAATTCCAGTAACCCATTACCACTTTACTAAAAATTTAAGAATAATTTATAAAAAAAATTACTGCTCTTGTCTGCAATTTACACTTCTAGAAAATTAATAGCCAAGCGCTTGCCTAATTTAATTTTGAATATTACTCTTAAACCTATTTGTCTGCAATAATTTAATATGTGAACCTTATAAAGAGCGTACATCGACGAAATGAAAGTGAAAACATTTATATTACAAGATGTTAGCCCAATAGTGTAAATATAAAAAATCTCCAAATCCTGTACAGTAAAACACAAAAATTAGTTAAAATTATAATACACATTACAGTTTTCTGCTACTTTGGTCAGTGAGTGAGGCCTGGGAGTGAATAACGACCCTAAAATGTAGAATTGGTGTCCAAAAGTGACCTAATCCTTATGAAAGCAACAAGCATATGACTAATGGGTTGCAGTTAATGTTGTGACGTGTTGGCACTTCAAGAATGTTTCATGTTAGTGTATGCCAATGAAAGAAAGGACTCTCAGAACAGGTTGCAACTTGGGTAGGAAACCGAGAGAAAGGCAAATAGTATTTAGCACAAAGGAACATACACAAGGGTACAAAATAAAAGTATTGAATTGAAGATACAAAGAAAAACATATAGAAAGAGCAATTAAATTAGAAAGCAAAGGTTAAGTATCAGGCAAATAATGACTGGAACAACACACAGACAAAAAATAGCTTTTATCAGTTGGCATTCATATTTCTAAAATGTCATATAGGAAAGTACTTGTGAACAGAAGCATTTTTATGCAGTTTGATTCTTAATACTTCTAAAAAATGTCTCGTTATTGATTCCTGATCAGGATATGTTGGAAGCAGCCTTAACTAAATGTAGTAATGTTAAAAGAACTGTATATGTGTGTCATCAACTGTAATTTATGCATAGCTTTTGAGAGTTTACATTACTGGCTTTAATCATGTCAGATGGTTCATTAATATTGCGCAATAAGGGATGCTTTTCCTCGCGGCGTGGGTTTTTTCCTATTAGGGAGCTCCCACTCGCTTTCCGTGCCGTGAAGGGAGTAGAAAGCCTGCTTGCTTACTTATTTACCTTTCTGATTCTCGCAGTCGTACAGCAACTATTTACGGATGTGTGTTGTGTTGTTCGCTTCTTAATTCCACAGTATACATAAAGTTTTCATTGATGAAAGCATTGCAGCATCATTTTTTGAGTATACAGTTGATTGTTACTGATGTGAATGTCATACTAATCTCCTTTGCAGAGAATTAGCCGAAAGGGAGCTTGATTATACATGTTTAACAGGTCTGTCCCACTTCTCACACTGCGAATATTTGTCCAGGTGGTGTAGTGGCAACCATGCTTGCCTCCTAAATCCAAGATCGTGGGTTCGATCCCGGCCAGGACTGATAGATTTTTTCGGGCGTAAAAATCCAAAGTATGGCTTCCTTCGGAAGGGAAGTAAAGCCGTGAGTCCCTTGTCGTACATTTACAGCACGATAAAGATCCTCAAGTCTGAAAGAAGAGACCTCTGATCAAAAGTTGTCGGCCGTTTCACGTCCTGACTGTATAATGGGACGCTGATGACCTGAGATGTTAAAGAGCGTCCGTAAATAAATATAATTAAAAATAAAAAAACACCCCCAATAATTCCACGAGATCAATTCACGTGTATTTTCACAAGACAGAGTTATTAGTAAGGGATTTATGGGCCCCTCGGACCCCAGATTTAAGAACCTGCTACTACTCTGGGGTAAATTAAAAAATGTTGTTACAAGCTAACCAGTACACTGCATAAAAACTCAAAATTTATACATGTCCTCCATTTCAAAGCTCTGTGTCATAAAGTTATGAAAATATTTCTGTTTCTATTTTTGTTATTTCAGACTAGACTACAAAATGAAGGCAGGGTGGCTACTGTCAGTGGCTATTGACATATGCAAAGGTGAACATGACCTTACTCAGATACTCCTGTTGGCTTTCCAAAAAATGGGGCTTCCTTTAATTTTGCGTTAGAAGTGAGAAAATACCTGAACCGAAATTTTCCCAGCTGGTAAATAGGCAGAGTTTCACCTCGCACATGGGCATCACCGTATTTGCTGCCCTTAGGATTTTTTTGCGAGAAATCAAGTCGTGAATCAGCAGAACTAATCGAGATTTTCGGGATATTTGAGAAGCATGTGCAATAATGTAATATTGGGCACAATGCTTGGAAATAGTTGGTGGCTATAATGAATTAAGATAAAAAAAATCCAAATATAAATTTGTACATCACCATATATACATGCCGTATTGATTGTATTAACCACAATTCATTATTTTATATCCACTATTTATAATATTTCATAACCGTTTTGATTTATGTTATATATTATATTATCATTAAAGCTTATATAACTTCTTCGCTCTGTAAATACATTCCATTATAGACCTTACTAGGACTTATGATTACCGACCTCACCAAGTTTCCAGCATAATCAGCACAGTGCTTTCCCAGAACCTTGTCCCAGAGAGATTACGGGATATGCCAGGCTTAGAGCACCTCCACTACTAAAGTGTATGCCAGAATATTTCGAATGGCCCACCCCCGGTTTTCCCCAGAGGCATTCTAAAGAGAAAGCGACAGGGAGAGAGAACATATAATGATGCAGCGGCTGATATACATCAGGTGATTAATACTTTTATTGTTTTTCCTCATTTTATATTTAAGCAATGTCCTCCCTTGTACTATCACTACACTTCTGCAAGGCTTGTATTTGTTTCTGATGTTTCTCTATGTGACATATCGGTTTATATCTGAATGTGTGTGCTAATAAATAGTAATGAATTATAGCAAAAATGAAAAATATGTTTGATACAAGTAAAAATATTAATTATGACAGTTATTCTTTGGAAAATGAGAGTATTTTCATTGCAGAGTGTCAAAAGCTATTTTTGGTCTATGTCCACAGCTGACCGCAGCGTGTGCTAGGTCAAGGTAACCCCAGTCGCCCTTAATAACAGATAGCGTATAGATAACTGAGGCCTGGACCTGCACAATCGGTCGTTGTTTCTGTTACGAAGGCAAGCATTATTTTTACCTTTGTATTAATATAATTTAATTTGCGGTTACAATATACGAGGGTAGGTCCATATGTTTCCAGCCTAACCATTTTCAGGGTGTGATAAAGACAAAAACTATATTTCACTTTTAAATATAGTTGCCCGCTATTGCAATACACTTCTCACATCTTTAAATTAACATTTCAATTCTCGCTGCCCCCCTACCACAAAATAGAAGTCTTGTTGCAAAATGGGCATAATCAACATCCATCACTTCTTAATTCACACCTAAATTTCCTTCTCGAACGTTCTTCTTGAGTTCTAAGAAGAGGAAATAATCACTGGGAGCTAGATCTGGTCCGTAGGATGGATGGTCGATCTCCTTGAAGTCACATTTCTTCACAGCTTCCTTTGCAACAAGAGCTGTGTGCACAGGCGCGTTGTCGTGAAGAAGGCGCACATCACCACTCAGCTTTCCTCTCCGTTTCTCTTTGATGGAAGGAAGCACGTAGTCTGTGCAGTAGGCCAGCATAGTACTCTCCATTTACTGTGGTATTGCTCTCCTTGAAGTCAATGAGAGTATTTCTTCACAGTCCCAAAAGTTTGCGGCCATGATCTTGTTGGTTGAGGGAGTGACGTTGGTCTTTAGAGGCGGTGCTTCACCATGTTTATGCCACTCCATTGGTTCTCTTTTGAACAATGTATCATATAGGTAGAGGATCATAGTTTCATCTACTGTAACAATGGTTTGCATAACTTCTCTCTCGTTGCCACGGCAGAGCTCCGAAAATGGACAACAGATGACTCGTTGTTCATTTGGGGTAAGTCGTTCTTTTGTGAAGAACTTAATAATAGCTCTAAATTCCATTTTGAACATGTCATAATCTTCTATACACAAACCTTTATGCAAATATATCTGAATAACTGAACACAGCAGAGCGAAAGTTACAGCTGCAATTGTTCTTGAGGAGCCTATGTCCCCTTTTCTTTATATGAGTGGTCTTCCGCATTTTGCATATATCTGCTGTAAAAACGTATGTTTTAGTTGTAAGGATAGCACATACATTATGCATGGGAATGAGAAGACGCAACTAGAGTGCTTTAAATTCCCTTTCAATACCACTAATAACGGTAATATTGATCATTGTGTTAAACCTCTATTACTATGGATTGGAGTTACCACACCAGACAATGGTGTCGATATGGTCAGCTGTGTGATGGTTTTATTACTACATAATATTGTAAAGGCAACAGACAAACATTTGAAATCCCTACACAGCTCTTGTTACTGGCTTCATTAGCTGTTCACCTTAACCTGTATATCCATAAATGCGTCTATTTATTCTGTAAACATCCCCAAACTTAATATTACCAGGCAAATTACAATGTAATTAAGACAACATGAAACAAGCATAAGGTAATCAAATTCAGAATCACATTAGTAGGTAATCACACGCAAATGGTGTTTATGCTAAAAGTCTCTCACAATTTATTATGTGAGTCGGATCTTCAGCACGAAGAAATGAATTTGCATAGTGAATAAATGATAATTAAATAATAATGCTAAATATCTCATGTATTGTAAATAGAAGGAGGCGTACTTTAGTATTAACATCAACCTTATATAATATAAGAGATTTGGAAAGGAGAGAGTGTGATAAAATTCTGATATTTATTGTATAATTGTTTTCAATAATAACTTACAATATGTAAGGAAATCCATTATAAAAAGCAAGTGTTGCGTAACAGTATGTCGCTTTGTGCGGTCGCTCTTGGCCTAAGGCCAAAGGTATAAGATTAACACAATAGAAGCGTGCACCTGGCTAGGAAAGACTATAACAATAGCTCTTTGGTATGTTAGAGAAGATACTATTACTATAAGGACAATGGAACATTCATAAACAGACGTTAACGCAGATTTTCTTTCTTAGCATGAATGGACCAGTGATCAGCAGCTCACCTCTGAGAGTTCGGTACTTTAAACAACGAGTTTGACCGCCGTCGAAAGTGCTTGGACTCATAAAATCAGAACCTCAGACTTCAAAAGATAGGAGTCCATTAGTTAATTTGTAAAGCCCCGTAGCGCGTCATGGAAAACGCTTTGACATTTTTGAAGCAATATAGAAGGTGGAAACTTTCTCGTGAGGCATGCATTATTGAGTATACAGTTCTGGTCTTCTGTTCTTCGCGCATTCTCCACATTTAAGTGACGCATGTGGTGACTTTAGCATAAGCAGGAGATGTGTTCTAGGATTTGAAATTAAAAGCAGTTATTAGTTAGACAGCTCCAGCAGTTTTAGTAAGTTATTAGAGATTCTAAGCTGAGCAGAATTTTTAATAGTGTTTAACGCGTGTTTTTACTACAGATGTACCACAGGCGATGGACACTGATGATACATGAAACGAAATGATATATTGAGAAAGGATTTTTTTAAGGAAGGAAACGTTCCAGGCCTAAGTTCAGGGTATCTCCTCGGTATTTGCCATTTATGAGGACTGAGGAAAACCTGGAGAAAACCTCGGTCAGAGAGGACGATTCCGCCGGGATTGGTGACCCAGACTTCCCGCTCACGAGTCCGCGCCTTAACGACTTCGGCCACCCATGGCGGTTATAGAGCAGAGTATGCAAATTAGTTGGAAAGCAGTTCGCTCAGTTTTCGTAAGGAAGCTGTAAAAACATACATCAAGAGTAATTTTCATAGCCAATTATTCCTAACGTCAGGTGCACTTCAACTTAAATATTTGTACATGCTTGAACTTTGAGGATCTTACGCGGGTGGCTTCGCATATTGTGTTAACGTCGCCGGCCAGAGCAACGCACTAGCAGGGAGCAATTAAACAATGCAGCACAGAGTTGTTATAACAATTCCTGTCCTTCTACCCAGACCCGCGTCTCCGTGAGCGCAAAACAGCAGAATGGGCCTCACAGGTAGTAGTAATATTGGTTTTATTGTCCTTTTAGAATGCATTCAAATTAATAGAACTGTTTCTCTCTATCTGTGTATATATACATACATATACACACACCTGCATACGTACCAATCTGCATGCATACATACAAATATACAAATACTTCGATATATTTACGTTTTCTATTAATAATTTTATATACAAATACATAAACATGAATGGAACCCTTACTCTTGAACCCCCTTCCATTTACTCACACCCCCTCCCCAACTCCCCTCTTCATTATAGCCATTAACCTTCTTTGTCGGGTCTTCTCCAGAAATATTCCCGCATTGTGTATTTGGCATGAACCAACACTTCCCGGCAAATGTTAAAACTTCTATTGTAATTCAAAAACTGCGGTTATAAATGCTCATTTCTTAAAATCTCCGTTTCCTGCATTCTGTCAAAATATGCCTCCAGGTATCTTTCTCCACACAATGGGCAAATTCTTTCCCCGAGAGCATTAACTGTTCTATTTCCTTTCCAAGCCGCTAATCGGAACCATGCGAGACCACTTCTTTCTTCTCTGCCACATATATCTAAATAATGTCCCCTCCCCATCCCGGATGTATTTGAGCCTGCAGGTTAAGTGATACCTTTTCTGCGCGTCAAACAAAATATTTTGCCTCGCAAACGTCTGTTAACTGTGTAATTATCTGGGACGTTACCGATGTAACCGCGACAAAAAGAAACGGCACAGGAAGTAGCCATTATCATAAGTTGAGCGATATCTCTCTATAGGCAGAACTGTTAATAAAACATGATAATTCTTTAGAATTGAAAAGCTGTTATAAGTTTGATGAATCGTGCACTAGCAAACTCTTTCCTACATAATTATATTTGGGAATATATGGAGACTTCATGCGGTAGATATTAGTGGACAACTTCAGCGTCATAATATTTCAAACCATTGGAATACTCAATATTGATAAACTCAAAAACTAAATCGTGCAGGAAAAATACAAAGCCATTACTAGGAGTATAGGCTTAAGTGGTAAAAAATAGTTTTTAATCGTTGAGATAGTCTTGTATTCAGAGCTAATGTAAGTAGCTAAGCTAAGTAGCCTTTTGTTTTGGAAAGATACGGTAGCTCAGTGGTTAGAGCATGGACAATTAAGCTCAATACTTAAAGACTCCAGTTATATGTAATTGTCTTTAATTCCCTTTTGCAGCGTTTTCCTAAACTCGTCTTGCCCTAAAGGTCAATTTCTGATCATTGTATTAATATTTTTACGTATTTCATATGAAGATAGAGATGCATTGCTAGTCAAAAATATTTACCTTCCCTTTCAAATAGTGCACATTTCCGGGTCAGTTGATGGCTAAGTGTTCAGAGAGAAACGTTCTGAAACCAATCCTTACTAAGCCATTAAGAGTTGCATAAAAAAGAAGGCAAACATTTTACACCTGCTTTATGCAATGTTGAAAAAATGCAAAGTGAGTAAACAAATTAATAATACTCGTGAAGCTCTTGGTGTTAACATACGAAGAAGTAATGAGCCCCCAACCACTTGCCACATTAACATTGATGGAAAGGAAATGAATGTATTGATACAACACAAACTAGCAACCAATTCAGTTATAAATAAAGCTATTTCGATTATCTTTAACAAATTAGTGTCAACTTTAAATATTCAAATAAAATAAAAATCACCTATTATATTATAAAAATGTGTTTAAATATTGTACCCCGTACACATTAAATGTGATAATACAAGTCCTTATATATTTCCTAGATGTTAATTAAATAATTCATTATACTTTTACTTTGTGAAGGAAATTAGCATAATGCCCTTTTATAATTACTGAGTATTAATTTACAAAATAAGAAATATACGCATTTTAAGTTAGCATATGAAATATATAAATATTGAAACAGCCAAACAGTTTTCTATGTAATTTCGTAAAACGTACAGTATATATCATTCTTATACTTTCGTTCAAAGGTTAATAAGCATGACGTTGTCGGTATAATCTCCCTTGCGTTCCAAGCTAATTGCTGCAACATGGACCTTAATTGCCTTGTGTTAATTGTATTGATGTGATATAATAGGAATATTTACATAGAGTATGTACTGCCGTTACAGAGCTACGTATTAACTTTGAAACGGAGAACAGCATTATTTATTAAGTCTAAAATATTAAATTATACATTAATAAGAATATGGTTGTAATATTTTAGTTCCAACTTTTAATCAGCTATTATTTTTATTTCAAATTCTACAGTTATATTATGAACATGAATTGGAGTTCAAATTGCAGCAACCTCTTTTTATTTTTATCTCTCACCCTCCCTTTAAATTCCAGTGGGGAAAATAGCGTTAAAACCTAGGGCTGTAATATTTTGAAATGCTGAAATGAAGACGGCTCTTTCCACATGAATTACCCATTGAGCAAATTTTTGAAATGTTAGTTTATATAATTAATTATGTCTGTACTCAGTAACTAATCATCTGATTGTGTGCTTTATATATAAAACGTACAGTAATTTTTATGTGACATAAATGTAAATGAAACAAAAGTTCTTAGGGAGCAAAATAAAATAAAAATCACAACTGTAAACCCTCACACTTACATTTGCATTGTTTTATGCACCGCAGCGGGTGGCCGCAGTCGTTAAGGCGCGGACTCGTGAGCGAGAGGTCTGGGGTTCGAATCCCGCCAGGATCGACCGATTGAGATATTTCCACGTTTTTCTCAGTCCTCATAACTGGCAAATGCCGGGGAGGTATCCTGAACTTAGGCCTGGAACGTTTCCTCCCTTAATAAATCCTTTCCCAATATATCATTTCATTTCATGTATCACCAGTGTCCACCGCCGATGGTGTCTCAATAGTAAAAACGGGCGTTAAACACCTCTCTCTCTCTCTCTCTCTCTCTCTCTCTCTCTCTCACACACACACACACACACACTCATTCTGTATTATGCTGTGCATATTTATTAGATGACCGATTTTTTTCCCAAAACGTTTTTCTTTTTCAGCAAATATGAGAAAATGGGTTGCCTGTGAAATACTTGAAATTAAATTTCAGTAGTAGAAACTATGACACTGAACCAATACTAATTTGTTTCTCTTTAATTAAAGAAAATATATTTCAACAGAAGTATGTGAGATGGAATAGAAAATAAAAACTGAGTAATTTAATTTTTTGTGAATGTGTTCCTCATTTCTACAGTTCTCAATATGGTTCAACCATTTTTCTATGTGAGGCATTTGGTTTATATATCAAAATATTTTGCATCATTTATGTGCACACCTTTATCAGTCAAAATTGATAGAGGATCCCACACTTTCTGGTTACATATTTTCAAAATCCAGCAATTAAAAGCATGAAAATTCGCTCAATGATTGAATCCACATCTTGAAGTACTTCAGGCATCCATCATTAAGTGCTTGAACATTGTTATAAAATATTTTACTTTCATTTTCATGGCCATTATTTTTCAATTGCTTGACCATGTCTTTCACTTTTAATTCTAAAGTATACTATGCACTGATTAGAGAAGCCTTATCATATAAATTAAGGAACTATTTTCCTTGTCTACTTCACTCAAGAGGGAATGAAACGCGCTGGCCACAGAATGCATATGATATAAATGCACTTCATTTAAACGGTCTTCCAGAAACTTCTTTAGATAAATGGGGGGGGGGGGGTAGATGTTTTAAAATAAGGAAGATTGTGAAACAGCAGACTTGGATAAGACTCAGAACTACTGTAAAGAAAGAGAACCAGCGAACTTTACTATGAAATAGTACCTGTTGATGTTCTACATTAACGAAGTCAATAATTCCTTAAAATACCCAACAGGAACAGTGTAAATCAAGAACTTGTAAACTTTCAAAAGCAATGACAACAAACCAATATCAAATAAAACTGTTTCATACTGCAAGCAGTTAAGTATTTCTGGCTTGAGACCCTCTCCCAGCTAATGATGGCTTAATAAACTTTTACAAATATGAATAAATTATAATTCTATCCCTTCTTTGGACATCTCCAAACACTGCAATACAGTGTTTGCCTTCAAAAGCTACATATATTCTGAAGATAATTTCGTCTACATATCTTGCTATTGTCTCGGCTGTTTCATTGGGTTCGCTTTCAAGCTTCAAATGTTTTCCATGCACGCCACCATAAAAATAATGAACCATAACAGGAAACAATTTGATGTTACTGTGATTACTTGCATTTGTGAACAGTATTATGCAATGGCACGATCATTCTTTTCAAACAATGAGGAGCCAATGCAGAATTAGCTGTCGCTTGAGTATTGGTTTTTGCAATTGTTTCTTAAATAGCTATTTTCGAATCGGGAAATATAACTATAAAAAAAAAAAACACATACACTCGCGCCCGCGTCGATATACTTCTGAGTACGTTGAACTACTGATTGGGCAACGTTTACGAAAGTATCCTTAGCGATTACAGCCCATGCCGTTTCAATTTCTTCCCGAAGTGTTGCTAGTGTAGCTGGTTTTCTACGGTATACAACATCCTTAAGAGTTCCCCATAGGCAGAAGTCCAACGGAGTTAGATCCAGAGGACCCAGTGGAAACTAAATCGGACCTCTTCGCCCTATCCATTCCTTGGAAGAATATCATTAAAGTACGCACGTACATCTCGGTGGTATTGTGATGGTGCACCATCCTATATGAAGTAAAATTCCTCATTTTCATAGAGTGTATGAATGACGGGTAAGACGAATCTGTTACTTGCTTTGGCGATTCCGTTCTGTACAAACACGTCTCTATTGCCTTTGAACTTTAACAACATTCTCGGTTTTCCGCTGTTCAAATCATAATCTTGGCTCTATTTTGTTGTAGCAACACTAGCATAACGTAATGTGAGCCACATTTGTTTACAGAACATCATATGATAATCTTGGCTTCATTTGTTCATTGTTGATTTACCTGTCACGCAGCAACGCTATTATAATTTATGTGAGTCACATCTGTTTACAGAACATCTTACTACACATTACTGTTGTTTTTCGGTCTACTGTGAAAGTGTGTATATATTTTGACACCATCGATTTTATATTATATATATATATATATATATATATATATATACTATGAATTGTAGATATTAAATGTATAACACATGGAAGGCAACGGCGCTATCTGCCCCACACACCAAATTATCAAATTGAGTATTTGGTTTGTTGAAATAATTTGCTACTTTCTCTGAGAAACTTTCCCCCGTCACATATTTCGAATGCTTCTCTGTTCTGATATAAATGTATAACTCTCTTGCACCGTGGTTAGCCACTGAAACATGTGTACTATGATTGAAGGACGTGCATTTTGCTTCCCATTAACTATGATAAGGACGAAAAGACAGATATCTTTTCTGAGGTCCAACCTTATCTTTTTAACATTTCAATATAGTTTTAAGAAAATAAAAATTGTATTATTAATAAATGTCAGTTCTTAATATGCGTTGTAAATACTTTAATTGTTATTTCATTATTATATATATATTAATAATATTATATTTTATACAGAACACACACGATGCACGGATATTATTACCACTGACGGATTTGGCGAAACATCCGGAAGAAAATTGAATATATAGTATTGCCATTTCAATGAAAATCACAAGGTCGCTGCCTCCTAGAGTGCATTATCGATTAAAAATAAATAATTGGTATGATCATGTGAGTACAGATTATAAATGCTGCTACCTGCTGCTGTCCACATGAAGGAAGACACTGAACGTGACTTCAGTTTTACTTTCAAATTGCAGGAAATCCAAATAATTTTCAAAATTGTTTAGGACAGTAATTTTTCTGCTCAAAATGAGGACGTGTGGTAACCCTGTCAATTTATTCACAAAATCAATAGTGCTAATGTCATCTGCTACATAATCCCCATTCGCTTGCATAAAATTAATTAGCTATCACCTTTTTTCACACGTTCGGTGCCACCTGTGTGCCCGTTAAGCCCCGATTTTTATCCAGCTATCAATTAATTGCGAACAAATTTGATGGTGTACTGTTGTATCTTTAAACAGAATTTTCAGAGTAGCGTGTTTTCCTGCTGCGCATTACAGCACCTGTAAAACAGCAGATACTTTGCTGTAATGGGCTCTCAAAAATGTAAAAATTACCGGCTAAGATTTTCTCAGAATTTCAAGCGGGTAACCTACAAAGATAGTTATATTCATTACCTACAAATCCCTCTTTGTACCGATAACTATAAAAGAGTATGACATGCCTCCATCTCCTTTTGTCGTTCTTAGAATGGAGGTATTTAAGCTGACATTTATACATTCCAGAAGTCGACTTGACTCAGTAATATCACGCCAGCTTACAGGAGCTTAGACTCACTGATGCGATAGGAGGAACATTAAATTTACATCCGAGTAGAAATGGGCGCACGATAAGGGAGCGAGCTTCTTGACTTGAGAACATCGCTTGGCTTTCTAAAAGGAGGCCGACTGTGCCTAGGTATGAGGTGAAGAACTTCCTTACGTCGCACGAACCTGTGTATTATTAGTTGGAGATTAAACACGAAAAGATATCCTAGTTACGTACCCACAATATTTACCAGAGATAGTAGCGTACCTACTGGAATATTAAGTTATCTGAATTGCATCTGAAGCTGTCCCTGGCAGTAATTAAGGTAATTAATATTTGTAATTTTAAATCAACGATTCTGTGATTTTTTACCGATATGTTGTGTTTTCTGTGTATAGGAAACTTCGATGACAAAATTCATGTCATTAAGATTGTATAGTATTTAAGACTAAGCACAATGTCTATAATGTGTAATTTAAGCAATACTTAAGAGAAAGCATGTAATATTATAGCAATAGGGAAAAACTCACGTCTTTCTCCGAACACAGCCTTGGCAAAAGGCAGACAATGCAAGTCAATCCCTTCAGGAATGCAGCAGGCAAAGAATGTTCGCCCTTCTGACATAGAAGTCAGCCACTTACGACAGATGTTTATTCACAGGTCATTGACAGTCACGTGTAAAACTTGTTTGAAGTGTGTCAGCCTATGAGCATGGTGAACACAGATCAACGGAACTGGCGCGAAAACTCCGCTTCACTTTTCTTGTGTAACGTCTGTTTTTCTAGAGTGTATAAGACATAGATTTTGCCTCAAAAGGGAGCAGTCTCAGAATTCTTGCTGCTGCGTCGCCCTGGCAGTTGGAGAAAGAACGATCTAAGCCCGAGGCACAAGATCCAGCGTCAACGAGGCTCAACAGCCAATCAACGTGCAAGTCACATATACCGCCACTGTGTTACATTAAATACCATTGAAGTAGCACATTCTTTATATTAGGCACCATTTGGGTGATCGCAACCAGATTTACGTGTTTGCCAAGGATCCACGTGAGATAGTTCATCTGATTATTCATATTTGGGAGAATAAACAACCTCGGCAACGAAATCGCGAGGCGTCATTTATCATTGCATCAATATGAAATCCCCATTCCCTCAGCCCTGGGTAGCTAGGTGGTTTTTACCTCACTGATGGCTTCTAATAATTGAAATATGTTCGGGTGTGAATGATAGAACATAGCATTTAGCTTCGAATGAAAACTTTCGCGCGCATTCGTCGCTCGTGTCAGAGGAGAGGAGAATTTTGCCCATAATGACGGTGGAAATTTACATTCAGGCTCGATGTACTGGCGTGCAGTTTCGTCGTCTGCTTGAATGGCTATATTGTTTACGGAGCAATTGTCTTCCTCTTCAGGGAATAGAAAATTAAGCCCAAAATGTCTTTATGAAGTCAGAAATGTAATTCTGGCTAGTATATATTTTTACAAGACCCAAAGTTTGTGTTTTGCGAAACTAGGTAGTCCAAGGTGGGAACTACTTCAATTCAGAGACGCAGTTGGCCAAATGACGAGAACAACATAATACATAGCCACCTGAAAGTCAACATAAACAGTACTTAAGAGAAAAACTGAATCATAAACAATTGATCAAATGCTGAAGGGCCATTTTGTACGTATCAGGGAAGTTAGTTGTCAATAAAAAATGAAATAAACATATGTAAAATTCTTAAAAAGTGAACACGAAACGGTGCTAAAACAGGGAGGGCAGTTTGTAAAAGTACCGTCCATAAATAACGTGTCACACTGGATTAAATACAAGTTTTCGCTCTGCTAAGTCCTACAGTGTTATTCTGTACACCGTTAACAAATGACCAATCTTCATGTAATTTTTTTTTTCTGATAAATTTTGGCCAGAGACCTCTTGTTTCAAGCTTGAGGTTCTTTTATGTGCCATAAATTACGACATAGATCCTATCCCTTTACACTTCCCTTCCGAAGGGAAACCATACTTAGGATTTTTACGCCCGAAAAAAAAGAACCATCGACCGTGGCTAGTTGTTTAGGTACTGAGGTATAATAACCTGAAACTCCGATAGATCCTTTGGTAATTTAGAACAAGTTCCATACATGCAGTGTTTATAAGAGTGACTTATCTTCTGCGTTAGCATGGAGAGGACATCTTTGGGTACAGTGTTCTGTTCACGAGTCATACCCGTTACATCAATCTTCAGATATGCTTCTCACAGTATGACAATTTTGAATTTCACCATGCAAACTGTACTTAAGCCCTTGTATCATATTTAGTTACTTTCCTTTCTCGCTAAACATGATGCTAGCCCACTCCACGCTCCACTGTAACCAGCCAAGGTCAGGCACGCAACTGCTGTGTTTATGATTAGCCATGAATCCGCTACTCTGATGTTTACTAGTGTGGGTCCCTCCGCAAATGCATTCTCCTGAACAACTCTTGCTTTATCAATATCAATCTTCGACAGATCTATCCACGCATTCAAAGTTACTTGATTGGGGTTTGATGCACTTTATGGCTCCATACACGCTCCAGATTTTAAAGCTAGAAAATGTTTTTCTGTGTAATATTTTGGTCATTCTTTATATGCAACATCTTCAAATGATTTTAAATGCGGCATAAACAATATGGCCAGATACTAGTAAACTACATATAAGTGCTAATACTCATCAAACTTTACCTCGGCGATTGGAAAATGCCTCGAGAAAGCACATTTTACCATTTGCACTGCTCAGCTGCTGTGTAGAAAAGTTTGACACAAGTGATTGTTATTTCTTACATATTATTGACCAGTAGGGAAGGTTTTACATAACCAAGATAACTTAAGGTGGTATTTTAAGATGCAGGTGCTTTTCTTGTGGAAGTGTCTTAAGTGTATGAGTTTAGAACTATTTTAATACTAAATTCATTGCAAAGGCAGGAAGGAGCCGAAGAAATCTACAATCTGCAGGTCTATTTTAAAGATTAAGTCATATAATTCGGGTCAGGAGAATTTTTGATAAGCACCTACACAGAGGTCCATATAAGAAGTTATCACGAATGTATATATTATTTTATATTTTATTTATATATTAACCCGTGAAAGTAATTACAAGAGAAGATACTTTTATTCTCGATTGTTTCCCAGCTCTTGAATTAAATATTTCACCTGCTATAGTTACCTCAAGCATTCATGTCAAAGGCTGTTTCTCAAAGTTACTCACCAGTTCCAAAACCGTAGGGGTAGTAAACTATTCACATAAGTCGACAATAGCTGATATATCAAGCTTGCATAGGGAATTTTTTACATTAACTAATAAAATACAAATTTTGGGGGAAACTTATTACAGGCGGATAGTTGTGCAACAATATTGCGCATTCCAGTGCGATGCATTTTAGCTGACATCAGAAATGTGATTTTATGGGGTAGGGCCAGAGTCATTAGTAGTGTTTGGAGGTTTATGACCTAAAAAGTTGGAAATATGCAAGCAAATATGGCCTTAAAATAGCTAGTGTGATCAAAAACGACAAAATATGACCAAACAAATACACGAATATTTAATTATATAATTGTTAACATTATTTGAATCGCATTATTTTAGCATCAATACACACGTTTAAAATTTCCTTATAATGGTTCAAGTAAATGGTACATTTTCCCCTGTTACTCGCAACTTTTGTTCCTGTAAAGAACAAATATTGGTATTAACCTAACTGTGGAATAAAGTTCTAAGTATCTGTTTTCATTCTCCATTTATGGCAATATTACAGTATAACACTACGTACATTTTCAAATTCTGGAAGAGGAATCTACTGCTGTTGTCAGCCTGTATGGTTTTATATCGTGAGTAGCTTTTTAAACGTCAATTCATATTTAAATAAGCAACAGAATTGAAATGAAAGCCAAGAAAAAACATGACATATCATAATATCCTAACCATAAATAAGGTTCCTATCCTTTGGTCACAGGAAGGTCCTTAGGTCCCCGTTCCTCCCTCTGACTGCTACCTCTGCTCACCATGCAAGAGTTCCACAGAATTTTATTCCACCCAGTTTAAGTGACTTTATAGCACAATACCTATATTAAATATGAAGCTAAGCTAAACATTCAGCAACACTTGCCATTCGCTTTTATCCAGAGTTGGAATTTGGTATTTTGTCATTCTGTAAGGCTGTTTATGTTCATTACTTGTTTAAAGTTTTTCTTAAGTATACTTTTTTAGTTCTTTTTAAAACGACATAATCGTTTTATGATTGTTTCACTATTTTTATATTTTAGAGCAGATTCTTTTAGATCCTTTGCATTGCCAAGATACGCTTATGAAAAATCTTTTGGGTGCGTAACTACTTCTCATATTAATAAAGACATATATTTGAATTTGCTACCTGACTTTCATAAATATCTTCTCATTGGCCCTACAGTCCTGAGTGAAACTTGACCTGCCGCAGCGACCTCTGCATCATCTATCTCCGTCTTACGACTTCACTGATAGAGGGCAGTATTGCATGTAATCGTCATGCCGGCACCCTATCAGTAGTCAATATGCGGCTCTTTGTTAATATAAAAGTGCAAGAGTCGGGGCAGTTGAAATTTCTGCCAAAGCTAGCATGAAGGATTTGCATACACCTGTAGTGCGATTTTACCTCAAGGAATCTAAAGTGTGGCAAGGATAACGCAGAATTGCTCGATTTTAAAATAAATATTCACTGTAGATTTCCACACCTTCAAATGGCACGGACATCAGACCTGCAAAAACAAAAAGGTAACTAGTACTTATCTGCCTCACTAATTACTCTGCGAACTTGGCCATATGTGAGAGTCGCTCTGTTAATGGCTCTGTGGAAGTCGACATCTGCGGATTATAGGGCCGCTTTCAGCCTATAGCCACACCTGACCCGTAATGATTTTCTCTTCCGAATGTCTTGTGTTGATAGCACAATTGAACATCCCATATGAGTATGTGCAAGCGTTACTAGTGACTGCATCATTAAATGTTTGGTTTTCTTTGCCTCTTCCAAACTTTCCGATATGTTTCTGCCTACCCTTACATTCCCATTTTTCTTCCCCCCCTTTTTTTTCTTCTTCTGCTTCTAAGGATATTGTTATGCAGCGGAAATTATAATAACTGATTGTATTTTTTTCATTTCAATTAATTCTTTTAACAGCATTTGCTGATGTTATATATTGTTATGAAGTGTGAGGGAGAAGTTGGTGTGATCTGGTTAGGAGTTTTGATTGGTGATTGATTAAATTGCTTTGGAGCGGTCCCACGTTGGGAACCAAAGTTTTGAGGGAGTTGGTGATGTAGGCAGTTTGCTGTAGGGGATGATGGCCTGTTGCAGTTCTCGACGCAGTTGTTCCAGATCACCTACTCTTTCTCGTAGAGACTTTCTTTGGGTTTTCCGCTGAAATTTTGGCAGCTACAGCTTGCCGGGACTGAGGAAGGGAATTATATGAAGGACAACATAAACGCCACGTTGCTTGCTAATGGTGTTTATTGATCACACATGCTTACCTAGGAGTTCTCTTGTCTCACCTCGTATGATCGGACAATGCAAGTTTGACGGCCGCGCGAATCTGCTATAGTGGCAAATTGACGCGAAGTGCATTCCGCACGCGGTTTCTGGACAATTTCAGCATGACGCAATGGTTAAGGCGAGTACCTCTAGCCTGGTTTGATTGTTGCTTCTCGTCCATTCTTAACGTATAAGTGTATTATTGACTTTGCGTAAATCACTGTAAATATCTCTGTCTTGTCTGAGTTATGCTGTCTCATATCTTAGCAACTTTAAGCTAAGCAACTTTACTTTGTCACAGGTTTAAGTCACTCTTCCTCGGACTGCCGGACGTAACGGGGAAACTGCTGTGTATCGAGGGAATGAAAATTGTAAACTGCGTACATCAGGGATGAGTTCTCTCCTTAAATAGCTAATGCAAACCTAACGCTATCAGCAAAAAGCCACGCGACATTTCGCGCCGTTTTTCTGTCAGCCTTTCTCATAGGCTGCGGTTCACGTCATCTATCTGACATTCTATTTGCTAGATTTTCCTACTTATACTACAAGCTTTGCTATTCCTTCTCGCTTTGAACTGACTTCTTCGGTTGATATGAGCGTCTCATAGCGGTACTCTACGCATGTTCACAGGCTCATTCTATGTAGCTTCCTTTCCTGAGGGATAATTAGCCCCTTCACTCACATTCCAGAGAGTATTAACGCCTATTGTCTGACTTTGCCAACTTACCTCTCCGTGATTTGAGCAAGAAATCAAGACATTCCAGAACATCGCTGTACTATTACATACAATTACACAATTTCAATTAAAATAAAGCATTATACGCACTTTGATTAGCTCTAAACACTATACAATCGTAACTTTACACATAATAAATGGATTATAAAGTTTCTTCAATGAAAAGACACAAAAAGTATAATCACACAATTACTGATCATTCGTTAACCATGTTAATTACTTAATTATCTTATAATTGATGCTGAACTAGGTACCGTTTCAAGTGTACCTACCCTAAAAATTACTAACTTTTATAAGGTTTAATTGGTTGCAAAATAAAGTTGTGTAACTAAAATTAGAACACAGTCACACAAAGTCTTTAGAACCATAATAAAATAGTTTAGTACTTAAAAATAATTACTGGAGAACAACCAAAATATTATGGAAGCAAAATAAGCAATTCCTCACCATTATATCGCTAATTACGAGCATGATAGTAAAAAAGCACGCATAGGTCTGGTTTTCAATGTATAGCAAATATCTAGGATTACTCATTTCAGAAAGAACGTCAGCAATACCTCGGTTGAGGTCACAACACAGATGACACATTCTGGAGACACATTTATTATTCTAAAGGGTTGTGTTGGCTTGTAAGAGATTGCTGGTTTAGACGTCGCTGAGTGGAGACCAGTTTTCGTTTATCTTTTGAAGTAAATGCATAAACTTTTTTGTAGTGCCGTGCCTAATAGTGGATTTAAGTCTCTTTCACCAGTAGTCTCATAATTCTGCATAGTGATACATCCTTGATGTGATAGAAAACCATAAGCCGCATAAGTGTAGAAACAGTGCTGATAGCTTTTGTTATAATATGGGAAATTACTTTTGCAGCACAAAAGCCAAACATAAATCCATTAATAAAGAAAACATAGCATCTGTATTTGGATGCATTTCATAGGAATCATATCATAATCCATAATCCGTAGGTAATTTCGTTATTTGCAAGAAAAGTTTTCAAGGCTGAAAATCGTTGCTATCTATAAGCACTGCATGCAAAAAAGCAATCCATTGGCATTATGTAACTGTTAACAGAAAAGGTAAAAGTTTTAATGCAAGATTTATATTGAGACTTAAAACAATTTTAGAGATTATTTTTGTTTTAAATTATTTTCTGTATTTTGAATTAATGCTACCAGAATGTTTGTAGAGTTGGAACAAAATACCTCTTCTTTATAATGAGCATTTTTACACAGTGAATCATACTTTTATTATAATCCCATTGTACGATTTTAATGACTTCATCATTACTAATAGTTATTTGAAATGGAAACACAAGAGATTTCTGCAAGCAAAACCCTACTTCTAATAAATTAATTAATTTTAGACACTTTATATTATACGTTGTATTAACACTACGAACAAAAAACATAATTGAATCATGATTATTCAATATTCTTTTTCCTAAAAATCTAAACATTCCATGTATATTTTCATGTATAGCAGACAGCTCTGAACAATTTAGTATTATTTTTTCTATCTACACTAAACAGTAATATTGTCAGAAAACTCTGCACTAATGTTTACTTTCGAGCATACAATTTTAAAACGCTCACAGCTATAATAAACATATTAACAAGTGCTTTTGGACAAGTATAAGATTTGGGCTAATGACCACAGCAGTTTTTCGCCCCTTAAGCCATAATCATCACAAGTATAAGACAAAACTAAAAGTGCTCAAAATGCCAGCTAATTTTAACATGTGATATTATACTGTACTTTCGAACGACACTCTATTTAAAAAGTTAGGAATACTAAATGTATTTAGCCTAAAATAACAGTTTATAAAACGATGAAATTAAGCATTGGAAAGTTGAAAGATCAATGGAATTAAACATATCTATGCACATTAGCTTTGTTCACTTTTTAGTACACAGTCACTTTATTCGCGTCCTTGCTATTCCTTTGTAAAGTATAACAATAAACCCTAATGTCCCTAAGAAGGGCAAAGGCATCCTACAAGAGAGTAGCTTTTTTTCGCTAACGCGATGAGCTGATTCGCAATAGGGTTATGTACAGTAGCATTACTCTGTATGCTACACTTTCTTAACATTTTTGTTTATCAGCTTTCATTCGTTTCGAAACTGGCTTTCGATGGTTTTCCATGTATTTCTGCTTCTTGCTATTCTACCATTGTCGTCTTGGCCCGCCTCTGTATTGTGTCTCACACGGTAGTCTTATACGTCCATCTGTCGTCCTGCATCATCGATATGTGACCTTCCCATTTCCACTTCAGCCTAGCAGCTCTCTCGTTGATGTTATGTGGGATAACGTTTCGTTGGAGATTGTGTCACTTATTGTTATTCCTAATACACTGTGTTCCATTTTCTTTTGGCTTATTTGTAGTTCATTTATCTACTTATTTGTAGCCGACCAAGTTTTGCACCCGTATAGCATTACTTAGTGCTTCCAAGAGTAAACTTAAGGGATTTTTTTTTGTTAGTGTTTAACGCTTGTTTTTACTACTGAGGCACCACAGGCGGTGCACACTGATGATATATAATATGAAATTATGTATTGGGAAAGGTTTGTTTTTTTTTTTTTTTAAAGGAAGGAAACGTTCCAAGTCTAAATTTACGGTACCTCCTCAGCATTTGCCATTTATGAAGACTGATAAAAACCTGGAAAAAAACCTCAGTTAGGAAGGACGGTCCTGACGGGATTCGAAGCCCAGATCTCCCGCTCACGAGTCCGAACCTCAACGACCTCGGCCATCCATAGCGGTAAACTGAAGGGACCAGAAAGCCTTTCTCAATAAGGATATTAATCTGTTTATCTTTCGTTCGATCGATTTTTTTTCCTTGAAGGAAATTAACTGTTACGTCCATTTTATTTAGCTTTTAACATTCCCAATATTACGTGTTCATTTATCGGTAAATGTTGGTTTGCTAGCTAATTATATATATATATATATATATATATATATAATATAAAAGAAAAAGAAAAATAAAGTAACACTATTAACAATGTAACAAATTAACAGTAATTATAATAGAAGAAAAGGATAAAACACTAAGAAAAAGTCACTTGAGATCGCTATACTTCGAACTCGTGGAGTCCTTCTATGGCAAGAAGACAGTGACGGTGATAAAAGTAAATATTGAATATCGAAAGTAACGTTATGCATGGAAACAGATGAAACTAACAATGAGAGTGTGGGGGGGGGGGAAATTAATATGTAAGATTTAAACCAAGTGGTATACGCGCTTTATGTAAAAATATAGCTGCCATTTCTCTATCTCTGAGTAAATTTCAGAGCTGTGTACAGGTAACGCATCAATAAATGTTAGATTAAAAGCATCATCAAAATCTTTACAATGAGATAAGGCTTGTTGGGCAGCCGGCAAGGGAGACTTGGTTTTAACAGAACGTCTACGATTGTTCATACGTAGCGAAACAACAGTAGAAGTTAAACCAATATAAAATGGTTTGCAAAGCTTACAAGATAACATATATACGGCGTTCTTGGAAGAACAAGTAGCAAATGAAGAAATGTTAAATTCTTTGGATAAATTAGGGCTGTGGAATGAATGGCAAGGCATAATTAGCGCACAGGTTTTACATTTAGGGCGTTGACAAAGATATGAGCCAGCAAAGGGACGTGGTAAATTCGGAGGAGATAGGTTTCGGCGAAATATACTTTTAAGGTTAGGGGGTGTTCTAAAAGTAAGGCAGGTTACAAATTTAGAAAAATAATTTAAAGATGAGTGCATTAACAAATTATCATGACATTTTTTTTTTTTTTTTTTTTTTTTTTCAAAATAAGTCTGCTGCTTTCAATTCCAGGCACGTAAGTAGTAACAAGGTTAATGAAGTTCTTATTAGAAGTTTTAGGTTTGCGTTGGAAAGTTTTGTGCTCTGGGATTATACGGGATTTTAAAAGAGAGGAAGGATAATTTTGGAACTTTTGACCTAGGTTTTTAATATACTTGTCAAGAGATGAAAAGTTGTTACAAAGACGATGACCTCGGATTGAAAGAGAAAAAGGAATAGATCTTTCGATATGCAAGGGATGACAGCTATCAAAATGAAGATACTGTTGTAAATTGGTTGACTTAATGTGCACACACGTAAGAAAAGAGCCATTACATAAAGAAATATCTATATCTAAGAACGCAGCAGCATTGGGAGAGACAGAAGAAGAGAACTTAACTGAAAATTTCGCCTTAAGATTAGTAATGAACTGGTCGAGAGATTCTGAGCCATGAATCCAAAGCACGTATATATCATCAATATATCTCAGCCATAATAATGGTGCCAAAGGTTCTGAATTAAGAAAGACCTCCTCTAAGCGAGCCATAAAAAGATTGGCATAAGATGGTGCCATTCTGGTGCCCATCGAAGTGCCTTTAATTTGTAAATAATATTTATTATCAAAACTAAACGCATTGCGAGTGAGGGTCAGATAAGCAAAATGACAAATTAAATCTGTGGAGGGGTATGAGGAGGTGCTCGAGAGACCAAGAAATGTATAACGGCAGCTAATCCTTCATGATGGGGAATGTTAGTATAGAGTGACGTCACATAGATAGTGGCCAGAAGTATATTAGAATGTGCCAAAGGGTCAACTTTCTTTAATAAACTCAAAAAATGGAGAATAGTCTGGACGTAACAAATGGCTGTAACCAACAATCTGCTAGAGCGGAAATACGTTCAGTGGGGGAATCGTAGCTGGCTACTATCGGGCGGCCTGGACAGTTCTTTTTATGAATTTTAGGGAGAAAATATATGGTGGGAGTACGAGGGACATGAGTAAGAAGAGTGATATCTTGGAAACTAAGTCCTTCAGGTACTAGAAGAAGAAATAAAAGAAGGTATTTCTTCATTAAACTTGACAGTTGGGTCGGAAGACAATAGTTCATAATAAGTGACATTCTCAAGCTTCGGTAAGCTTCAGTAATGTAAGAAGAAATGTCCTGTAGTACTACTGAGGACCCTTTATCAGCTGGAAGAATAATATCAGGATTATTAGATAACCTTTTAAGTGCTGATTTCTCACTCAAAGTTAGATTATCTTTCGGGGTGATCTTATCTAGAAATTTGGAATCACTAATCGAAGTTAACAATTGGTTAATAAACATTTCTAAAGGATGACTAGAAGGTAAAGAAGGAGGTTCAAGTTTGGAGGGAGAACGAAACTTGAGAAGGCAAGGAGTAACATTTGAATTAGACTGAGAAAATTTAGTATGCCAATAGTAACGCCATCTTAAATTACGACCAAATTTAACGCCATCGGAAACAAATTTAAGGAGATTAAATATGGGAATTGGGACATAAGATAATCCTTTTTGCAAAAGCAATGTATCAGCATCAGAAAGTGAAACAGAAGATAAATTAACAACCGCACTATTAATAGTAGAAGTACAAGGGATACATTTGCTATTGGGATGCTAGGTATGAAATACCGGAGTAAAATTTTGATGGACGAGGTAAATTGAAAATAGATGCCAAGTCAGGAGCTGACGCTACGAGCGGTGTGGAAAAGTTTTGGAAGAAAGATGCATTAAACTGAATAGGAATACCTGCTCTTAAGTATTGTAAATATAACCGCGATAGTTTAAGAAGATGTTTCTGATTGAGGGAACATAATAACTTATTCGCACTCGTCAAGATACTATTAACAGTTGTAATATATTTAGGAGAATATGCCAAAATAATTTTAATAAAACTAATTTATTTAGACAAATGAAATTGCTGCAAATATTGATAATTATTGAGGATCATCCATAGAAATTGCTAGGAGATATGGTGCCTAAATAAGTAAAATTGGCTATGAGTGCTAGGAGCTATAGCGGACAATGGCAATTGAATTAATATTGCGTTAGGACACATACCAGTAAAAGTGCAATAAGAAAGAAAGCCAACTGCCCTGTATATTTAGCTAATTGTTTAGAATGGTACTTACATTTGTTGAACAAAATTTCATAACATTACCTTGGATAGATGCCATTGTATTAGATGTATTAAACAATGAAGTCCCATTTAAAAACACAGAGAAAGTAAGAAATAAAATTAAAAGAATAATAGATAAATTGTAAAGAAGTCGAAAGCAAAACACACAAAAGCAAATAAAACTTAATAAGCAAAGTTAAAAGCAACACCAGAGGTGCAAACAATATAAAAGAAAAATAAAAATAAAGTAACACTATTAACAATGTAACAAATTAACAGTTATTATAATAGTACAAAAGTACTTAATTTGTTGAACCAAAATTTCATAACATTACCTTGGATAGATGCCAAGGTAATGTTATGAAATATATATAAGAAAAATAAAAATAAAGCAACACTATCAACAATGTAACAAATTAACAGTAATTATGATAGCAGAAAAACATAAAACACAAAGAAAAAGTCACACTTGAGATCGCTATATTTCGGACTCGTGGAGTCCTTCTATCGCAAGAAGACAAGTTTTTCAATTTACCTCGTCCATCTAAATTTCACTTGTTTTCTTGCTATAGAAGGACTCCACCAGTCCGAAATATAGCGATCTCAAGTGTTTTATTCTTTTTTACTATTATAATTACCGTTAATTTATATATATATATATCGTTGATATGAAATGATATCGATAACTTGCAGCATATAATGTACATTTCTATATCTTGATTTTGTTTAAAACTAAATTGAAAAGCAAAAGTTTGAAAAACGCTTTATCGGGTAGTGTGTTCTAAATAGAAGCATTTTCTAAACGGTTTTCTGTAAAATTTATGGTAAAAAAATAAAGCCAATAGCTTTACATGTTAACGAAAATTTTTAATAGACCTCTAAAGCGTAATATATATAATTAAGGTTTATGGTATAGCATAATGTAGTTTTCTTTTCTCGCTTGACTTTTTACGACTAGAGCATAAATGAGATTTGTTTATGGTCTCCTGATAAGCAGGACTGAAAGTAGAAGTTAAGAACCTCGAGGACGCATATAGATTGGAGACACATAATAGGCAAGCCAGAGGTAATGAGCAAGGGATTCTGCGAGAAGATAAAATAGGTTAGAGCTAAGCAGAGGGTGTTAGCATGGGGGAAAGAACTTTTATGGGGATTTAAAAACGAATGGGGCAACGAGAAATATGTGCTCTGTAGATAAGAATCGCAGAGAAAGTACGGCCTGGTTAAGATCAAGGATGTCGCGGACAAAGTAGGAGAATTATCATATTACACTGGATACTCCAGTAACACCTCTCGCCATTGGTTCGTAGTCTGCAGGAGTTTCTCTCTCTATCGTTGTTTTCTTCTTTTTTCCGTCATTATTTATTTGTTTGTATCTTCGCGTTTTCCTAAGGGTTTGAGACGAAGGTCGTAGATCACAGACATATGTTTCATCCTAATCATTGCTGTTTTACTATGATGGTTCCTTTTTTTTTTCGCCTAAGGTAGCTTCGTGAATATTATTAGACCGTTTTAATAATTTACCTAAGAAAGCTCGTTGATCTTGCGCTGGTTTTCTTTGATTCTATTTCTTTTGTAAACCATCGAAAATATATCGTCACCATATAATACTAAAGATTGCATTTTACTCCTGCACCTAGATATATATTTCATCACATATTGACCGCCACGGGTGGCCGACGTCGTTAAGGCACGGACTCGTGAGCGGGAGGTCTGGGGTTCAAATCCGGCTAAGACCGTCCTCCCTGACTGAGGTTTTTTCCAGGTTTTCCTCAATCCTCATAACTGGCAAATGCCGGGGCGGTACCTAAAGTTAGGCCAGGAACGTTTCCTTCCTTAAAAAAAAGTCTTTCCCAATGTATCATTTCATTTCATGTATCATCAGTATCCATCGCCTGTTGTGCCTCAGTAGTAAAAAAGGACGTTAAACACCATTCCAAAAAAAAAATCACATATTGAATGAAAGATCTATGTTGATACTGTGAATGAAAGTTACTGGTAAGTGTCCATTTTTTTTTTTGTTTACCAGTAAATAAAGTCAGTGTCGAAGGGTTAACACTTTATCTAAAACAAACATAGTATACCCTCCAAATTTTAATAATTTGTTCGTTTATTTCAAATTTATTGCTTCTATTTTCCATAAAATAAGATTGACATTATTATCAGAAATTTAATTATAAGTATTTCTACTCTGATATCAAGACCTTTAGTGTGTAAAAATGTGTTTAATGTTCAGAGAGGTATCGCCCAGGAATTATATTTAATCCAATTCGCCCCGTGTTCTACCTAAGGACAACTATGCCTCCCATTTCGACTGTGCACAATAGTTTCCAAAATTAAAATGTACCACTCCAGAATTTTCTTTATCTGCCGATATTCCTTCGTCTTCCTATTGTGCATGGACATATTTTGAAGGGTATTCGAATCTGGAGCTATTATAATACATTTCATTGCATATTCCTTTATATCTAAAACGTATGCCATGTTTATTTCATCTCTGATATTTTCATTCTTTTGATCTGATAGTTAATACCTTCCTTACCTACCCCATTTTTGCAGTCTCAACTCTCAGTTTATATTGCCCTGACTTGCCTATACTTCTGAATCATGTAACATCATTGGGATTGCCGTAACCTTGTAAACATTCAGGATTGTCTCTTGCCTTAACTCTTAAAAACAGAGCTGTTTTCTTTGTGTTTAAAAGTATTGAAATTAATTAAATATCATAGTTAAACTACAGTCTAAGTAACTTAATGCACTGAATTGCTCAATGTTCTCTTTATGTAAAAATATTCTGTCTTTATAGGATCTTTTTAATTGGTTTTAAGGCCCGTTTTTACAGCCGAGGCATCATAGGTGGTAGACACTGATGATAAATGAGATGAAATGATGTGGTAAAATGGGAAAGAATTTTTTTTTAACGTAGGAAGCGTTCCAGGGATAAATTTAGAGTACCTACCCGGTGTTTTCATTTATGAGGACTGAGTAAAACCTGGAAAAAACCTGTCGGGGAGGACGGTCGAACCCCAGAGCTCTTGCTCATGACGGTCTCGGTCACCCGTGGTGGTATTATGGGATCTAATCTATGGAAACACAGAACTTTAATTTTTGGAAGGAATATTTTATGTGTATCTACAGATGTGCTATATTTCTCAATGTGTAAATGTTCTTTCTAAAATGCCTGCTCAACAAACAGCATTGTATTTACAGTAGCTTGTCCTAAAGTATGACTACACTTTAAATTCATCTGTCATTTTTTAATCGTTTCATCCAGGCATAAATTGAACAATATGTGTGAGAGGAACAACCTTGTCTTACTTCCTGTGATTAAAAAAAATGTAAAATTTAATAGCATTACTAAAAGCTTGTAATACCACTATATATCCTATCTTATTGCAACCCTTACGAAGACGAATATAACTTCACACTTAGGATTATAAAACGTGGTGTTGTGGATGAATTAAAAAGTAAATAAGGAAGGATTCTGCTGTGAATATCTTTAAGTTGTTAGATAAAGGAGACTAACTAAATTTCGTAATGAGTGCTAACTGCGCTGTAGGAGTTGTTCAAGGTAGTACTCGTCAGCAGGCATATGATTCTAACAGGTTTTAATGAAATTTGCAGCTCTGCTTCCGTAATTCTTCCAATTTCTGCCCTGATATTTTCTTGAAGTTTATATTATGGGGATTATTACTGTAGGATTTATTCTCTCTTCTAGTGGTAATATTTCAATACAATGTGCTACGGTAAAATTACACTGTTGTTGACAGCACTGGCGTATTAATAGCCTATAATAAGGCACAGTGCTGAGTTATACAATTCTCTTAACATCATACTAAGTTTTAAAAAGTCAATAAATAAAATATAATAATAATAATAAATAACAATGTTTGGAAATAAAGAATCAAACATGATAAATAAGGGTGTTTTTTGGGGGGTTAGTGTTTAACACCCGGTTTACTACTGAGGCACCACAGACGGTAGACACTGATGACACACGAGGTGAAATAATATATTGGGAAAGGATTTTTTTTAAGGAAGAAAGCATTCCAGGCCTAAGTATAGGGTACCTCCCCGGCATTTGCCATTAATGAGGATTGAGGAAAACCTGGAAAAAACCTCAGTCATGAAGGCGGGAATCCAACCCCAGACCGCCCAATGACGAGTCCATGCAACAACGATAAGAAAAGGATAAAACATTAAGAAAATGTCACAGATTAGTAATGACTATATTTCGAACTGCTTCATAAAAAAAAAATCAAGATGGATATTGCTTTAAAACGAAATGTTCACTAAAAGAGGGTATAAACGAAAATAAATAATACACTATGCATTTCTATGTATCTTAAAAATTTTATTTGGTTTATTTATGGACGCTCTTTAACATCTCAGATCATCAGATTCAAATTAGGGCAAGCAACGCCCGACAAATTTTGCTCAGAGACTTCTTTTTTTCAGGCTTGAGGTTCTTTTTCGTGCCCTAAATGTACGACAAGGGACCCACGGCTTTACTTCCCTTCCGAAGGAAGCCATACTTAGGATTTTTACGCCCGAAAAAATCCATCGATCCTAGCCGGGTTTGAACCCGCGATCTTGGGTTTAGAAGGCAAGTATGGTTACCACTACACCATCAGAACCGACGATGTTTCCATTCAAATACTGCTATATGTATAATATATTAACTTTCGAAAAACGAATGAATTCGATTTATAGAATTTTTTCTTTTTTACTACTGCTCGCTTTTATAAGCTCAGAACACGTTGCATAGTAAGGAATGAAAGAAATAAAGCAATCAAATAGAATTATCTCTGCCAAACCAATAAAATATAAGTACTAGATATAACGGACCACCTCTTCAAAAGTCTTGTAAAATGACATGATGACGTTAAGCAGTACCGGAATCCTAGCAGCGCCGATAAAATATTCATAGCATTTACATCGCTGATAAATTCAACATCCTGCCATGTTCAGGTTTGTTTAACGTAAGAGCTATAAATCATTATTGCAAATGGTATCGTTCTTGCGAAACACGTTTATCATTGCTTTAGCTGCCGCCACGTTGCGCTTTTGATTTATCTCATCAAGATATTTTTGGCCAAATGGATCAATACTTTTTCCATGCATCTTTAAATTATTGAATGGCTGTATTACATCTCTGCCTCTTATTAGATAAAACTTTATATCAGTAATTGTGTAATTGTATTAAATGTCGAAAGAATAACTTCCATATCGCTATAAATTTCGATAGTTTGTCAAGTTTATAGTCGCTCGGAGACCAATTTATCATCGAAATGTTTGCATACTAAAACACTCTCGCATCTACCCTACGGCAAACCGTGTAAAGGTTAGAATTCACTGGGCCTTGCAAATAGTAATTGTGTCATGTAGACAGAATTTCTGTAAAGAAAAAATTACTAATTATCTTATAACAGCATTTCTTCTTTGTATTCTTCTCTTTTACTTCTTTTAATATTTCTTTTTTACTTTTTATTCAAGTTTATATATGAATAAACAGGGAAGAACAAAATAAATTCTAAAGAAACAAAGAAGAGAGTAAAACTTATTGTAGGTGCTACAAATATTTAATACCTTTTATGATTAAAGAGAAGAACACGTATAATGAAAACCGTGTTACCTTGCTGCATTATTTTCTCAAATATAAATTAATAACAAATATTGCAAGAGCAGTTACATAAGCATTGAGCATAATTTTATTGTAACATAAGTATTCCTTATGTTTGTTGCAATCAAGATAATTAAAGGAATCTCGCATATCTGGATCTATACAAAAATGTACAAATAAAGAAAGAAGAAAATATCTTGTACTAACTGAGACTGTTCGATGGGTGGCCCCACGTTGGGCGCCAATTTTCAACGGTTTTGTGTCGGCCCCAAATTATGAGACATTTTGTTTGTGGCCCCACGCTGGGCGCCAATTTGGAAGTGGTTTACTAGGCCCCAGCTGAATGCCCCAGGTTGGGCATCAATTTTGAAGCGATTTGTTGTCCACGACGAGTGGTCTCACGTTGTGATGCCAATTTTGAAGCAATTTGGTAAACTAATGAATGATCGTTGTTGTTGCCTACTTTCAACAATTTCTCAGGATGAATTATGCTATTTTGTTGATTTGTACTCGACAGTATTGGGGGTAGAATTCAGAAGTGGTAGAAATAAGCACGCGCGCGCACACACACACACACACACACACACACACACCACAAAATAAAAATAAACTAACATTATTAACAATGTAACAAATCAACAGTAATTATAAAAGCAGAAAAGGATAAAATGGCGATTTCAAGTGTGACTTTCTCTTAGTGTTTTATCTTTTTCTGCTTTTATTATTACCGTTAATTATATATTAGTACTCTATTATATTCTTAATCTTTCGCGTCTTCTGGTGTTTTGCGTACGATAGACTTAGTTACATCGAATACAAACTTGGCTGTTGCATGTTAAACTGACAGATGATTGCCACGTCGTGTGAAACTGAAAACTGCTCAGCTGATTTATGGGAAGTGCGGAACTGCTTCTCAGCTGAGTGTGAACTAAAAAACTGCCTAACTGATGTATCGGAACTGTGCGCCCGCGTTCGGAGGAGCACTTATCTGCGTTTGAATTGATTCAGTGTACTGCATACCTCAGTAACATGGCAATTATGAGTGACTGAACTGACCAACTGAATCGAACTGAATAATGAGAATTTATTCTCTTCTGCGAACTGCGTGTTATCTTACCGCGTGCAGATCTTATAAATGCATACTGTGAACGTGTGCACTGCTTACTGAGGAACGAGTAACCCGCAGAGCAGATGCTTCCTTATATTTTAAATAATTGATGGCTTATCGACGCCAATGGGTTCACATGAGCACACGCAGGTTTCGCGCCTATCTTTAAAAGTTCAAACATACATTTTCCATTGGCTGGTTCTAGTTCACCTGTCACACGTGCCATTCGCTACTTTTGAAAGTTTAAAACATTTTGTTTGCAATGGCTAGTTTAAAGGTTAGAAAAGAAAAGCTTGTGAGGTCAAAGCCCCAATCGAATTTAAAAGCCATTCAGTTTATTAACTCTATAACGGCAGTAATTTTTAACAAAGGGGCTTTACACGCCATGCTCGTGGATCTTCGTATAATAGAGTTTCATGACCTTGTTGGCTTTTTCAAACTACCGTAAACGAAAAACGCCATAGACTTACTCTTTTATTAATATATAGACCACGTGTTATTATTTTTGGTTTATTTACGGAACTTCTTTAGCATCTCAGATCCTCAGCGTCCCACTGAATGCAGGGCATGAAACGGCCGATAAAGTTTGCTCAGAGGCCTCTTATTTCGTGCTTTAGGTTCTTTTTCATGTCTTAAATCTACGACACGGAATCCCCCGTCTTTACTTCCCATGTTAACATTATGCCGCATCTAAATTACTAATTACAACACATGAAATATTATGATAATTAATTTTCCTACATATATTTATACTTCAGTGTGTGTGGGGCCGTAATAGCTGTGTCACTTTCTAAGGCAAAATTTTTACTATACAGCTAGTTAATGCAAAAGGAAATAAATATAAATTTGTAATAGTAGTTCACAATTTACTTAGATCCCTTAATAGTAACTTAGTGTATCCCTGGGAAACGAAAAGCAGCAGGAATTAGGCCTTCATAAGTGGAAGGCCGTATATTTTGGGCTACTAAATATATATACTAAAGAATATTTCACACATTATCTAGAGAAAAAAAAGTAATAGATAATCTTGCTTTTTTAGTAATTTTATATGCATGTTATATTTTATTATACACAATCATATTACATTAACAATTTTTTCCTCACACGAGCTTCGTTTCTTATAATAATAATATAATTATTAAATATAATATAACCTGTTATATTCAACAGTAACAAGCTATATGCCTCTCCATCTATTTGCTGCTCGTTCAGCTATTTTACTATTTCATCCAGCAGTAGGAAACGTGTATTTTTTGTTTTCCTTTAGTGAACAATAATTTTACTCTCTCAGTCAATGGATTACAAAATATCCAGTGCGTTGTTAGTTAATTACGTTTGTAAATGGTTTTAATCAACGTTCGTCTCTAAAAAAGTTTATTTTTGCCACGTTTCAGATACATTTAAATTCTATTAAATTATAATGTAATTTTGAGACTAGAAGATTCTGAAATACAGTATTTCATAGTACTTACACTTTTGACTTAAATATTAGTTGAAATTTTGACTTTGTAATGGTTATAATCTATGCATTTTCACGATATATGACTTCGTTTTAGTTACTATTTTATATTTTATGCTTCAAAAAGGGTACATTTACTAGAAAGTAATAGTAAATTTCTTGACAACAAAAAGGCGTTGTTGTTCCAGCGCTGTTAGTTGAATGTGTAGAACTTAAATCAATTTAAGCTCTTAAAAGGAATATCACGAAGTTAAAAGTTACACAGACCACTGAAACTATGTTGCAAATGAAGTTGTAGATATAAAGTACGCGTTATTATACGTTACACGCATCTTTCCAATTTCCTTTCTGTCCTCTCATCTACCTGTTTAAGTCTGGAGGTTCGCCTACTAGAGTTTTGTTCCTGTTGCCTAGAATAGTCATCAAATGTTCTTTATCGATCGGCGCTAGTGACATGATTTATTCTGTTCTGTATCAATATAAGAGAGCTAAATAGGTTTAGGAGCTTTAATTTAAAAAATTTTAGGTTTGAAGATTTCTCCCTTACCTTATACCCAGCCACCCAGTTAATATGGGCTTTGTTCATTTGTGTTATATTTTTCTATTAATATATATAGTATAATAATATAGTATAATAATTTAAATTTTAAATTTTAATTTTACATTTTAGAAACGAAACTCATATTTACATTCCTACTGTGTTAAATTTATTCCAATTCAAGAGCTACATTAAGAGCCAAAACGGGAGAGTTTATAAAATGTTTATGCTGTTTTAACGAATTGCCAAAGGTTAGTTCAAACTTTTCAAAAACAAGGGCTACGTTAAATCGTTTTATTAATTTCTTTAACGGAAAGGTTTATAAAATGTTTGTACTCTGTTACTAGTTGCCAATGTTTCAATGAATTGTAATTGATTTGGTTTATTTATGGACGCTCTTTAACATCTCAGATCATGAGCGTCCCATTCAAGTCAGGGCATGAAACGGCCGACAAATTTTGCTCAAAGGTCTCTTCTTTCAGGCTTGAGGTTCTTTTACATGCCGTAAATCTATGACATGGGACCCATTGCTTTACTTCCCTTCCGAAGGAAGCCATACTTTGGATTTTTACACCCGAAAAATCCACCAATCCTGGCTGGAATTGAACCCTACCTTGGGCTTACCAGAATCGGCTATTAAATGAATGATTGCAATTGAAATGTAATGCTGAAAGCTGTTTATATTGTATACTAACCAACTGATTTAATATATTATTTAGGTTTGAGTTCTCTATTGGTGTATTAAATTCTTTATACAGACTATTTCATAGACGTTATATATTAGGTAAATGCCCTAAATATAAGTCAAAATGAGATTTTACTCTAAATATGTGTTAAAACTGTTAGTTTACGCTTGTGTGATGAACTAAAACATTTATTTCCATTTGATAACTTAAAAAACTTATTAACATTTAATTTAAAACAGAAATAAGGGAGCAGAGAAACAGGACAAAGAACTCTGTTCCTTAATAATTATCATAATTCTCTCAGAAAAAATATCACATACGCAGGAAAAAACTTTTAGCCTTTTTAATAAACTAATTTGATGGAAGCAATTTTGAAATCTTGACATTTTGAGGTAGAGTAACTGCATTGTTTGTTGCAAACAAAGAATTTATTCAAATTATTTTCTTCTTCCTCTAGTAGTGTTATTTTTTGTAACTCTGTTTCATTTCGGTTACTTGGGATTCTCAATCAGCCTAGCGAGACCAGCGCCAGCTCTGAGATTGGACGCTTGGAAGGCACAGCTACATTATTACAAGAATGGTGATTAAGCCGAGCCTGTCGAGGGAACGATAAGCAGTGGGCTTTGTGACTTAAATTTCCCAGTCATTCTTCTTGAGAACCCTTGAAAAAATCCAGTCAAGAAACCAATTCATTAACCGGGGATGGAAGCGGAAAGCATGAATAATGCTGGTGGACCACAGAAGAGTCAGTAGCGGTAATTTGACTTGAGCAGATAAATGGCAGTCTCTGGAATTGGCGCTGTTAGAGAAGCCTTTCTTTCCTATCCTTACTAAATCTGCTAGGTATATTTTGGGTTATTATGAACATTTAAGTTTCTTATTGTTGATGGATGTAATTATGGGAAACGGAACAGGTGCGGAGTCAGGAACTAAGTCATTAATTAGTTAAGCAGACTAGGGGTGATCTTCATAAATTCCAGAGGGCACAACCATAAAATCTTGTATAGCTTAAGGCCTTTAAATATATACCCCTGTATATGCAAGTCAGCTAACTACTAAACCGCCATATGCAATTTGCTCTCATACATTCATATCGATGATGGTTACCTACAGGGAATTAAAGAAGATGTGGTCAAGCAGCTGTGGTCGTTTGAATGTTTCAGACATATAACTGTAACAAAATTGCGCTCGAAGGACCAAATTTGACTAACAAGAAGCCATAACATACAATAAATAACTAGAATGTATTTAAAATGGTTAAAAAAAATTCAAATGTAGTACCTTGTTAATGAAACTACACCTATTGATAAAGGAAATGACTCATTTGGAAGATTTTTCTGTAGCCTTCTGAAGAATGTTAACAATTGTAATGAAACATAGAACAATATTACTGCAACTCCCATTGATAAAGGAAGTGACTCATCAACTCCCATTGATAAACGAAGTGACTCATTTGGAAGAATTTTCTGTAGCTCTCTGACGAATGCTGTCAATTGTAATGAAACATAGAACAATATTACTGCAACTCCCATTGATAAAGGAAGTGACTCGTCAACTCCCATTGATAAACGAAGTAACTCATTTGGAAGAGTTTTCTGTAGCTTTCTGACGAATGCTGTCAATTGTAATTTTTTTTTTGAGTAGTGTTTAACGCCCGTTTTCACTACTGAGGCACCACAGGCGGTGGACACTGTTGATACATGAGATGAAATGATAAATTGGAAAGGATATTTTTTTAAGGAAGGAAGCGTTCCAGGCCGAGGAAAACCTGGAAAAAACCCCAGTCAGGGAGGACGGTCCTGGCGGGATTCGAACCGCAGACCTCCCGCTCACGAGCCCGTGCCTTAACGACCTCGGCCACCCGTGGCGGTCTCAATTGTAATAAAACATAGAACAATATTACTGCAACTCCCATTGATAAAGGAGGTGACTCATCAACTCCCATTGATAAACGAAGTGACTCATTTGGAAGAGTTTTCTGTAGCTTTCTGACGAATGCTGTCAATTGTAATGAAAGATAGAATAATATTACTGCGACTCCCATTGATAAAGGAGGTGACTCATTTGGAAGATTTTTCTGTAGCTTTCTGACGAATGCTGTCAATTGTAATGAAAGATAGAATAATATTACTGCAACTCCCGTTGATAAAGGAGGCGACTCATTTGGAAGAGTTTTCTGTAGCTTTCTGAGGAATGCCATTAATTTGAATAAAACATGAAATAATATTACTGCAACTCCCGTTGATAAAGGAGGCGACTCATTTGGAAGATTTTTCTGTAGCTTTCTGAGGAATGCCATCAATTGTAATGAAACATAGAATAATATTACTGCAACTCCCATTGATAAAGGAGGTGACTCATTTGAAAGAGTTTTCTGTAGCTTTCTGACGAATGCTGCAATTGTAATGAAACATAGAATAATATTACTGCAACTCCCATTGATAAAGGAGGTGACTCATTTGGAAGATTTTTCTGTACCTTTCTGAGGAATGCCATCAATTTGAATAAAACATGAAATAATATTACTGCAACTCCCATTGATAAAGGAGGTGACTCATTTGGAAGACTTTTCTGTACCTTTCTGACGAATGCCATCAATTGTAATGAACCATAGAATAATATTACTGGAAATGTTGGCCGTTCTGGAACTTAGTTTTAGTTTCCCCCTCATTGACTGCCATTCCCCATTCCTTACAAAACGCCTCCAAGCAGTTTAGTTCCTTTGTAGACTGTCAGTTGTTTTGGTTATCAATATCAGATCATCCGCATAAAGGAGAGCTGGTTATGCCTGCTATATTTGGGAGAAGTAAAGCAATAAAACTCTTGTCTAATAAGATAATTCTTTGAGCAAAATTTATTGCTCCTTTCACGCCCTACCCAGAATTAAATGGTACATTGATGACCTTAAATAAAAAAAATACCTTGTCAGAAGTACTCTCTGGTCAAGTACCATCTTCCATTAATAAGACTTCTTCGAATCATTCGCACTTTCCTATGGGAATAACCAGAAAACCACACTCAAACTGGAAATTAACTTCTGATGGGCTAAACCTCCTTATGGGGAATTACCCTCAATGAAGGATAAATTAATATTATTGGAAATTTTGCAGTTTTCGAACATTTTGACTCTTTCTCTTTATTACCTTATTCTAATTAGCTACCATCTGGTGTAGTATTTAATGTAATTACTTTTAATATGAACATGGGTTGAAGTAAATCAAAAAATAATCTTATGTTTCGGATCGTCATTGTCTACCTGGATTAGTAGAAGCATAAGGAACTCACCTGTCCGAGGGGAAGTTGATCTTTATATTGCATTCATGGTGGATAGAGAGACTGTGTGGTTCTATGAGATGGAAAGTCTGGAAGTTCATGAGAATTACGAGAAAAAGGGTGCTATTTTCAGAATGAGCAATATTAAATCTTCCGCGCATGTGACAGATTTATTAGAACTTAGAAAATTTAGTGTGAGAGGTTTAAAATGGAAACACTTTTAAGATAGGTTTTATTCAAAGCATTCAAATGCTCATATTCTGAAGGATTGTCCCAATTTTAGGAAAACAATGAGATTATTAACTCGTGGAATGATAGAATTAAAACGGTAGCTGAAAAAAAGTGTATGAGGAAAGTGTGGTTATTGAGTGAAAATAATCGGATTGTATTTTAGACGGGAGGTTTTGGTGATACGGACAGACACGTTATTTTTCTTTAATTGAGGAGAAACGTCTCTTATATGTTATCAAAATAAGCAATGATAGAGTGTGAGAGGGAAATGTGTAATTGAATAATGCAACAAAAATGAGAGAAGTGCAGGGGGATGCCTGGTTATTAAGGTTTATGCGGCAAAACGTTGAGTAGGACACCTGCCCCATTTGCAGAGATAAACTATGTAATACTTTTCCATTCAGTACTTAGGGATGAAAAGAAGCTATTAAAGAAGAAATACGTTAAAGTTGTGCAGTGAAAGATCATTAGATGATAAGGAAATTAGCGTAGTTCCTATGGAGCGTTTAGGGAATATTATGGTATTAATAGAAAAAATATAGTTCAGTGGAAAGGTGTAGGGATAATAGTTGTAGCGCCGTTAACTGAAATGAAAGTGGTCAGTACATATTGAATTAGATGATTGGGGTTGGAAACTTCTACACTTTAGCCTTGCTCATGGCTAGCCGTTTGTACATAATATTCATATTGAGAACAGCTCCGGAAGTAAGGAATGAGATGAGGGAGACATCGAACTACTAAGATCCATGGACATAACCGGCGTCTTTCATATGTTTCCAGATAGAACACTCCGACGCCGCTAAGCAGCACTAGCCGCACTGAAGGTAAATTTCCAATTTGAATCTCGTCTTGCGATTATTCCGATAGGAAAATGTGATGAAACGAAGTCATCTTAGTTAATATGAGATATACTTAACCAGAGAGTGCTTCTAATATTGTATTTATTATTTTTTTTATTTAAGATAATCAACCTCCCATTCAATTCAAGTCAGAACGTAAAAAAGCCAATAAATTTTGCTCGGAAGTCTCTCTTATCAGACAATGTTTTTTACGTAGCCGCAAATCTATGACACGAAGTTAAATGCTTTACTTCTCCCTAATATATGAGGCATATCCATACCAGCTCTCCTTTATCTGATCTGATATTGATATCCACAACAATTGCCGGTATGCTAAGGGAATTAGGCTGCTTAGAGGGGTATTGTCAGGAATGGGGGATGAAGGGGGAGTATTCAGGTCAGTCATTTAAACGTGTAAAGAAATTCACATATTTGGGAGTCACTTTAGCTATGAACGGAAGCTGGGCAAAGTATATAGGCAACACAAAACGCAAGCGCATAATTAAAAATATAGAGGCATTAAACATGTTGGGGAAAATACCGAAAGGACTGCTGAGAACAATGGAGGTGGTATACAGGACGATTGGAGGTTAACAATGGCATACGGGGCCGAAATTTGGGGGTGGGATAACAGCAAGGAACTTAATCATGTACGAACACAGTTTCTAAAACAGTTGGTACAAGTAAAGAGGGATACAGCAACTTGTGGGGCTCTTTAAGAGTTTGGTATCTTTAATGAAAATGTAAATTTAAAAATAAGAATAGTTAAGTACTGGTTAACAATAATACAAGGGATCAAACACTTCTTCGAGCAGTTCGTCTGTGGCAGCAAATAAGGGAAGGGTGGAATACAGGATGGAAATAAAAAATAAGAAATGGCTTAGACAAAAAAGGACTGGGGTACATTTGGTTAAAGTGAGAGGACAATACGCGCAATATTTGGAAAATAGTTAACAAATGTTTGCTAGATATAGACAGGCAAAATACTGAGTCTCAATGCGTAGAAAAAGTATCGCCTAACCTGCAGGCTCAAATACATCCGGTGTGGGGGAGGGGAGTTTATCTAGATATATGTGGCAGAGAAGAAAGAAGTGGTCTCACATGGTTCAGATTAGGGGCTTGGAAAGGAAACAAAACAGTTAATGCTCTCGGGGAAAGAATTTGCCCACTGTGCAGAGAAAGCGATAGCTGGAGGCATATTCTGGCGGAAAGCAGGGAAACGGAGATTTCAAGAAAAGAGCATTTATCACCGCAGTTTTTGAATTCCAATAAAAGAGCACCTCTACCGGGGAGTGTTGGTGCATGAGAAGTACTCCTACAATTCGAGTCAAAGATCGGATAATTTCTCGAAGAAGCATCCTATTTAAGGACACATCAGAGATGTTATTGCAGCGGCTATTTGTTGCCTTGTTATTTCTATTTTATTAAATAATGAATAATTTTTGACAAGAATAAAATGCCGAATCGGCGATTGTGGAAAATCGAGTATTGAGTTTTTCTCTTTGTAAAACTCGCCTGTGGTCAAAGTGCTTTAGTGTATAACAAATTAGAAATTCTTTTGCTCTAATTTCCATCTTCTGCAATACATTTCTCCCCGTTTTAGTGCCTCATTTTTTCTTCAGTAAATTTGGATATATCTCGCTTTGGCTGTCTATATTAACACACATTCTGTAATGATAAAGCCTGATTAGCGTGAACGCCGATGCTTTGCTATATTTCATAGTGTTACATTATTAATATTCTGAACGTTTTACATATTTTGAAGAAATGTAAATTATTTACCAGTGTGAATATTTTACGGTTTTATTCTGCAAACAGCCAAATGTCATTCTGAACATTTTAAAGAAAAAATCAAGAAGACGAAACAGATTTAGAAGACCTCCCGGCACTTGGTTCTACTACATTACCGCGATAGAAAGTAATGAGAGGGAAATTTTATTCCCAAGCAGTCTGGCAACCACTTCTCTCCCATTCGGAAACTGAATAACTCAACGGAATATTGAATTAGGATTTCAAATTTGGAAACGTTGCTGCAGGCCAGGTAAGAGCGGGTTGTTTGCTCCAGCGTGCAGTCGGCGTGGTGCATAAACAAGTTCGCCGCTTGCGAAAGTTGTCGCAGTTGTGAAATAATACGCTGGCCAGGGTGTTGGGACGTGCCCTGCCCAACATACATTTCGAGTTTCGAATGGAATTGTAAGCATTCTCGCTGGTGAATACAGAATAACGGATTCGCTCAAAACCGCCACCGCTTCCTTACTAGCAATAAAGAAGCGGATCTGGACAGATCTGGCCTACTTTCCGTTTCGGCTGCAACAGTTGAATGCGGAGAGTGAATAATGGAGCTGTAGTGAAGCCTACGCACTTTAGATTTTTTTTTTTTTGGCGAGGTGGGGGTAAGTGAGGAAAATCCTGTTGCTGAACTGCATTAGTAAACCACAAAACGGAATAACGCCTGTAGCTTAAAGCTGAACTCCATTAAACGAATACATAGAGTATAAATATTGTAAGTATGCTTTTATTCTTCCTCCACTTGTCTTATTCATTCTTCGTTAACTTTCACTTCTCTCCCTTCTTCGAAATTATTACGTACTCCCTTTTTCTGCCCTGCATCTAGTTCACATTTAAATACAATCTTATTCACTTTTATCTACGAGCTCGAAAAGTTCAAGCAATGCGGTTGCATCTGTGATTATTACCTACAAAATGTATGTATATCAAGCTCTTTATATTTGGTATAGAAACAGTGAGAAAAATGTAAATAAAACGTAAGATTATTTGAATGTACCTTTCAACTTTGGCCACAGTGCTCTTGTTTAACTGTGATATCCACTTCGTTGTCCAATTTTGAGCGTCACTTTCTGTAAATAAAGATATGAGGTTAGGTCCATAAGTTTTCGGGCTAGCAGTTTTCTAGGTATAATAAAGATAAAAAATATATTTCACTTTTCAATATAATTATCCTTTATTCTAATACACTTCTCACATCTCTTCAGTTAACATTTCAATCCCCCCTCCCCAAAATAGTCAGAAGTCTTGTCTGCAAAATGGGCACAAACAGCATCCATAACTTCTTCGTCACACTTAAATTCCCTTCCTCAAAGGTCCTTCTTGAGTTTTGAGTGGGAGCTAGATCTGGGCTGTAGGGTGGATGAGCAATTCCTTGAAACCTCATTTCTTCACAGCTTCCTTTGCAACAAGAGCTGTGTGCACAGGCGCGTTGTCGTGAAGAAAGCGCACACCACCATTCAGCTTTTCTCTTCGATGGAAGCACGTAGTCTGTCCAGTAGGCCAGCATAGTACTTCCAATTTACTGTGATGTTCCTCTCCTTGAAGTCAATTAAGAGTATTCCTTCACAGTGCCAAAAGGTTGTGGTCATGATTTTCTTGGTTGACTGAGTGACCTTGGCCTTTAGAGGCGGTGCTTCGTCAGGTTTACACCACTCCATTGATTCTCTTTTGGACAAGGGATCATAGTAGAGGACCATAGTTTCATCTTCTGTAACAATGATTTGCAGAACTTCTCTCTCATTGTCACGACAGAGCTCCAAAAATGCCTGACAACAGATGGCTTGTTGCTGCTTTTGGACTGAGGAAAGAAGTCTAGGCATTAATCTTATTCGTGTTTAAATGTTCATGAATATTTCAAAGGACTATTGTTTTGGAAAGATCCAATTTTGCTGCTATTTCTGTAACTTTGAGCCGCCGGTGTTCCATAATTTCTCCTCCCACAAGAGCGATGCTTTCAGCAGCGAGTACTTCCAATGCCCGACCTGCATTCTCTTCGTTTTCAATGATTTCTCGACCCATTCTTTTACGGTAGAATATGAGGAAGATGTTTCCCCATATACACCATTCCAATCGCTGTTTAATTTCATTTGGACTAAGTCCAAAACTTAATTATACAGCTGGAAACTCCATTTTGAACATGTTACAATCTTCTACACATAGAACTATATCTGAACAACTGAACACAGCAGACCGGAAGTTACAGGTGCCATTATTTACTTAATAGATAAAGTATGACACCAGATGAGGGTTTTGTGAAGGCAATAATCCTAATCGGCGAGGCCGGAAGCTTATGGACCTACCCTCGTAGATATATAACTAGTTTAACGCCCCTTTTTATTACTGAAGTATCCCTGATGATATATGAAATGCAATTGGATAGAAACCTAAAATAGCACAATGGGAAAGAACGCTCCCGGCGGGAATCAAACTCCAAACTTACGCTCACACTCCATGCCTCAAGACCTCAATCATTTATCTCTGTTTGTGCTCCTCTTGCCTGCCGATCCCACGGCAGTATTTATTCATTCCTGAAAAAGGTAAAACGGTTGCCTCTACAGCAACGCATTTTATATGTAAGCATTTTCAATAAGTGCATAAGGCCTACCTATTAAGTTTTTACAAAAGCTAGTAAAGAAACATTTTATTTTGTTGTTTTTCAAAATATTCACCTTTAAGATTTGCACATTTTTGTATGAGTTCAAACTAATTCTCGAAACATTTTTCCACTCTGAAGTTGGTATCTCAAAAATATGTTTTTAAAGATTTCAACAGCTTCTTGAGGTGATGAAAATCGCTGTGCACGCATTTTTTGTTCGACACTCGGGAACAAAAAGAAGTTGTTAGACGATAAGTTAGGTGAATACGGGCAATGAGACATTAATTCGATGTTTTTCTCCCTCAAATAATCAATTGTTTGACTTGATGTATAAGACCTGCCATTGTCATGATGAAGAATGATGCGATGTTTTCGGCTGTTTTTCCTGATTTCGCCATGACTTCTGGCGAACAAAGTGTTGTATACCATTCAGCATTAACTGTTCTTTGATCCTCTAAAGGAATGTTGCGACATATCCAGTACAACCGAAAAAACAAACGATCATTTTCTTGTAAGTGCTTCCTGAACGAACTACGTTTGTGGGATTCGGTTCATTTTGGAACACCCAAAAGTGGATTGTTACTTGGTTTCCAGTTCATACGAATATATCCAAGTTTTGTCACATGTTAACGATGCTTTATACCGATTTTGCAGTCTATCGGTGAAATTTTTGGGCATTTCACTATAGCAATTAACATTAGCGGTTTTATTTTTTCTATTTATTTATTTTTTTAAAGTTTTGGTCAAATTACTACGGAGACCGGAACAGATTTTTTTCACAGCTAAATGTTCATGCAAAATCGAATGTACTGCAGTCTTCAATATGCTTAGGAATGCCTCTATATCACTGCAAGTCATATATCGATCTTGTTCAATCATGTTGCACTCAGTATCGATGTATTTTGGAATCATCACCGATTTCGGTCAACCTTCATTACTGATGGACGCACGACTAGGACCAAACTCGGCAAACCAATTGTAAACAGTGTTTTCTGATGGTGCTTCATGACCAACAGTTGGACGAAGCGATTTTGTACCTTGCTGTTTAGTTAGGCCTTTACTAAAATTGTAAAATATCATCTATGAAAACATTCCCTTGAAATTTCCATATTTTTGCAAAATTGCTTTTTTTAAAAGCTCACTATAAATATTAATAAATGTCAATTGATTCGAAAATAGTAATGGGATATAGCGCCAATTAGTGGTGGTTTGTAAAAAATTTAAAGATAACCCTCTTATAAGTTCATTGTGTGACAATGAGAGCGAAGTTAATTCAGAACTTTCCTGATCAATTTCTCCTTTACATATCTACAAGCGTGATATCGTGCACAAATATTAATGCAAATATAAAAGTCCTATAATGTATGTGCTCACTAACATTGGATCAGATTTATTAGTGTGTGATAAATTGACAGCTAAGGGTTTATTCAGTGAAACTATGGCCAATTAAGTTTGCTGACCTGTTTTTTCTAATTTATTTATTAATGATTAATGCTCCTGCACAGAAATAGCTTGCATCACTAATTAATGGTACCACATTTACACTTTGATCTCTTAATATTAGCAGAAAGTAACGCATCGGGGATTTCAATTTTCCATTATTCCAAGGAGAAAGAACAAACTGGATGGCTTGCAAACACGTCGTTTATCATAATCTAGCGTAAAGTGCAAATGGAGGAACATAAAGTAGGGGAGGAGAGAAAATGAAGAGAAGTGGTTAAGCTTTTGGCGCTGGAAGCACTCGCTTATCACACGATTTCACCGTAAGTTAGGCCAAACTTTTCCAAAACGCTTACGGCTCTAACGCGGTGGGTCTAAGTATTAGGTGAGTACAAGCTACCTGAAATAGGGCCATGTATACTTTTCCTTTACATATAGAAGAGAAAATCTGGGTTATGTGTACGCCTGGAATAGAAACGTTCTGTTATTCATCACATTACGTGCATTTTCTTCACCATTGTCAAAAATTAGCAGTGTTTAATAAAAACGGTCGAAAGCGCGCTAGTTTTTCCGTATCGAATGGAAAAAAAAAATTGAAAGATTTAAAAAAAAGTATAATTTTCATTTCAGCCGGTATGTTGAAATATATTTATTATTATACCGCTATGGATGACCGAGATTTAATGTGCGGACTCGCGAGCGGAAGTTCTGGGATTTGATGCCCACCAGGACTGTCCTCCCCGAGGTTTTTCCCAGATTTTCCTAAGTTCTCACAAATGCCGGGGAAGGTACCTTAAACTTAGGTCTGGAACACTTTCTACCTTAAAAAAAATCCTTTCCCAGTTTACCATTTCATCTCGTATATCATCAGTGCCCACCGCCTGCAAGCCCCATAAACCCAAGATTTTCAGTCGTAAAAATCTTAAGTATGGCTTCCTTCGGTTGTTAATTTGTTTTATTTATGGACGCTGTTTAACATCTCAGGTCATCAGCATTCCATTCAATTCAGGACGTGAAACGGCCGACAAATTTTGCTCAGAGGCCTCTTCTTTCAGGCTTGAGGAGTTTTATGTGCCTTAAATGTACGACACGGGACCCACGGCTTTATTTCCCTTTGGAAGTAAGGTGAAAATCGAACTCTAGACCTACATTTAAGGCACGATAAAGAACCTCAAGCCAGAAAAAAGAGACCTCTAAGTAAAATTTGTCGCCCGTTTCACGCTCTGATTTGAATGGGACGCTGATGAACTGAGATGTTAAAGAGCGTCACTAAATAAAATAAATCTCCACCGCCTGCGATGCCTCAGTATTCAAAACGGGCGTTAAATACTCTCCTGCACAATTTCTATATTAAATAATGTATGTTCCCAAATGTATTCCTTTATTTAAAACTGCATAGTTCGCAAGGAAAATGTCCGTTTTGTTATATAACAAAGTCGTCAGTTCTGCTTCTGTCCAATAATGTACTTAAAAAGTTTTCCTAAGCTTAGTAATTTTCTAGGGGAGTTTTCATTAAACACACTTTGAAATGATAAATGTCTATTATATTTGAGTATGTATTTTATTTGGACACGATTAAACGAAGTTTATTTTATTTGCAAACCAATGCCCTTCTATGCCTTGAGATTTGATTTTGTGGCTGAGCTTCCTAATCTAACATTGAACGCTTCAACTATATAAAACAATATAAAGTTATATTGGCATTAAAAATTTGTTTGAAGCGGGAACGCCGATTAGAAGGACCTAAAACAACCCTAGAGTATCATAAATAGCATAGCACCTACTACTATTTTAGTCGAACAAAGATATGCCAGTAGTCCTGTTGTGTGAGATTATACTTCAAGACTGCACGTCGTTGAACTCCGCTTATATCTTACTGGTGCTATCTTTCAATTTATATCTATATCTATGGTATCAAAATTGTATCTGAACTCATAAGCTGTTTTCGTTGAGCGTTCCTTACCCAAAGCCAATTCTCAAAAACGTCTAGTTGATATCCTGCCATGAGAAACAAATTTAGTGTTATTTTTAACACGAGTTTTCATAAAACCTGTGTGTCCAGCTGAGAGAAAATGAGGTCATGGTCGGAAGTCAAGCCGTAGAACTCAAACTTGCCATCTGAGCTAGCGTGCCCTGCCCGTTATAGCCGCAAATCTACCCCATATCCTGTAAACCTGCATTTCGAATATGAGTAGAAGGATTCGTGAATAAAAATATAGCAAGTGCATTTGATTATTTTTCCCAGTAGGTAACCACGTTCTGCAAGTTAGTAACTAAAATAACCGCATTTTTAATAATAAAGCTAATACATTTATATTCAATAAGACACATGCTTTAGGACTTTGCTACTCTAAAATTAATAAAACATATCTTATGGTAATAACAAAATTTTATACATCATAGCAACAAGGATTTTATATCCCTTATCACGTGGCCTCCTTTCTCCTGTGGAACCCATGATTTTTTTTTCCAACTGCCGCGTCTTCCTTTCTTATTTTCTTTTAATTTTATATTCACTATGCATTATATTTCTTAGAACTACAATGCCTCATTATATAATAGTCTTCCTGTTACAAACGTTAGTCATATATTTATAGAAACAACAAACTTACTTATTACTTCGAATTCCGAACAATGCATAAGGAAGGATAGTGGAGCCTTTCCGTGATAAAGTGGGTGCGAATGATAGCTTTTATTACAAGAAAAGTACAACCTGTTTTATGCAGGAAATATTTAATTTGTTGTATGTTTGTCGAAACACCTACCTTCCCAATTCCATAAATTAGCTACTTTTTTGTTGACTGCCAAATGCGCACAGTTTTTACGTGTGAACTTTTTCCCTCTCTGTAATATTCCTGTTCTATGTGAAGACTTTTGCAGTGTATGGAGGGGAAGGAAAACAGCCGTGCTGTACATCTGTATTAAAATAATTTTAAATACGTTGTTAGTAGTAATTAAAACTCATTTTAACTGTCCACTATTTCAATGTGATATACGTATGAAAACTAGTAAAAAGTTTATTTCATGCAAAGAAAAAAAAAAGACAAAGCAAGAGAGAGAAGGTTTGCGTGCTTAATCATGCAGTAGCCATGACATAACATTTAATAAATTTATTTTTTAAAAATAATAAATTAAAAAATGTAATAGAAGTATCACGTTTTAAGCTACACATTAATGAGTGAAATTGTATACCATGCGCCCACTTATTTAAAATGCATTCTGATAATATCCTTAGTGTCAGGAATTATACTTTATTTTAAATTATTCATTTTGAAATTAATTATTGAAAGTTTCTATTGTAGGTAATATAAAAGCTCTATACAGGGAATAAGAAAATGAAGGAATGCATTGAAATAAAACAAGGAAACTACAAAATATAAATAGAAAAAAATTGACTGGAGGAAGAAAATTCGGGAAACTGAGGGGAAGTAAATATCACGAGAATGTCTGGAAAGACCCTCGAGTAATATTTAGTAGGACTATTTCACGAATAAACTAAGAATTTAAATACATTTCCTCTTAACTTGGATTACAAAATTGTAATAATTGTATATTTGTACTTAACCTTTACAGAAGAATGCCGATAATCAGTAATACCAATAGAGAAGAGCAAAATACGGATTTAGAACTATTTCATGAATAGAATAGAATAAAATTAATATATATTTGAAATTGGCGCACAGAATATTAACACTTGTATAAAATGTTGTGCTTATGAAACTGAAATGGAAAAACGTCGACTATTACAATCGCCATCGTTCGATATTTTAATACTGAGAGGGGAAAAAAAATAACAAAGTTTCTATTTTTCTTTGTATTGTTGGTATTTCTAATGATAAGATCAATTTGCCAATTTGACGCATCATCCAAATGCTTTGCAGAACCCTCCATTTTACGCCGTGATTGTCGATTGTCCATGCTCTTGTTGCTCCCCACCCTCTCTCTAACAAAAATGGTCAGTGATGCGTATCAGGAAGTATATAGAATTGGCTACACTGACCACAAGACAAGTACACGTCACGTGATAAAACTTTATATATAATTTCACGAATGAGGAAATCCTGGGGTGGGGGACGCAGTCAGGAAGGATGGTCTTGGTGGAAATCGAACTCTAGACCTACCGCTTACGAGTCACAGCTTTAATGATCTCGGCCACCCGCGGCGGTGAAAGCTACCTGTCCTATAAGAAGCTGCAAACCAAGTAATAATATCCAAAAGTATTCCAGTTTATTTTTATATTTATTCTTCTATTAGCAATTTTCAAGTGTAAGCTTTTTTTTTATTATTTTTTTTATTATTATTATGCGAAGTTGCAAAGCAAGTAATAAATCAGATTTCCTAAGTAAGTTATGTTGTAGGAGTTTTCTCCATAAGAAGTAGTTTATTTTATTTATCGGCATGCGCTACAGATATTGATGGAATGCAGCCTGAATACTAGCGTGTGAAGAGTGTATGTGTAAATAATTGCCATGCATCTGGCCGGCGTTCATGTCCAAGAACTTCATTACAAAACTTTTATACTTTTTTCTTCACAGTAAACTATGTCAGTAAGTGAGGGTGTAATGAATCACTTGCAAATGTAGGATCATTTGTCTATTTCTTCCGTATTAACTAGACCAGAATCTGAGTTATCATTTAAAGAGCTTTGGTATTCTTCAATGTGTAATATACCATATTGCATATGAAAAATTGAAATATTTAGCTGCACATTTTCTTTTTTGACATTATTTGTCTAATGTTAGTTAAACAGGGGCAGAAATAAGTTAAATGGTTCGTCAAAAACATTAAAAAAGTCTATAATTTTATTTGAATCTGATTTCGAAATAACTTAGTCATAGCAAACTGCTGTGGAAAATAAATCTTGAGATAATATTTATGACCACTCTGACTTCATGAATATTATTGTAGTCGCTGGTGCAGGCCAATATACTTAATAGCCCCGAAAGAAGACAGTTAGTTGATGTTTATATATGAGGTATTATAAAGTACGTTTTTTTTCTCGGGCTATTTTGTATTTTTATTTTATTTAACTCTTTTTCCTGTAACTTTTACTGTACCGTAAGTATTTTGAAATTAGCGGGCCATTCAATTATGTGAAGATGGAATTGGTGGCGGGGGCTGCATCAGCCGATAAGCCGTCACTCACGCCCAACCAGGCTGCACTAGAGTCGAATAGAGTTGCCTTGTGTGGCAACACACACAATCGTTGATAGAAACATTAGATTATTCGTCGTATAAATTCTAATACATCTATTTAAAAGTTTATGTAGTCATTAATTTCACGCAAGTAGATGCTGAAACTACTTGCATTTATTTTCCACACATTTCTGGCATCTGACTTTGAAATTACCCATTCCTTGTTAATTCTCTTTGAGAAATAAAATCTAAAATTAGTTACTATTCATTTATGAATTACATTACGACTTAAAATTCTAATACCCCAAAAAATGTCATTATATAGCCTTCTGATATACAGCGGGATCGTTACTAAATACTAATCATAAATGAGTACTTGATAAGTAGAATAAAATTAGTAGCCCCTTATTTTACATTTAACATTACTTACTCTAGAATTGGACAATTTTTTTTCTTTCACTGTTCAAACGATATTAAATAGAATGACGTTCAAGGCCAACGCAGTAGTCCGTTAAATCTCGCACGCTCGCCCCGACTCGTTTAACCCAATTGGCCTTGAACGATGGTTTATCGGTCGATGAAGTCTCCTGCCACTCCACCCGTCACCAGATAATTGGACCCGATATAAATAGAATAAGTGGAAGAAATGCAGCGACAAAGTTAAATCAACAAAGAAAAGTAGACGCGACACACGATATGGACAGCTACATAGATTAATATATAATTTATTTGACTTGTTGACTTGTTGACTTGGGAGAACAATTGTAGGATACCCAGTATAGGTAATACTCGCATACTGTTTATTTTATAAAAGTGTATACTTATATGTAATTTGTTAAACGCAACCATTTCCAGACACATCTATACAATATGAAGATTCAATTATTATTGTTTATAAATGAAGTAAGTTGTGATTGTAATAGTTGCAATGTGTAGCACAAATCATCGCTGACTGTCTCTCCTCTATATTTCATTTATATACACACTACAGTCAACCGCTCTCTTGCTCGGCTATAAAGCAGATATGAAGCCAGTCAAAATATTTAGTTTTATGTGTAACTTTGTTATTTTAATTTTGATAATTTGAATATTTGGTTCCTGTTAACTAGTTGTATTTTTTAGTGAGGATGCATTTTTAATAATCTTATATTTCGTGATAGTAAAAATATATACATTAACGCAACAATAATAATAATAATAATAATAATAATAAACACTAGTATATAATTATGTGAAATAATGCAATTAAATAAAAAATGACATTCAGGTTTATGAAAATGAAACTGTGTAAGATGGAAAACAAAACAATTATATTTTCAATAACTATATATTCTTTTTTTTTAATAATATTAACGCCCGTTTTTATTATATCATCAAGACGGGGCACTCTGATAATAAATGATGAGGTGATTAATGAATAAAGAACATTTTGGAAAGGAAGCTTTCCATGCCAAAATTTACGGTACCTCCCAGGCATTTGCAATTGATGAGAACTGAGTAATGCCTGGAAAAAACCTCAGTCAAATGGCGCCCCTGGCGGGATTCGAACTATAGACTTTCCGCTCACAAGTTCATGTCTTAGTGACTTCGGAAACCGTTATAAAACAGTCTGCACTCTTTGCTTTCACTTTTTAGGAATTCTGCCGGTCTTCTCTTGCAATCATACTACACTTTAGTATGTTTAACATACAAATTAAGCTTAAGTCAATTTAAGCAAACGTCACGAATAAAATATAGAGATAAAGGGTGCATATTTCTTGTGACATGCACAAACTTGAGATATGATTTATAAATCCTTAGAACGTTTTTTTAATTGTGTTTTACGCCCGTGTTTACTACTGAGGCACCACAGGCGGTGGACACTGATGATACACGAGATGAAATGATATATTGGGAAAGGATATTTTTAAACGTTCCAGCACTAAGTTTAGGGTACCTCCCGGGATGAAGACTGAGGAAAACCTGGGCAAAACCTCAGTCAGGAAGGACGGTCCTGGCGGGATTCAAACCCCAGACCTCCCGCTCACAGTCCTCGCCTTAACGACCTCGGCCACCCGTGGCGGTAGTAGAAAAAATGTTAAAAATGTTAACGCTCTGAGATAACTTGTAATCATTTTGTTGTTCTTGTTTTTTCATCACAGATTCTGTACTGGTAACCTTGTACTATGCAGTAGCTTTCTGCGGCTTATTTACGAAAGCATTTAATGTGCGCATAGAGAAAACAATACAAAAGCTATTTGCAGTTGCTACACTTTATTCTCCTGTAAATATTTACTCTGTGTATATCTCTGGTAACCATCCCTTTGAATTAAACAGTACAGGAAATGCATGGAGATTCAGATAAACGCAGTGTTTTCCGAAATGCTGCTGTCGTAGTGAAACAAAGACTTAAATTTCCAAAAGTCGAATTTCCCTCGATGTAGCGCATTTCATTCAGTACAGGTGCCTATAGCTCTCTATTTTCCTATTTTTCTTTCTCTTCCTGTCACGTCCACGGTTTCCGCTGGAACAGTAGGAACGAACGAACAAAAAAAAAAAAAAAAAAAAAAAAAAAAAAGGCACAGGGCGAGGTACCATCTGCTACCTACTATTTCTCGGAACACCAAGCCAGCTATGTTGCTAATGAATGGTGTAACATATGTGTACAGCGGAATTCAACCGTACGAATAGGAATTCCCGCGGCTTAGAGCGGAGCAATATATTGAAGGTGCTTGTGATAGGGGACAGCAAACATTGGACGTCCAAATTCTAAACACTTTAACAGCATTAATGTTTCCCTCGCGCAACTATGTCCCTACCACTGAAACTAACAAAAAAATGTATCCAAATTATAGCCTTGTGAGAAATACAAGTCTGTTTTATTATGTCCGCGTTTTAACGTTTTCAAATTAATTTAAAAATTGGAAGCTTTACAACGACATTTCGTTGCTAACTTTATTAATGACGTAATACAACTTATCAAGGCTGGGAATAAGGCAGTGGTAATAGAGGGTAGGTCCATAAGCTTCCCTCCTCGCCGATATACCCTCCTATATCTATTAACGACGTTTACACGTTAAATTCCAATTACAGAATTAAGTTTTCTTGCTCTCCTCTTCCTTTAAGCTTGAACATTCCCCAATGCTTTAAGTTTTACGAATATTTACATATTTAAGCATTCCGGTATTTTTCCTCACCACCCCTTTGAATTAAAGATTAGTGTAGGTTGGTAGGTTCCAATGTTTTCGGAATCTACTCGAACAGTTTCTGAATAGAAGGTATATATTTGTTATAAAAGTCTGCATAAATATTACAAATATATTTTATGCATGCGTCGTAGAACGTACACACTTAAGTATGATACACAATTAGAAAGAGAAACTAATAATAATAATAATAATAATAATAATAATAATAATAACACAAATAAAAATATTAATAATAAATAAGCACTAAAATGGAAAGAACTATACTTACAGATATATGAATGGAAACATATTACACACTATTTATAATTGCACTAGTTATTGCGTTCTAACGAGATAATAAATTAATCTAACTTTGCACACTTTGGCTATGAAAATGCCCATACTCGATACCAATTAGTGTGGTTTGCAAACAGATCCCAGCATGCCAATCGACTTCTAACTGCCTTAAAGTTTTCAGGAAACAGAGTTTTTCTCACATGAGTACATTATGCCAGAATATTTACCTTTTCCACATCTCCTCAACAAAATGGGAAGATTCTCCCACCAGAACTATCTGTTATTTTTTGAGCCTTCCAACTTCCTGGTCTAAACCTGGACATTCCTGATCTCGCCTTTCTCCCTATACTCTTTACTCCAGGTTAGTTTAATTTCATTGGATAGACTCAAGGAGACTTTCGTGTTACATTCCGCCTCGATTTCCTGCCTGCTGACATCTTCTAGCCATTTTATAGCATTCTTACATTAAGTTTTAATTATTTGCATTGCCATAGAGTTTGGAACTGGTAGGATCCAGCTCATTAGGACATTTGGAGAGCTGCCTGATTAGAAGATTAGAATTCTTTCTACTTTTGAAGATGCGTGATAACGGCTGTCGGAATACCCGTATGCTGGTCAGTGATAAATTTATCACCTACTGTCTTATATACTCCTCTCTATCAATGAAGTCGCGAGACGGATAGATGAAGCAGTTTAATTTTATTTTCGGAATTATTCTAGTATTGCTATTATTAGGTATAGGATTTTTTTCTGTCGTTTGTCGGTTTCACTCAGAATAAGGAAAATGTCCCCTCTGGTAGCTAATTTTTCAATATATTTCTTATAATTACTACTTTTTGTATTTTATTAAAATATTCCACCTCATTTAAAAGTAATTCAACGATATATATGTAGAGTGATATTGATATAAAGAGTGTACAGTTCTAATTGTATATTATGGGGTTCTTAAAGAGTTTGGTATTTCTAACAAAAGTGTGAATTTAAAATTAAGAACAATTAAATACTGGCTAAGGATAATGCGGGGAAATCAAGCTATTCTTTGAGCGGTTTGTCTGAAGGACCAAATAAGGGCAGGATGGGATACGGGATGGGCATCAAAAATATGGAAAGGATTAATCAAAATTGGATGGGGTATATTTGGTAAGACAAAATAGTTGGAAAATAGTTAACAGACGTTTGCAAGATATAAATAGGCAAACTATTGAGTCTCAATGCGCAGAAAAAGTATCGCTTAACCTGCAGACTCAAATACATCCGGTGTGGGGGAGGGGAGATTATATGGATATCTGTGGTAGAGAAGCAAGAAGTGGTCTCGCATGGTTCAGATTAAGGACTTGCAAGGAAATAATGTTAATGTTAATGTTCTCGGGGAAAGAATTCGTCCATTGTGCGGAGACAGCGATAACTGGAGGCATGTTTTGGCAGAATGCGGGGAAACGGAGATTTTGAGAAATAAGTATTTATCGCCGAAATTTTTGAATGCCAATAGAAGTTTGAACATTTGCTGGGAAGTGTTGGTGTATGCGAGATACATAATTTGGGAATATTTCTAGAAAAGACCAGACAAAGAAGGTTAATGGCTATAGTGAAGAGAGGGGAGTTGGAGAGGGGTGTGAGTAAATGGAAGGAGGGCTCAAGAGTGAGGGTTTCATTCATATTTATGTATTTTTATTTAAAATTATTAATAGACAAGTGAAATATATCGAAGTATAGGTATATCGTATGTAGATTTGTATGTATGTACGTACTACTACTACTGCTACTACTACTACTACTACTACTACTACTACTACTACTACTACTACTACTACTACTACTACTACTACTACTACTACTACTACTACTACTACTACTACTACTGCTGCTACTGCTGTTACTGCTACTACTACTACTATTACTATTACTACTACATACTACTACTACTATTACTACTGTTACTGCTACTACTACTACTACTACTACTACTACTACTACTACTACTACTACTACTGCTGCTACTGCTGTTACTGCTACTACTACTACTACTACTATTACTATTACTACTACATACTACTACTACTATTACTACTGTTACTGCTACTACTACTGCTACTACTATTACTACTACTACTACTACTGCTACTACTACTACTATTACTACTACTGCTACTACTACTATTACTACTACTGCTGCTACTACTACTACTATTACCACTATTACCACTACTACTGCTACTGCTCCTACTGCTACTGCTGCTACTACTACTACTATTACTACTACTGCTACTACTATTACTACTACATACTACTACTACTACTACTACTACTACTACTACTACTACTACTACTACTGTTACTGCTACTACTACTGCTACTACTATTACTACTACTGCTACTACTACTATTACTACTATTACTATTACTACTACTACTACTGCTATTACTACTACTACTACTACTACTACTACTACTACTACTACTATCATATTTATTAGTTTATTCTAATTGGAGAATATATAAAATACTTCTATAATGAACTTATTGGAAAAGAGGTTGTAACACTAAAATAAAATAAAGGTTCAAAGGGCAAGCACAAGTAGTTAATAGACATATCGACTCAAAAGCGGTTACTGGAATTCCGAAAGTAGTTTGCTATCAAATTTAATATACTCAATATTTAAAAGCAATTTTAGAAAATTAGTCATTTGAATGCCTGTAGAAACGATTAAGCGAGCTTGATGTAGCCAATCAAAGATACGCGCGGTTAATGCATCATGACCAGCAGCTCTGTTGAGCTCTCGGCCATTCACAGATGGAGGTGATTAAGCAAGCTTATCCATTCTTCAGGTGTATTGTGTTTTCCTTTCTTTCGTCCAAAACATCACATGGTCCTTAATGCTCACATTTAGCCCCTTGCCACTCTTGACTTTTCGCTTTAGAAAAGGATTGGATCTCAGGCCATGAACGAGATTATAGAAAACGTTACTAGGGAACAAATAGTGTTCTGAAAAGCAAAAGTGAGACGTTTGTAACGCCAACGTTCAGAAGAAAACTGAAATGCTATAGGGTAATATACTAATTTTTCATAATGCATAACTAGATACTTTTGCAATATGCATCGTTTCTGTGCGAAATTTCATAAAAAATGTATATTAGTTTAAAAAATGGAATGTTGCAACCATTAGTGTTCAACACGTACTCACTTGGCACCGAGTAGTAGCTCATAACCTACTCTGTTACACCTCGTATCATGATAGCATTTTTTTTTATTTTAATGGTGTTTAACACCCGTTTTAATTATTGAGGCATCACAGGCTGTGGTCACTGGTAATATGTGATGTGATGAACTGGAAAACGATTTGTTCTTTTTTTTAAAAGAAGAAAGAGTTCCAGGTCTAAGTTTAGGGCACCTTACTGGCATTTGCCATTTATGAGGACTGAGGAAAACCTGGAAAAGCCTCAGTCAGCGAGAACGGTTTTGGTGGAAATCGAACTCCAGGTCTCCCGCTCTTGAGTGCACACTTTAACGACCTTCGGCCGGCAACCCGCGTACCTACTGAGCACCTACAATTAAAAAAATAAATAAAAATTCACATCTATACATCGATATATAGATACATATGTGGGTGAGTGTGTATATTGGTATCTGTTAACGCTCTAGCGGTCGCAATTTTTGTTTTTTCTCAACAAAAATCGATATATAACAATCAACAAACGATTCGTGGAGTTTGTTAACCAGCAAAATTCAACCAACGGGGGAGGGGGCTATAATCTAAAGCGAAATTTTTTGAAAACATTGAAAAGTCGCTCTAGTAGCTACAATTGTTGTTTTTCTCGACGAAACTCTGAATATTTCTTTAAAATTAATTGATAAAAGTATTTTTCGAAAATCAGGACAACTGGGCCATTAGGAGGGTGGGTATACTTGAAAAACAAGTGGGCGTTAAAGCTAAATTTAAAAATACCTCTAGCGGCTGCAATTTTAAATGCTTTTAAAGAAAGTATGTATTTGTCATTGATTGAAATGAATTAATAAGAATAGTTTTTGAAAATCGGAGAAATCACAATATTAGGTGACTATCTGAAACCCAAAATGTAAAAATCACTCTAGCGACATTTATATTTGTTTTTTTTTATTTGCAATTAAACTCCTTATATATCTTTTAAACAATATATATAATTTATGAAAATAAGGGCAATCTGTGTATTAGGAATGGGTTTAACCTGAAAGCCAAAATTCATAATTGCCCAAGCAGCACCAATAATTCTTTACAACAAAACTTAGCACATACCATTTAAATCAAAGAAGATAAATAGTTTTTGAAAATCAGCTTAATGGGAGTTTAACTGAAAAAGCGAAATGGGGTTAAGGCGAAATTTAAAAATCCCTCTAATGGTAGCAATTTTAAAAGGCTTAAAAGGAAACTCTATATATACTGTTGAAATAAATTAAGAAAAGTTTCTGAAAATCAGTGAAATCCCATAATTTAAAAATCTCTTTATCGGCACTATATTTGTTTATTTTCGCATCTAAACTCCACATAAGCATTTAAATATAATAATAAACTTAGTTTCTAAAAATCATGGAAATGTGGTCATTAGGAGTGGGGATTAACCTGAAACCCAAAATTTAAAAATTGCCTTATCGGCTCCAATATTTGTTTCTTCATAACAAAACTACAATATACCATTTATTTAAATAAGAAAAATCGTTTCCTTATATTAGAGAACTTGGACCAATAGGAGCAGGGGTATACTTGAAAATCGAAATTTAAAAAGCCCTTTTGCATTTAATTTTCTATATGTTGTCTTAAAATAAAAGGACAACTTTATTCAGCGTATAAACTGTATTTATAATGATGCATATGTTTCACATTTAACAAAATAATCGTCATGAAGATAGAAAATATAAAATATTAATATGTTTAAAAGAAATTTATATGTAAGAACGCTCTGCAATAAATTAATGACGTTCATAAAACGTTTTCGTCATTTGTTTTTCTACAATAACATTTAAATTAGATTTCAAAGCCAATGGAAATCGATTTATCGTTCCATTGTTTTTATTTTCTTTATACATTGTATTTGTTTCTGAATAGTAATACGTTTTCGTTTTGTTTAAACATATGAACGTCATCTTCTTAAATACGCAATGTAACTCGAAACTTTCTGCTGTTCTCTCTGTTTTAGTAAATGTAAAGAAGATATCAAAGGGTCAGTTCATAAATATATTTACATTTAAAATTGTTTAAAATACTCGCAGTATAAGATTGTTTATCAGTGGTGCCACATTTAATTTAATTAATAGTATACTATTAATTTTTCGGTTTAATTTTAATAAAAATAATTACTATTTCACTTATGACGTCATCTTCAAATCGACCAATGAAACGAAACAAAATTTTTAAATTTGACCAATCGGAGTACGATATCACAATGAAATTATCGAAAAAAGTATCAAACTCGTTTTATCACGCGACGTACATTTGTCTTGTGGTTAGTTAGTCTATTCTATACCTCCACCGTATAATTCCGAGCACGCATCACTGACCACTTTTCTGTGCTTTTAGTAATTGTAAATTTAACTAACTTAATATGTATTCACTCAATCAATTGTTTCTGCGTATTCAGCACACAGTCTGAAATCATTTTGTAAACTCTGTAACAAAATCTCTTAAGCAACTATAAATCTTAATAAACATGTAGTTCAGAATAGTAAAATGTTTTTTTTTTTTCTCAGTTGGTTTTAGTTAATCTAACGGTAGCAACTGTAATAGTGGACTTTCTTCTATTTCATTCTCATGGTTTCTAGATAGGTAGGTATTCATAAATATATGTTACGTTTTATATTATTGTTAATAATCTGTGGTCAAATTTCAAATGTATATTACTTTTTTCTTATTCTATTCATGAAATAGTCTCAAACCCATATTTGACTCTTCTCTATTGGCATTACTGACAATCGACATTCGTCTGTTGCTAGATGGCTAGGAAATGTTAAGTATTAACAATACAAATGTACAATTATTATACATTGCAAGGTAAGGTAAGGTAGGTACGGGAATTATATTTAAATTTTATTTAATATTTAAATTTTTATTTTATTCGTGATTTAGTCGTAACAAATATTACTCCAGGATCTGAGCTTTCCAAATAAATTCCGAACGTAGTGAGACCTTTGGTGATATTGCTTGTGATAATTCCAAAAGGGTGTTTCTCATTTGTAAAGCCTGATTTGGATGTTATGTTCATTTTTGTTAAATTGGCAGAGCAAAAAATTGAAGAGCAAAAGTGAGTAGAGGATCAAGTTGCAATGGTAATATCGCCCCTAAGTAGGGCGACAATTTTGGAACCGTATTTGTTGTTCCAATGGAATGGGATCTCAGGGTAAATTTTCGACTTTTTAATGACGTAATGTCATTGGGGGGGGGGGAGATAATTCATTGTAACAATGAAGTTCGGGACTGGTTGAACATTTAATTTATTTTACAACTTGGAAGGTTCTGGAACATACTGTGCTTCTGCGAATTATAGTTCGCTGTACTCACTCGAGTATTTATTCACTTGAACAGGATGGTGATTATTATTGCTATTACGTTGCACTGCCTAGCTCTAACTGCTTTAGAATGACTTAGAATTCCTTAGACTGCCCTCAACTGAACTAGAAATGACTTAGACTGACCTCGACTGCTTTAGAATGACTTATGCTTCCCTGGACTGACTTTAGAAATGACTTTTGAATAAATAACTTCTGACACTGTACTCCAGTTTTCTATAACATCGCCACGCCTCTCGCTAAATTAAATTCCTTTGTTTATTATCCTATTCCTGACTTATATGTTACTATTGGCTATCTTAAAATATTTATTATATCGCTTAGTTCTCCTCATTCGTTTATTTTTATTCGATGCCCATTGGCTAAAATTATTTTCCCCCTTCTGATCTACAATATCTTCCCACACGCTCGAGTTTTCCAAGAACGGCCTGTCATAAATATCGGCAATCTCTTTTTCATGCTTGATTTCTAAAGTAATGTCTTTTTCCTCCCTTAGTTATTGATAAGGGCTTGGTTTCTACGAAAACGCGTGTCTCTGCCCGCGGTAAATCCTTTTGAAAAGAGCAAGTACCGTTTCCAATTGAATGCCTATTCCTTGCCGTTTAGACGAACTATGGCGCCTGAGACCGGTGAGAGTGTCCGAGGGTTTAAAGGGGTAATGCAGAAGACCTTCCCAGGTAAGGCTATTGTCCTAACTTTTTCTTCCGACAAAGGAAAGCGTTTCCATTACCTCTACAAAACATAACAAACATATGATATTACAGAGAGATAACTTGGATATTACTTACTATTAAAAAGACATATATACATAAATACACTAATACACTAATATTGGGGTCCTCCTTTTAATTATAATATTAATACCCTTGATTACCTGAAATAGGATACAATTATTATTATTATTATTATTATTATTATTATAGTAGTAGTTGTCAGAAGTAATTATGCTTAAATTGGAAATTTTGAGACATTTCCTGCTTTAAAGTTCAGTGCTGTAAGTATTGGGCTTTGCTTGGCAAAATATAGTTTTCCCTTACTACTTTTTGGAAAAATTGCCGTATAGAAGGTAGGTTTTTAAAGTAATTTTCAGGCTTACTTTATATTGTTTATTTAATCCTAATCTATTTTCACATGAATAGCACAAAAAGTTTATCCAGGAAAGCAAACAAACTTGTATTTTGACATCAAATTAATTAGAATGCACAACAGAAAATATTTTATTAGGTTATATGTGACATTTTCTGTTTTAGGTTGCATTAACATGTAATCATGTTACAAAATTTACATGGTTTTGTTTACATACGAACGATAGCTCACATAATACACAAAAGGGTAATAAACTGAATGTGATATTGGCTTACGTTTTAAACCGTTAATTATATTAAGGGCTTTTAATTTCTTGAAGCATAAAGTTTGTATATTTTATTACTACACTGCGAGAAATTAAGCTCGAAAAACAGGAATGGTGAATTCATTTCTCTGTAGAAGAGGGCTCTATTAATGCTTAGAATATATGAACAACTGAGGGCATTAACTTGGAGCTACATAAACGTTCAAGCCATTGTACTCCGAGGCTTATGCCTATGGCCTAGTTAGTCAGTGAATGTGGCGGAAGACGAGTTATTTGGAGATGTCAGGTATGCTAAACGAAAATACATCCAGCATTCAGTATGAGCTTCGTATCAGATAGAGACAAAATATTTCCATTATTACATAAGTATTAATGACTTTTAGCCTTAATATTTATTTTTTAGCGTTTACTGCTCTTCCAAAGGGAAATAGCGCTCTCTTTACTTAGCCCTTGCACTATCTATAAAGTATTGGCTGGTCCAACTGTATTAAATAATCCTAGACCAATAACTAAGATAGTATATCACTAAGATTTTCACGCTATAACCAATACTATAATAGTGGATTAGAAAGGTCACATAGGCACATTCTATATCCTCCTTTATTGCATTTGGTTTCATATTGACGCGTAACTCAAGTATTGCCACTTTATTTTACGTCTGCAGATGACCAAGCACGAATAATCATTGTTTGGAAACGAATGCTACCCGCAACACACGCGCTTAAGCGTCAACGACCTGGGTTTACACAAGTGGGCCGCATGGGAGGGTTCTATCTGCTTAATCTGAAACGTAACTGGTGATAGCTTTATTTTGCTTACGCCCATTAATAATGCCGTCTGTCATAGTTTTTGTGTTTGCGCCTTCAGTTATAATTCCTACTCAGCTGCACTAGCGCCAAATTTGGGGAATAGAAAAGGCATCAGTAGGATCGGAAGTAAACAGTTCTCAAGCGCTCCCTCCAAAATTGGCAAACGTAAAATATACGAGTAATACATGTACATTACAGAGCCCTTCTACAGAAATTAGTTACATTTAAAGTTGCCACGAAATATATAAATTGCAATCGTTTACCTTACAACAATGAAAAAACAGTGGGAAAACAAGTCTAAGAAAATCCATTTATTTAGATCCATTTGATTAAATCCCACGATTTTGGTTTAGGAAACAATATTAATTTTTAAAAGAAAATTAAAATCCTTACCTTATTAAAGTATATGTTTAAAACAAATGTATTATCTATTTGTGTATTTGTATGTATTATCATTCATAGCTAAACATTAAGAACATTGGTTAGAATTTAAAATAAGGAATATTGCATTTAAACTAATAGAAAAGTTTTCGGTAAAGAACCCTTACTGAACTCTAATCAACAAAAATATAAGACTTGATTGACCACCTGGATGGAATAGAATAGAACGTATTACTTATATCGACATAATTCCAACCACAAGGCTTTCTCTTTTACTGCACCAGTCTTATAGACACTTAGCAGAGATGTAATATTAATTTTCGTGCTAAATCTCAACAGAATACAAGCAGAGCTTTCTGAAAACGATGTCTATTCAAATGAAAAATTTACTACTTATTAAATAAATATTTCCAAATTATATATACTTATATATTATATAAGTAATTATATATTATATAAGTAATATATAATATAAAATATATATTTTTAAATGTCGACTAACGTAAATTGTAATTGTTATATAATTATTAGAATAAACGAGTAAAAATTTGAATGTTTAAAATGTTTAACTTTACCCAAAAACTGTTAATCTCGGTATCCTCAGTTTTTAAAATGAATTTAAAAAATGTTATTTAACATTTCTGGTGAAATTATCTGTAATTTAAATTAAAAGTAAATATTTTAAAAATATTTGCACATAATGTCATTATTTTATGCTAATTTCAAATCATATTTTTATTTTCAGAACTCTCATGCATGCATAAATTAAACGCTTTCACCAGCTATATAAAACGATGTGTTTTGCACATGTACAAAGGAATCCATGGTCCTAATATAGTTTTTAAGAAAAGTGCAACTAAAGTTAGAAATATGCAAGTTAGAGAGAATGACAAATAAGATAATAATAATAATAATAATAATAATAATAATAATAATAATAATAATAATAATAATAATAATAATAATAATAATAATAATAATAATAATAATAATAATAATAATAGCATGGTGATCATATTTCAAATTCACCAAACAAACACCCAAGATCGCGGGTTCGATCCCGATGGATTATTTTTCGGGCGTAAAAATCCTAAGTATGACTTCCTTCGGAAGGTAAGTAAAGCCGTGGGTCCCGTGTCGTACATTTACGGCACGATAAAGAACATCAAGCCTGAAAAATGTGGCCTCTGAGCAAAATTTGTGGGCCGTTTCACGCCCTGATTTGAATGGGACGCCTATAACCTGAGATGTTAAAGAGCGTCCGTGAATAAAACAAATAAAAATCCAAACAAACAAATATGTGTGGGTGTAATCTGTATTGTGCGTAAAGACAAAATCAATTTTGACCCAAAATCATAACCTTAAAGAATTGCCTGAATTGATAAAACACATGACATTTTCAGATTGTAACCAATATATTGCTGGGTCTGGTACAATAATACAATCAAAAGTAACTAGCAAACAAGTGTCACATGAAAATACATAAATATAAAGTTATTTGAAGGAAAAAAGGAAATTAGTCCACATAATGCTTTGATTAAAATCAACACATGATGAGTAAAACACATTTAAGACAATAAAGCAAGCCCCTAGCCCAACAGCACCGGAGAGCCAAGGCACACCGCATCCTGTCTCCGACACTGTGGCAAGAAGGCGCAGTTCAGCACACCGCATCCCACCGGCCGCTGTCACGCAGCATTCACCTCTCCATCAGGTAGCTACTACCCATTTATCATCACAGGCTGAGTGGACGGCGGTTCAGATCTCTACTTAGACATTTTCTAAGCAGACACAGAGTTTCCAACAGAGATTTCCCAGCCAGTAACGCTAACCACTAGACTAGAATGATGGTCGTTTAAGGAGTAATATGGATGTAAAATTGTCATTTAGGGGGAAAAGGAAAATAAAAATTAGAAATAGGGAAGTATTTAAAACGGACTTAATATTCATATAAAAACGACGAATGCCAATATGATCTATAATAATAATAATAATAATAATAATAATAATAATAATAATAATAATAATGCATGGATTAATCCACTTATGTCCCATTTAGGGCCAGGGCCTCCTCAAGCAGGGGACAGGGGACTCATGATTTCATACGTTGAGCTAGTGCATATCAACTATTGCCCCTATAAATATGTTAAGTGTATAATGTTTTTTATTTTACAAGTTTAACACAATTTAACTGGAAGGTTCAAGTACTGAGTCTGTTAAGTTCGGTATCACTTTCAGTATTGGCTTCGGTTGTTCTCTTCTTTCTGTAGCTCTGTGCCTAGGCTCTTCCAGGCACTGCGGTTCCGTGCTACGCTGGTCCCAGGTGCTTTCCTGAAGGAGTCTGCCCATCTCGTTCTCGGTCTCCCTCTTCCTCTCCTACCAATACGTGGTAGCTATATGCCCCCATCTGCTACTCGTAGTCTTGCTACATGTCCTCCACATTTCCACTTCAGGCTGTTTGTGCGTTGAGCCACGTCATTTAGTCCTGACATCTTTCTTAATTCCACAGGTGATATTTTATCCATGAGGGATAACCCAAGTACTTTCCGCTCCATTTTACCTTGGCAGATGCAAATGTTATTCTTTTCCACTTCTGTTAAGACTCTAAGTTTGGCATACACATAATAGTGTTGGGGATATGCATGACTCCAGTACGCCTAACCTCAGTTTTCGGCTCAAAGTGTGCCAATATAATCTATGTTAACAATAAAACTAATCGTTAAACAAATTGTCAGTTTCATTGCATGATTTACGAAATGCGTGGTAGTTGATCCAATAACGGACAGTTCATGCAATTTTAATAAGGGATGATATCTTCAGAATATTTTTAACTGCCAGAAGAACATTATCTTGCCCAAACTCCCAGACCAAGCAGCATATTACTGCAGATAGATATATTCATCAACTGGACAATCTGCAAAGTTGGATCAAAATTTCCTCGAAACAAATAAACCATTACAATTTATTACTGGCTGCAACACGAGAGTTTCAAAGAGTGCAGTGAAATAATTTCTGCATTGCATTATCACCTAAATAATGCTAACATAACGGATGCCTCACACTTGAGCTTTATGCAGATGGATGTCCCAGGCCAAATTAGAATTCTGCTATTGTCGGGCTGCTCTGTTATTGGTTGCATTTTCAAACTGCCAGTAATGTTTAAGAACTGCACCTAACGTTTCCAATTATTGATCACTAATATATGCCTTCAGATGTTGTATTTGAAGAGTATGGAGAAAAAGGGCACTGTAAATTCTGGAGAATATGATGAGATTTTTGAGGAAGATTTTTGAGGAAGACGTTGGGCACTGATGTACCCGTCAAAAGCTGGAAAGAAAGTTTGTCCTAAGTGTTTAAATCTCTCAGTAGTGAACCTTATTAACGAAGCGATGTTGGAGCTTTCTCTTTCTTTGTTGAAGAAAAAGCAAGAAATTGAAAATGTTACTGGAGATGTTCTACCGTAAGGTATGCTTCTTAAACCAGAAAAGCTCCAAGATATTTGTAAACTGTCTCCAAACACTTCGGGCTGGTTTTAGTGCTTAGAAATTCCAATGTCGAATAATCCCTTACAAACACCAATGGGTATGCTGCAGCCTTCAAATTATATTCAGAGTTTCTAGAAGATAAGAACCTCTGCCGTTACTAAGAAATTCAATTGATATTATTGAAAGTTTATTCATTTTATCAGTTTCAAATGGCACCGTTTAAATTCAGTTTATTTCATTTTCTTATTCATAGGCATATTTTATACTTTCATAATATAACTAAATATTTTTAATTAATACGGGGGTAAGTCCATACAAGTTTCCGGCTTCGCCAATAAGGATTACCTCCTTCACAAAACCCTTATCTGGTGCCATACTTTCTATTAAGTAAATGATTGCAACTGTAATTCCGCTCACTGTGTTCAGATATAGTTCCATAAAGAAGACTATGTATAGATGATTGTGACATGTTCATAATGGAGTTTCGAGCTGTTAAGTTCTTCACAAAGAAGGATATACTCCAAATGAAATTAAACAGCGATTGGACGGTTTATATGGTGAAACATCCCTTCATATTCTGCCTTTAAAGAATGGATCAAACATTTTCGAATGGGTCGAGAAAGCATTGAAGACGAAGAGCGTGCAGGTCGGCCCTTGGAAGTGCCCACTCTGAAAACATCGCCCTTGTGAAAGGAGAAATTATCGAAGACTGAAGACTGGCGGCTCCAACAATGTTGGGCCTTTCTAAACCAACAGTCCTTCCAATTATTCATGAACATTTTAACATGAATAAGGTTAGTGCAAGATGGGTACCTAGACGTCTTTCCTCAGTCCAAAAGCAGCGACGAGTCATCTGTTGTCAGGCATTTTTGGAGCTTTGTTATGGCAACGAGAGAGAAGTTCTGCAAACCATTGTTATAGGAGATGAAACTGTGGTCCTCTACTATGATCCCTTGTCCAAAAGAGAATCAATGGAGTGCCAGGCGTAAACCTGGCGAAGCACCGCCCCTAAAGGCCAAGGTCACTCAGTGAACCAAGAAGATCATGGCCACAATTTTTTGGCACTGTGACGGAATACTCTTCAATGACTTCAAGGAGAGGAACACCACAGTAAATGGGGAGTACTGTGCTGGCCTACTGCACAGACTACGTCCTTCCATCAAAGAGAAAAGGCGAGGAAAGCTGAGTGGTAGTGTGAGCGCCTTCATGACAATGCACCTGTGCACACAGCTCTCCCGTAAGGGGCGGCGCGGTCTGACCGTTGCTCTACAGATGCTCCAGGTGCGGGCTCTGCGGACCCTGAGTGCCCGTGGTACCTCTGACATACTAGAGGGAGCCGGGCCGGACTTGATTCGAGTCCCTCCCGAAAGGGAGTTGTCCGGATTGGGTTGGACTCGGCTTGGCAGTGGACCAGTCACTCACGGGGAATTGAGGACCTACGATGGCGTTATGTCCCAGGGAAGTGCCTATGGCGTGTACCCTGGGGGCCGGTGCGCCGGAATCGCCGTTGTTTGTAGGGAGGGTGGTAGCTACCTTAATGCTGGGGTGACTCACCTCTTAAATACGAGTAGGTCTAAGCTAGTATGACCTATCCACCAGTGAGATTCTGGAAGCTAAGGGAACTTAGCGCACCTGGGCGACGCAATCGTCTGCAGCCGAAAGGCGGGTCGGTTTAGACTCTAGGTTCTAATGCATAAAACCACTGGGTAGCACAGACCTCTGTGTTATACCCCTGGACCCAGGGCTTAGTAGTACCCGAATCAACTTGTGCACACAGCTCTTGTTGCAAAGGAACCTGTAAGAAATGTGGCTTGAAGGAGATCGACCATGCATCCTACAACTAGCTCAGATCTAGCTCTGACTAGTTCCTTTTCTCAAAGCTCAAGAAGGACCTTCGGGGAAGGAAATTTAAGTGTGACGAAGTGATAGATGCTGTTTATGCCCATTTTGCAGACATGGTTTCTGACTATTTGGGGGGGGGGTTGAAATGTTAATTCAAAGGTGTTAGAAGTATATTGTAATAAAGGGTAACTATATTGAAAAGTGAAATATAGTTTTTGTCTTTATCATACCTAGAAAATGGTTAAGCCGGGAATTAATGGACTTACCCTCGTATGTTTAAATAGTACACTATCATTAAAATGTAAAAATTATGAAGAAAGAACCTGAAATGTTTTCAAAACGTACGTTACTACTCTGTTATGGATTTGTGTACTGAAGACTGGAAAGAGTGAAGATATTTGTACTCTCGCCTTAAAGGAGGAAAAGTTTGTTGTCCATTTTTCGTCGTCAGTTTGTTCCTCATTCCGCATACTTAGCAGCTTAACACGCAAACAAGCTGTAGCACTTACTCAAAAATTACTTCGTGCATCTTCATAAGGCCGCAGGAGGCAGCGCAGAGGTTACGCCCGGTTTTACAGCTCATTTCTTTCCACTCCCTTTAAGGAAGAAGGAGGAGGAGGAGGAAAATAATGGCCCAAGGCGTGATTCAATCTTGGAGAAGTGCCTCTGCATTGCATTCATGTTTCTTTCTCTTAAAAACTGGTCTACGTTTACATTTATCAATTTCCAAATATAAGGAAACTCAGGGATTTCAAGTATTTTGCTAACAAATAGCAATGCCTTTGTCAATTCTTATTTGAATTATTGAGTGTTAGCTAAATTTTTATTCTTTTCTTTTCTTTTCTTAAGCACGTCTTGCAATCAAGGTTTCTAAATGATAATTGACATCAATCTTGAAGTGATCTATTGTTGAAATTGAGTGGCCTCACGTTGTGATGCAAATTTTGAAGTGGTTTCGAATATTGATTATTTCTCACTTCGGTGCTGTTGCACATGCTTCAATGACAATTCACAGAATATTCTGTTATTTTATTGACTCTTATTCAGCGAAAATAACCCCCATTGCGACTTAATATGTAATTGCGCATTTCATTATGCCCAAATTCTTTAAGTCCTCTGGTGTTTTGCGTTTGAAAGACTGGGCTACGTTGAATATAAACTTAGTTGCCGCGTGTGAAACTTACAGACGAGTGCCGCGGCGCGTGGAACTGAAAGACGAACTTATAATGAGTTATTGCGAATTGTTTCTGCGTCGAACTGTATATTTTATAATCTCGCCGCGTGTAAAACTAAAACTACCTGTCTCAGCAACGCCGAACTTGTAATTCTTTAAGTAAATGCGTCCACTGCGTGTAAAACTTCAAACTGCCTGTTTAGAACGGCATGTAGATCTTAAATCTGCCTAATTGTGAACATCTCGCGGCATATGGAACTCAGGAATGCCTCTCTCAGCCAAGCAAACTCTCCCTTATATATTAAATTCAAATAAAAAAAAAACGTTGGCTAGAAGACTCCAAAAGGAACGGGCAAGCCTCACGCCTTTCTTTAAAAATTTGAAACATACGTCTATCATTGTTTGGTTTAAAGTTAGCCTGCCCTACGTACCGTTTGTTATTTGTAAGTTTAAAACGTTTGTGGACATTGACTGGTTTTTAAAGGGGTACCAGCTCGACGGATGGTAGGGGTCAGAGCCCCAAACGGTTTAAAAGTCTTTCAGTTTATTAACCCTGCAGTAGCTGTCTTTTTTAACTTAGCATGATACTCGATCCTTGGGTTCATTGTAAAAGGTTTTGTCTCTCTCTTGTTGACTTCCCAACTACCGTAACAAAACACTAATGAGGTTTTGTTTGCATACAATTTACAGGTTGCAGTTGTGCTGTATTATAAACATATACATAAAAGATATCTACTTTTCTACCTACGATAAATTAAAGTATTATGGTTGGTTTTACATAAATATATATTATAATTATATTTCAAAGAGAGCTGATCGGAGGAACTGTTTCACAATTAGGAAGTGATATGGTCATTACAAAGTTCTGCCATCTTTTACTACAGAAGATGTTTAACAAGCGGAATATTCGCACATACAGGATATGCTGGCCTTAGAATGATGTCGGACATTTACTCTTTGTGTAGTGTGAACCATTTGTCGTAATTAGTTATTCAATAGTGCTCTACCCAACTATAAATTGTTAGAAATATGGTCTGTTCTTAATTTTCTGATTACACGTGAAACGTGTGCACATAGATACAAAGCGGAACGGAGTTTTGTTGAAAAGTTTCCAAGCAATCAAGCTTGATGTACGGGGTGTCAGCGCGACAGAATTTCCGCAGCGCAATCGAGCTGTCCGCTTTTATCTCGACGACAGAACTTGTATATTCATGTCGGAATTTCCTTACATTACATTATCTGCTTGTGGGACAGTTTAGGGCAGGATGTATGTACTGCAGCCAAGTGCTTGCAGGAAGGGGATGTTTCAAACGGAAACTTCTCATTAGCGAACCTACAACTGAAATTGAGTCCGGACCTTTTAGCCTGCCTTGTAATGATCACTTCGTAATTTGACGGCATTAGCGAGGTTTAGGAATACATTCTATAACACAACTGGCATGTAATTAGAGCTTCATCTCAGTCCCTAGTGGTAATGCTGCAGGAATTAATTTGGTGACGGAACAACGGCTTTTAAGGTAAGCAACATTTTCCGCAGGAAACTCTAGAGTAACTGTAACAAAGTTTAAGGCTTTGCATCTCAGTATCTCGCTGTGAATTTCCAAACCTTTCGACATCTTAGTATTCCGATAAATCAATAGCAACGGGTGAGTATACATAAAGTATTTGTGAATATGCAGTACTTTTATGATGAGAGGGTAGGGGTGGGGAACACTTTTACCTTGTTGCAATATGTATTTTGTACTTCATACATTCTTCAAGTGAGATAAAATAATGCAGATACGGGACGGGGTAAAGCAATGTAAAACATGTCTTTGAGTATGTCCTTAGTTTGAAAAAATGCAACATTCACAGTTATGCATGATATCATTTGAATCTTCTGTGTACAACGGAGAGAAACTGTATATACTGTGTGCGGCAGAAACAGTGATCCATTTTAAATCGTGCGCTATTGTTGGTCGCGACCTCTTAGAGAGATGATGTTTGTACCTTTGCGTAGTGCAGTTCAAAGCATTTTCTGTACATTATATTACATGACCTTGACCGCTCGCTCCGCTGCATAGCACTACTTGAAAGGCAGTAAGAACTACTTCAGAGCAAAGTTCAAGTGATCAGTTCATCCAACGCACATACTATCCGATATGTTAAGGGCTTGGGGATGCCGACGAACTGATAGCGTTGAACTTTGCTATAAAGCAGCTCTTACTATTGCCATGTTTATAGAGTGCGAACCATAGGTGATCTACCAACCCATCTCGTAATCGCCTTCCATGACGAAGTTTGTCCATTCCGACCGATGCCGAAATGTTGCTGAAACAAAAGCTGCATTCTTACTACTCAATCAATTGCAAACGCACCATGTCCATTCAACCTGCACCCCATACTGATTGCCAAGTATGTGCCGTGGAGCGAACGGTCAAGGTCATGTAATATAACATACAGAAAATGCTTTTAACTGCACTGCACAACGGTGCAAAAATCATCTCTCTCAGAAGTCGTGACCAATAATAGCGCCCGATTTAAAATTGGTCACTGTTTCTGCCGCAACCTGTATTATAATTTCAAAGTACCATTCACTGATTATTTTTTCTTATTTATTTTTACTTAAACTACTATTGATGAAATTAGAAAAACTGTGGGATAAATGTTTTCCCTCTGTTTAACAATTCTTGATTCATTTATAATATAATCAAGTATTAAAGTAGCTCAATATAAATTAGAAATAATTAAACCGACTTAATTTGATTACATTTAGAGGAGTTTATAAGTATAGCTAAACTAGAAACTACGAGTTTTCAAAACCGCTCCAACTGTCACCTACTTTTGTGTTTAATTTCTTAGTGCAATAACTATTCAAAGTGCTGAATTATAATGTAATGCGTGATTTGTATTTCAGAAAATCGCCAAAAGCGAAATAAAATATATTTTATAAATTATGAAAACTTCTAATAAATGTCATTTTCTCCATTCAAATTTGATTTAGTAAATTATTGTTCTAAATTGACACAATATTCATATTGGAACTAGCTTCTATTTTGTGCTATTTAATAATATTAATAAATGAATTACTCTAAATCATATTATATTATTTCCCTGCTCTAGTGGTCAGCTTTACTGAATGCAGTCTACGATTTCCCAGGTTCGATTTGGAAATTTTCTGATTTAGCAAGGGCTGGAACGGGTTTCACCAAGTCTAATAAGGACAATTGCGGAGCTGCCTAGTGAAAAGGCAGCGTCTTTTCAATTTCAGAACCCGAGTAATGGCGACCGGTAGGATTATGTATTTATTTAATATATTTATTTAATATCAGGCACCGTTCAGGGTTTCCGTAAGCTTCAGTCAATGTCAGGTGAAGGAAGATATTGCAACATGATTTCTTTCTCTCTAATGCTGAATTGGCAACAGGCAGTCTTAAAACTAAAAATGTAATGTTCGATATTGCCTAACAGTGCATCAGATTTGAATCCATAGACCATGAAATCCTACCTGTTGCTATGCGACGCCAGTGTTTAACGCCCCTTTTTACTAATGGGGCACCACAGATGGTGGACACTGATGATACATGAGATGAAACGGTAAATTGGGAAAGGAGTGTATTTTAAAGGAAGGAAGCGTTCCAGGCATAAGTTTAGGGTATCTCCCCTACATTTACCTTTTAAGAAGACTGAGGAAAACCTGGAAAAACCCTTAATTAGGGAGAACGGTGCTGATGGGATTCCAACCCCAGACCTCTTGCTCACGAGTCCGCACTTTAACGACCTTGGCCACGCGGGGCGTTCGACACCACTGTTTCCTAGAGCTCTCCTTCACAACATAAGTCTACAGATTGCCATATTTAACAAGTGTTTATGTTATCTTTCCTTTAATCACTCTTAATCCCTGATATTATACCTTTTATAATTGGTCTTGATGCAGAGAATGGCGATCGATATAATACATTTAAAAATTCAAGTAATGTACACTTTGAGACAAAAAATAAAACGGTCCTACTATTGAAGTCCTGAATTGACTAAGTCCTATTCAGTATGGCGCCCTGTTCAGTAGAATTTCCTCGTTAATCGCTCGGCTAAGTGGTTGTAGTATGAGAGATAAGCTTTGATGTATGCGAGAGTGAGTATGACGGACAAGGCATTCTCTCGTAAAACATAGTGAGCGAAACAAAGTCACTCCATTTTGAGTGCAGTTTTACCGAGTGCCACCGACATTAACCGAAATTTAATTAAATCCCAGAGAGACTTTCTTTCTTTCATTTTTCTTTCTTTCTTTCTTTTTTCTTTCTTTCTTTTTGTTTCTTCTTTTCTTTCTTTCGTTTTCTTTTTTTTCTCTTTTTTCTTCTTTTCTTTTTGTTTCTTCTTTTTATCTTTCGTTTTCTTTCTTTCTCTTTCTTCCTTTCTCTTTCTTTCTTTCTCTTTCTTTCCCTCTTCCTTTCTTCTTTTCTTTTTGTTTCTTCTTTTCTTTCGTTTTCTTTCTTTCTTTTTTCTCTTTCTTTCTTTCATCTCTTTCTTTCTTTTTCTTTCTCTCTTCCTTTATTCTTTTTGTTTATTCTTTTCTTTTTTTCGTTTTCTTTCTTTTTTCTCTTTTTTTCTTTCTTCTTTTCTTTCTTTCGTTTTCTTTCTTTCTTTTTCTTTCTCTCTTCCTTTCTTCTTTTTGTTTCTTATTTTCTTTTTTTCGTTTTCTTTCTTTTTTCTCTTTCTTTCTTGCTTTCTTCTTTTCTTTTTGTTTCTTATTTTCTTTCTTTCGTTTTCTTTCTTTCTTTTTCTTTCTCTCTTCCTTTCTTCTTTTCTTTTTGTTTCTTCTTTTCTTTCTTTCTCTTTGTTTTTTCTTTCTTTCTCTTTCTCTTTTTCTTTGTTTCTTTCTGTCTTCCTTACATTCTTTTCTTCTTTCGTGATCTAATTTTTTTAATGGAATTTAACGCCCGATTTAACTCCTGAGGTATCATAGGCGGTGGATATGATTATACATGAGAGAAAATGGTAATTTGAAATATTTTTTAAGGAAGGAAACGTTCCGGCCTAGGTTTTAGGTACCTCTTCTGCATTTGTTAGGACTGAGGATAATCTGGAAAAACCTTTGTCAGGGAAAACGATCCTGCGGAAATCGAACCCCAGCTCTCCGTTTCAACAGTCACCTCGGCAATGATAGTTTACTCTGAAAATATGTTAACTGTGTTTCATTTGATAATTTTTAGAGCCTGAGGGAGATTTGAATAAACACTATTTACAAACGGAATTATGAATCTTACTGAAATGTCAACCACTTATCAGTGGTGTTTTCTGTCTCTACTTTGGCAACTGTGTATTCTATTTTTCATGGAAATAAAAAGACAAAAAAAATCTTATTTAAAATATCTCCTAAGGTTTAAGGAAAAATCGTTTCATTTATATAAAACGAATATTTCTTAAATTCTCTGTAATCTACAATAAAGAAATGCGCCACTGAATAAACGTATTTATATATTATGTGAGGTGAAGTATAAAAAAGTTTAAAACAATTATTTATAAAAGAAAACAATTTGAAACTCTACCGCGATTTGCGGTTTTCTAGTTGCTCTATTGCCTTTGCTAGTCATGCAGAGGAAATAGCGGTGGAAAACGTTCTACTTTGTTTGCGTACACCCCACGTTGATGAGAATTGTATCGGACAGATTAATGCATCGCTCCTGAGACATAAACTGCGCTGGGCACAAACGCGTCGCAAACTCGTCATAACTTAGTCATGCGTGCACGGCACACAATTTTCTGAAGTGAATTAATGCCAACCGCTGAAGCGCATTATATTTAACAATTCGAAACAGTCAAGTGAAACAGTATGTCCGTCCCTCTTGCACATACAGATACAAGTCACATCAATAAAAAAAAAAAAAAAATCAACAATACATTTGCATTATACAGTACAATAAAGTGAAACTGCCGTAAGTGAAATGTTCTCTTCTACGATTTCGGGCTTTGAACCATGCCTCCATATCTACACAACGAATTCGCACTAAGTGAATATGTTCGGCAGTCAATTGGAAAAATGAATGAATAGTGTTTAACACACGTTTTTACTACTGAGGCACCACAGGCGATGCACACTGATGATACATGAGATGAAATGCTATATTGGGAAAGTATTTATTTTTAAAGAAGGAAACATTCCAGCCCTAAGTTTAGGATAGCTCCCCGGCATTTCTCATTTATGAGGACTGAAGAAAACCTGGAAAAGCCTCAGTCAGGAAGGACGGTATTGGCGGGTTTCGAATCTCAGACCTCCCGTTCACGAATCAACAGCATATTTACTCGAAAAGGGATAACATTGTTATGTGGAACAAACTAAATGTAATGTGACTAACAAAATTATTATATTAAAGAACGATTGTTCACTCATAAATATAACTGCAAACTTGGAACATATTTATCTTATGAAAATATAATAATAAATTAGATGACATGAATATAAAATGAACTTAATAGAAAGTAAATAACTGAAGTCGAGTTTTCATATAATGAATGGGAAGTAATTTTCTGTCATCTAATTATAGTCGTTTAAACCAAGAAAATGCGTCTTCTAAAAAAAGAACAATAGTTTGCTTTAAGAACTTCAATAATAAAAAAATGCTACTGCAGAAAACTGTAGTAAAAAGCTCCCCTCAAAAGATACATCTACCTCGTCAGTATTTCGTCTGTCCTGGTGATCTAGTGGTAACCATACTTGCTTGCCTTCTAAACCCAAGATCGCGGGTTCAAACCCAGCCAGGATCAATGAATTTTTTTCGAGCGTAAAAATCCTAAGTATGGCTTCCTTCAGTAGGGAAGTAAAGCCGTGGGTCCCGTGTCGTACATTTACGGCACGAAAAAGAACCTCAAACCTCAATGAAAAGACCTCTGAGCAAAATTTGTCAGCCGTTTCACGCCCTGAATTGAATGGGACGCTGATGACCTGAGATGTTAAAGAGCGTCCGTAAATAAATCAAATAAAAAAAATCGTCAGTATCTCTATTGCTGCACCCACTTATTAACGCGGAGAGAGAGCAGTAACAATTATCTACATTGCTGGCAGAATAGAAAGGAGGAAGAGGGAATAGGTAAAAGTTTAATAAAATGAGGCAACTCAGATTGAAAGAGGCACATAACCGGGAAGGAAGTACGGGATTATGAACCGCATTATTTTTGGGGTGGGAAATATCTATTTGTGTATATTTGATAGGGATTTAAGCTATTTACTTTGTACTGTTTATTTTATTTTATTTCTTTATTTTAAACAAACTTTCTACTATATAATTTTCCTTTTTCCATTTATTTATTTCATTGAGATATTTAATATATATATATAATCTTCTAAGAACTAAATATTGATTTGTACATTTACAAGATATTTCCTAATATATTACAATATCACTTTCAGTTCTAGGATCCGTGCGACATGAATGAGTTAGATTTGCAACATATATATATTGCTGCAATTCATAGTTTCGTAGAGTGAATACTTTAACTTTCCTTATCTCTTCATTTGATGGTATTATTTAGTACTATAGTCGAACCTGGTAGTTTAATGGTAACCATATTTGCTTCGTAGAACCAAAGTCACGGTTTCATACCCGGGCAGAGTCAATGTTTTTTTGTTTTTTTTGACCTAAATATCTTAAGAATGGCTTCCTTCTGAAGAGAAGTAAGACCGTTGGTCCCATTTCGTAGACTTGCTGCTTGTAAAAAATTCAAGACTGAGAAAAAGTCTCTGAGCAAAATTTATTGGCCGTTTCACTCCCTGAATAGAATGGAACACTGATAAGAAATGTTAAGGTGCGTCCTCAAATAAAATAAAAATCTTAATAATTCACCTATTTTAAAGAAACATGTTATTTGTTTTCAGTTACTACATACAAGCACGAATTTATTTGCATTTACATTACTGCTATGTTGATTTCTAATTTTTATTTTAAATTTTGAAACATTTATATCTAAAAACAAGTCATTTGATGACCATATATTTTTACATAAAATAGAAGAGATTTCTTTTTTACCCTTGTGGTAGTTTCTCTTATCATCAACAATCTCTGTCAATTGGATACCCGAACAGTAATACAGGTAACTGGGCCAGAGGGTCTAAACGCGTGTAAGTAAGCGTGTCTTCTTCTTCTTCTCCTTCTTCTTCTCCTCCTCCTCCTTCTCCTGCTTCTCCTCCTTCTCCTTCTCCTTCTCCTTCTCCTCCTCATTTGGCACTACAGACCTGGGTGAGCATTGGCACGCTGCGTCGACCTCTATTTCCTGTATCTTGCAGCGGTTTTTATTAGTGAGAAGGGGTTAATTAAACATGTAAAACATGCGGAAAGATTTTGGAATGATTAGATTAATTGTTTAGATGAAGGATTGGATTAATGATTGAGATCTCAGGGTAATTTTCTTCTTCTCCACTCCGACGGTTGGTTTCCGCTCACTTATATTTTTTACCATGGCTGTTGAGACTCTGCTGCTGGATACTTTTATGGTTCTGTTACCAAAAGGGAAGGAGTATTGGTGGTTAATAAGATTTCTCGTTATAGGAGAGGAAACATAATTTATTGTTCATAGTCTATTCCGCTTAAAAATGTACCGCCGTTATTTCCAGGAGAATATGTGCCACATTCGCACAAATTATGACGATAACTATGATGTTAACGCACTTTAATAACTCTTAAAACTCTGATACTGAACTCAATTAAGTTCAACTATTTCTGAGACGCAACTGCCTACTCTTTACTGATAGTTTTGTACTAACGATACTCTTCGATTGAACTGAACTAAACTGATAATCGGACTGGACTCTTTGCATTAACGTGACTTGAACTAAACTGAGAATACCTTTCCACTACTAATGCTCCACTAACTGAAACTGAACGGAGAGTGAATATGTTGGCCGCAAAATTACAAGACTACATAAATATGACAGTCTGGCGGTAATATGAAGGTATTTTTATTCTTTCAAATATGTTTTTTGAAAAATCTAGAATTTCTTCTCCCATCTTCGCGTCTCTATTGGGTAATCTGTTCCCTCTGTTTTTTTTTTTCCTCTGTTATATTATTGGCCTGATGACTTACGTGACTTCTTACATGTCAACTGCATGTCTTACGTATTAAAAGGATCCTTTAGAATCTCCCTTCCAGAGGTTATCAGCCTGTCTTTTCACCCCCGTATGTTTATTGCTTTCGCCCTTAGCAAACATTACAAAAACACAGCTCCCTAACTGTAAACGAAATAAACATCTTTTCAAGGACCATGCTTTAGAATTCTTACCAGAAAATATCGTTTCTGATTGTGTTACCTTTTACAAAATATTATTACAAGAGACAACAAAAATTCCCAGGTCAGATTTTATAGCTTTCTGCACTCTGGCAAGAAAATACATTACAAAAAACAATGCAACACTTGTACAGGAAATGAAACTACACTTATGCTTAAAATAAGGAAATTACATAAAATTAGTTACTGTAATCACTCTAAAAATATGAGGGTGGCAGCCCATAAATACTGTCTCAATACTTCATTGATAGAGAGCAGTATTGCAGTGGAGAACATGATACTTCGCAGGTCGTATATCATGGTAAGCGCGTCTACTCACTATTTAATAGGAGATAAATTAGGAAACCAGATGCCCATCTAATAGAAAAACCCCAGTCAGGGAAACGATTCCAGGCGTGTAGAAAAGAGACCTCGTTGAACATTCAGCATTGAACTTTCTAGCAAACAACTTTAATATGAGAAAGAATAATAATTATATTTTGAATCTGTTCGCAATCATCTCATAAAGTAATTTAAAGCCCACTTGACTGCCGGGTGAAAAGAATAAAATAGCATTTATTGCATCATATTGTGCAAAATAGTGCTGAAAGTAGACGGAAAGACAAAGCGAGCATTACCTGGACCTTTAGAGGAAGAGAGACAGTAAACGAGGGAATCTGAGATAACTTCAAAGAGGAGGCGCACAAAGCCTCTGCACTCCGTAAGTTACACATTTGAGGAAAATAATAAGCATTTTTTATACACCCGTAATCAGACTGGAGTGTAAGGAAAACTGTAATAACTAAGCATCAAACGTTGTAAGGTGCAGCACTTGACAACATCAGAGAAGTACAAAATTGAAACCGTTCTTTGTTCAGAGAATCCAGGAAAGTTTTCAGCTGCATGAGGAATCTTCTGGAAACATACTTTCTTCTCTGTTTTAACTTACATCTTGAGTTATAAAAAGGGATAACGGTATAAATTGAAGCGTACAAGGGAAAACAATCAAAGTCCACTTTGTACTTTCTACCGGAATGTAATTTGAAATTTAAAAACACTAAAACATTAAGCCCATTAGAGAAATACAAATGTTTTTCCAAAATAATTTTTAATGTATTTTTCTAACAGACCCCCTCTTTTTTTTTTTTTTTTGAGTAGTGTTTAACGCCCGTTTTTACTACTGAGACACCACAGGCGGTGGACACTGGTGATACATGAAATGAAGTATTGGGAAAGAGTTTTTTAAGGAAGGAAGCATTCCAGGCCTAAGTTTAGGGTACCTCCCCGGCATTTGCCAGTTATGAGGACTGAGGAAAACCTGGGAAAAACTCCAGTCAGGGAGGACGACTGGCGGAATTCGAACCCCAGACCTTCCGCTCATGTGTCCGTGCCTTAACGACCTCGGCCATCCATGGCGGTGAGACCCTTCTTTTGAAAGTAGTGTCGTGTGTTATTTGTTCATGTTAATTTACAATAAAAAAACAAAGATGTACTCATACTTGTAGATAAAGCAAAGACCACTAACTATATTACAGAATGTACCGAGTTGTACTAAATATTTGCTGAGAAACATATAAACATTAATGAAATAGCTTGAAAATAATCGTTGAATTAAATTGTCTGATACAGGTAACTTTGACTGAGCAGAATCTCTTCAGGTATTGTAGGTCATCGCATTTTTTTGTGGAAAGCGGAACTAAAACTTAAATAGGAAGGGACAGGCTGCTCATCAGCCTGTGTACGGCACGTTTTATCAACAATAACATGGGACTCCCAGGAACTATTGTAGGTTGTTCGACTAGTAATTGTTGTAGAATAGGTTTTGTCATCTACAAATTATCGTATTTCTCTTAGACGCGTCTTTCTGCATTCTTTATTAACAAATGCATTCCAAAATTTAAAATTATCCTGTGAATACTCGATTTTATTGAAGAAATGGTTTCACAAAGCATCTTCTGATGTGCTCATTCCAATCCCTGTGAGTGTCAGCATGGGTTTTTTGTCTAATTAAATCCGTATTTTTTTCACATTCCCTATAAGTGTGCCCTCTGATGGGAGAAGTCACATTTACTTATTCAAATCTGTTGTACTTATGAACCATAGCATGAATGAGGCGAAAAATAGTATAATTTTTATTTTAACCAGGGCACAAATCACAAAAAAATGTGCATATTTCGAACTGATGGGTCCAGCTGATGTATACAAAAATCAAACAGAATCGATGCACCTCAGTTGCCTCTTACCGTCACGGGTGGCCGAGGTCGTTAAGGCGCGGACTCGTGAGCGGGAGGTCTGGGGTTCGATTCCTACCAGTACCGTCTTCCCTGACTGAGGTTTTATTCTAGGTTTTCCTCAGTCCTCATCGGTGACAAATGCCGGGGAGGTACCTAAACTTAAACCTCGAACGCTTCCTTCCTTAAATAAACATTTCCCAATATATCATTTCATCTCATGTATCACTAGTGTTCACCGCCTGTGGTGCCTCAGTAGTAAAAACGGGCGTTAAACACCATTAAAAAAAATGGGGTCTGTTTCTTGCTACGGTCTTGTTGAAGGTGTTACGGAAGACTCTGATTATTTTTCCCCTGTGCCTTTCAATTGCATTAAAACACAAAACTTAAAAAACTTACTCATTATAACAACAGCTTATAGTACCTTTCGAAATTTTGCAATACACATTTCTTTTCATGATTACTATAGACCATGCTTAAATTATCATATTTTTCCATTGTTTATATTTATTCCTTTCTAAAATATTTTATTTTATGAAATAGTCCATTTTTGTTCCGTTTACCGTAGCAAATTTATTGAGTTCCACAGCGTGAAATTTGAAAGGAAAGAAGTAGGTTTGGCTAATGGCTTGTAAAATAATGTACAATTTCGCAAACGCTTATCTAATGTACCTTAAAACGTTTTACGTGTTTGCTGTTCCTTCTTTATATCACAAATAAAATTAAATGTAATTGTGTTATATCTTTTACATAAAAAATTGTTCATATTATTTAATAATGGACTTTGTTTATAATGCACTTTTTTCTAACTACTGGAGAACTAATCTGGCACATTAACCCCCAGTATGGAGGACCAGAAGTCTTTCACTACAACTCAGATCGTTCTCGTAATATGAATTGTAGAAGATGTGTAAAGGCAATAGTTACATAAAAAAACAACAATATTAAACAGAACTTCTCATAAGCTTCTTGCTATTCGATGTCAGTTTTCAATCCACCTCTTTGTACAAAATATAATGTATGGAAAATAATATAATATCTATAATATTTATATTTTGTCATTTGCTTGTCTTTTTCGTGAGAATCAAAGGGCACTGGTTGGAACAAATCAAGAAAGTTGTACAAAAGCATTTTAACAGCGACTATTATAATAGGAGACTCCAAGAAAAACAAGCATTAAATTGTATAGCTGGACACAGGAAAGAAGCCGCCATTTGTACAGCTGTTTAGATAATCTTTACTAACATCACGGTGTTAAAATCCAGAATTCTTTAACTAATTCCAAAGGAATATTTGATATTGCTGTCAGCTTCGTGAAAAATCTGTTTATTTTCCAGCTTTTTTATATAATAACTAAGGAAAGTAAGCTATTGCGCTTATACCAATGGAAATATTTTTAATAATCTATCCAAATCTGCATCGATCTTACATACTAGACACCTACAAATAAAAAAAAATCGAAAATCTGCACACAATCTCTCTAGCGGTTGCAATTCTTTTTTCCTCAACAAAACTTTGCTCATAACCATCAATTAACAAACGATTCGTCGAGTTCGTTAGGTGGCAAAATTGAACCATTGGGGGTGGGGGTTAACCTAAAGCTATTTTTAACAAAATTTAAAAATCGCTGTAGCGGCCTGAATTTTGGTTTATTCTCAACGAAACTCACCAAATTTCTTTAAACTAAATTGATAAAAGTATTTTCCGAACATCAGAGCAATCGGGTCATTAAAAGAAAGGGGATATACTTGAAAAACGAGTGGATGTAAAAGTGATATTTTAATATCGCTCTAGTGGCCGCAATGTTAAATGTTTTTAAAGGAAGCTCCATTGAAATAAAATAAGAAAAACGTTTTCCGGAAATCAGTGAAATCGGACAATTAGGAGGGGACATTTATTTGTAACCCAAAATGTAAAAATCATTCTAGTGCCATTAATGTTTTTTGCCAGGAACTCCGTATATGCCAATTAAATAGAATAATCAAATAGTTTCTGAAAACTAAGAAAATAATGCCATTAGGAATCGGGGTTACCCGAAACCCAAAATTTAAAAATCGCTTGGCCGAAACAATATTTGTTCCTTCACAACAACTTTCTGTATATTCCATTTAAATCAAACAAGAAAAATAATTTCCAAAATTAAGAAAATTAGACTATTAGGAGTAGGGGTATATTTGAAAACCGAAATTTAAAAATCCTCTTGCTTTAATTTTTTCTATATTTTTGTTTTAAAATAAAAGGACAAATTGGTTAAGGATGTAATTGTGTTTATAATGAAGCATATATTTTATATTTAACAAATGGATCGTCGTGAACTAAGCAAATGTGAAATATTAATCTAATTTGTATGCGAGAATTAAAGCGCTCTGTAATAACGTTCAGAAAACGTTTGCGTTACATGTTTTTACTACAATAACATTTCAATTAAATTTCAAAGCCAGTGAAAATCAATTAAACGTTTCTATTGTTTATTGTTGCATGTGTATTTTACTTTGTATGTGTTATTATTTAAAAATATTAATATTATTTGCTTTATTGAAGCATATGAACACCGTTTTAAAAATGCAAAGTAACCGAATTTTCTGGTATTTCTCTCTATTTTTGTGAATGTAAAGATATCAGGGGCTAAGTTCATAAACATGATTACATTTAAAAATGCTCGCACAGTGTAGCCTTGTCTATTAGTGGTCATATATTTCGTTGAATTAATAGTATACAATTACTTTTTGTGGTTTAATGGCAATAATAATAATAATAATAATAATAATTATTATTATTATTATTATAAAAATGTAGTTCTTTTTGTAATATTATAGACTGCAAAAATTCTAATTTTGTTTCCCTAATACCACACAGTAATGCCATAACTTATTTCATTAATTTGGATTTTATTTTAATTTTTATTAAAAGTTATTCAACTCGATGAGGAATTCGCTTAGTTTTATGCAGCTCCTGTGTTACGAACTTTTTATGTATAATAATATAATTGGATTCATGCATTTGCATCCGAGTACTTCTCTCCTCTAAGTGCCTAATACATCAGATGCGCTTTATAAATCCTTTTCATTCTTATAAATACAGCGCTCTAATGAACTACTCTCATGCAGTACCCTAACACACTATAGCATCCAGCAGAATTCTCAAAGATTCCTAGCAAGTTGTGTGTTGCACGATACACGGAGGGCTTGGCAGAACTTGTTCATTAGCATGGCCAAAGCGCGTCTCATGTATGGCGCTGGATTCGGCCTTACGCACATAAAATTAATATTTAACACATGCTAAATATTTCATGCTCATGGCAGGTTGCCGAGTGTTGTCTTCTAAATTCTGGCGTTACTTTATGGTGCTGGCGGTACTGTAATGAGGTCCACGCGTGAACATCACCTCTGGGGCATCTCTGATGGGAAAATAAGTCCCTTTGGTAAGATCTGCAACAGTACGGGTAGAGAGAAATACTTGCTCATGATGCCCTCAGCAGCAGCTAGAAACTAGAAAATAAAAGTACGAAAAACTAGTCACAAAACATCAAGCGGTGAGCTGGACATGACAGCCATGATTAAGTTGAAGAAAATTAAGAGGAAAAAGCATCTCTTTTATCTGCTTGTATGAACATATCTTAGTTAGATTGGCTCTAGTTTGATAATTTTCTTGAATTACATGCATTCTGTTGTATATTTCACTCATTCCAAGTGACGTTTCTTTTCTCAATAGCATAGGATTAAAATATTTATACCGATTGTGTATATAGCATCGTGTGCTTATTCACGCTATCGTAATCCTCTCCCAGTCCTGTGGAGTGCGAGTCAACAAAAGAACAGAAATCATCGTGAGAAATTGTCAAAGCATGGACTGCAATGCTGAAGCGACCATTACTCAATCTACAACATCACTTCAAAATTGCATTATAACGAAGACACTCACATCGCTTCAAAACTGATGCCCAACTTGAGGCACATAGCCGGATCCTACTAAACAGCTTCATAATTGGGGCTATCTTATCAACTATTTCAGGGAGAGTATCAAGTTTAAGAAAATATGAGAGACTTATGAAAGAGTTAATATTGAAGGGGAAAAAAAAATACTCAGATATGTACAGGAAAAGTCACAGAGTCGAACTGTTTGAGTTCTTCTATGGCAAGAAGAATGATATTTTATTGATGTCTAAAAATCTTTCGCGTCCTCTGGTGTTTTGCGTACGATGGACTAAGCTATGCCGATACAAACTTAGTTGCTGCTTGTGAAACTTACAGATGAGTGCCACAGCTTCTGAAATTGAAAGTCAGACTTATAATGAGTACTGCGAACCGCGTGTAAATCTTATAGCTGCCTTTTCTCAACAACGTCAAACGTACATTGTCTTTGCGAACTGCTTGCTGAAGAATGAATAAATGTGAACTGAACGAGAAAATGCGTCTAGCGACGTGTAGAACTTAGGACTGCATCCTTATATATTAAATTCAAATCTAGTAATCGTTGACTTGACGACTACCACGTAGTCAAAAAGCACGCGAAATTTTCGTGTCTATTTTTAAAAATTCAAATATACAATTTTCCATTGCTGGTACAACTTCAATTGCTCCTCGTATCATTCGCTGTTTTTGAAAGTTTAAAACAGTTTGTTGGCATTGGCTAGTTTAAACGGCTAACAGTAGAACGCCTGTCCAGTTCAGAGACCCTAACGAGTTTAAAAGTACTTCCGGTTTATTAAGTGTAACGGCAGGCTTTATTAAAAAAGAAAAGGACCTCACATGCAACTCCCGGGTAACTCTTCTGAATAAGGATTTTATGACTCTCTTGTTGCCTTTCCAAGCTTGCGTAATAAATACCAAAGGAGCTCTCTTTTGTCGTTCAACACAGTTCTTAATTTGAAGCTAAAAACTTATGACACATATATAGACAATATTTATATTATTAATTACAGTGCCAAAATGTGATGTTTCGGCTTGCATAAATATACATTATAATTATATTTCAGTGTGTGTGGAAGGGAGAAACCATTGCACCCCCGCACTACACTGTTTTACTATACATAAAGGCTGTAGTCTTCGCCGCAGAACTTGCAAAGCAACATTGTTGTAACAAGACATTTAGATACGAGAGCGTAATGATGCTTCTTTTCACAAATAGCAAGCAGTAGATTGTATAACTTCGTGGAATTTCCTTAGTGCTCACCACTAATGCACTTATCCTTACGGAGCTTGTTACCTCTCGTTGACATCCTTATGTAAGCACTGTTAATTAATTAAGCTTCTTACATTAGTAACGTTTTTGAATCGAGATAGCACAGGTATTTTGTTTAACGTGATTAAATACAAACGCCTCTATTACCATAGACTTTTTTTAAATGTTCAGTTTATAATGGGAATACAGCTAAACAGAAAGTTGTTTTACAAGTTTGATTTGCAAGTAAGAGAACGAAGAAGAACGCCAAATTTTAAACTAATTTACGGAATTTGGAATTTACGCCCATACGTGTCATTTTAAATTAAAATAAACAATAAAAATGGGATTATTAGATAATTATTTTTATTTCTTAAACTATATAATAATGGTAGCAAACTCTATGCTAAACCCTTGATTAAAAAAAATACAAATATATTTCAGAGTGCCTAAATAGCCAAGTCAAATTAGGTAATTAATGATATGCAAATATCACTGAATAAATGTAAAATTATATACATTTTATTATTTTAATATGGTTTATAATATATGTCAATAAAGCAATGGTTATTTTATAAACAACTAATATTAATTTAAAAATCCTTTTTAAATCAATGATTTTTAAATATGTACATATTTTGCTATATTCAGACTTAACAATAAGTTCGATAAGTTTTTTTATAAATACGTTAACTTCACAACTTATTTAGGTTGTTCCGTTTAGAGGTGCCGAGAAACAAATGATAACTTGAAGTGTAAATAATGGGTTATTAACATAACTTTTTACGTAACTTGATGTAGAAAATCTCCAAGTTTAGAGAAATAGCCAGTGCACCAGATTGGATTGGAATGGCTGGGCAAGAGAATACTTCAACAATTCAGCATTATTCATGGCAGGCCGTTTGTGCCTTTGCACCTAATGGGAAATCTACAGAAGGAAAGGATCAGCGAGGAAGAGGCCGGGTGCCCAGAATACCCAATCAGGGATTGCGCGGATGTACATGTTTCCAGATAGAATACTCTAAAGCCCCCCCATGTGTTTATCAATACCAGAATAACAGAACATTAAATGTATGCAAATTTACCACTTATTGAACATCTTTTGAAAAGTTTAAAACAAATTTTATTATGTTTTTTAGTGAAGAACAGTATTTTTATTTAACAAAATCCTCTTTGATATATAGTTATTCAAGGTTTTAATTTTAGCTAATTCTACTAATTAGGGCTTCGTCCTTATATTAAGAATTTGTAAGCTAAAATGCCAGCCAGGTTCGTGGCAATATTACGCTATTTATTTAGCAATTAGAGATAATTCACCTGCATAATAATGAATATAAATTTATTTTAATGCCGATTTTAATTGCAAATAAACAGGTGTAACATCAGTGCAGTATAATTATAACAAGAATACAATTTAGGGCAACATGGTTCTATTCTATCAACGTCACAGGGTTTCGGCAAATTTGCATATAGTTAAATATTCTGCGAGTATTTCAATTACACTTGCTGTTTCAGTCTCTCATAACGATGTTTCCATGGTACAGATACCAGATTAGTAGGAGAGAGAGGGGGGCTGGGAGTAAAGAAGTATCTGGCTGGAGCTGGAAGAAAGCACCCGTTGGGTGGGAAACATGCGACATAACAGTGCTAGCAAGACGAGAGCGAAGTAGAGGGGAGGATGTGAAACTTGACTAGGTTATCTTATTTCCCTGCAGGCAACAAGAGAAGGGAGCACAGGCTGCGCGAACTGTTATGTGAAGCAATTAAAAACGTCCATGAAAGCGTGCATGCAGTGCGCATTTCGAGTGTATGGAAGGCAAGATTGTTAACAGCCAATTACAGAGCGCCTGCTTGCTGAAAACCATACTCCTACACGCGCCAAGCACTCTGGGTTGAAATGATCTACCTGCATTCACTTTCTGCCGTTATTGGCACAGCAAGGCGCTCAATACATGCAGCGAGTAGGCTACAGAGTCCCAGCTTTTAAGATAGCAAAGAATTTTAAAATTCAATAATTGTCATTTAAGAAGCGGTTAAGGTTCAAATGTGTATTAAGGTTTTGCAACACCTCCTTCGCACTCTCTATGACAGCGACACCAAACATGCAGATCGGCTTTAGGTCCTATGTGGTTCGCGTGATAAAGTAAATCTAACCTTTTTTTTTTTTTTTTAATGGTGTTTAACGCCCGGTTTTACTATTGAAGCACCACGGGCGGTGAACACTGGCGATACATGAAATGAAATTATATTTTGGGAAAGGGTTTTTTTTTTTTAAGGAAGGAAATGTTCCAGGCCTATGTTTTGGATACCTCCCCGGCATTTGCCAGGAAAACCTGGAAAAAAAACCTCAGTCAGGGAGAACGCCTTGGAGGAATTCGAACCCCAGACCTCCCGCTCACGACACCGCGCCTTAACGACCTGTCACCCGTGGCGGTAAGCTAACACAAACACTTAAAAAGGCTAATAATAAAAACAAGTTTCGTTATGAATTAGACAGCTAAGTTTGCGGTCATTTAACACCTTTGCTGATTGTCTACAATAGCTCTTGGGGGGAGGGGAGACCAAGCTTTAAAGACATATAACTCCAACATTTAGCAATAAACATTATTATTGTCTAAAGGTAATCACTTATTAAGTCTCATTTGTAAGCAAACCTTAGAGGTTTCAAAATCAACTTTGCATGGGGAGAAGTGTGTATACTGCGAAGCAATTTCCAGATAAAATGAAGGAATATTGAACATTGATTTTAATTCTATCAAACGTGTTTCATAGAGCTGTTAATGAGGAAAGCGGTAAAGTGAATATATGAGATCTGTTTGGAAATAATGGAGACGCTGTTTTGTGTTGGTTGGCATAGAATCGAAACTATACAGCCGTTCTCTCTTGAGAACTATACACCTTTATCTACTTCTGGTAACTTATGTATGGAGCTACAATACAAAAAACTTGTGATTCTGGTGTAGGGGTGGAAATTTCTACCAAAGCATCTTTGTCCGGAACTATGAGTGTTTTTAATATTATTAAAACCGAGTCTCCAGGAATGAATGGAGGCTAATGTGAAATGAATTGAAAGTAGCTTTAGTTAATTCAGCAAATCAAATAGATTCTGAATAACGCTATTAAATTTCAATATGAACACAATTAATAACAGGACAGACATCAAAAGGAAATTAAATTTGTCCATACTGTGATAATGTGTGGAGTAAGGCTTGAAGTTTTTCTATGATACTTTGCTTGAGATAGTCAAGATTCTCAATTGTTCACTTTAAACCTCATTCTTGACATAATACCATAAGAAGTGGTGTTTTTTTTTTTTGTTTTTTGTTTAGTTTAGTAGAGTTTAACTTCGTTTTTACTATTGAGGCACCTCAGGTGGGGGACACTGATGATTCATGAGATGAAATGATATATCGAGAAAGGATTTTTTTTTAAGGAAGGAAACGTTCCGAGCCTAAGTTTAGGGTACATTTCCGGCATTTGCAATTTATGCCTGACGAAAACTTGTAAAAAAAAAAAAAAAAAAAAAAAAAAGTCAAGGAGGACAGTTCTGGTGAGATTCGAACCTTAGACCTCCCGCTCACGAGTCCGTGCCTTCACGACCTCGGCCACCCGTGGCGGTGATGGTGATAGTATGAATGTATTCATTACAGTGGCACTAGTACAATGCAATACCTCAACGGGTCCAACGAACGTGTGTGCTTTTATAATACACCGGATCTGTATTATTTAATACAATATATTAGGTTATATATTTCAATTAAGCTGTACAACACACACATACATAAAATAAATATAAATAAATAAAATAAAAATTGAATAAAGTAAAAGAAATACAAGTATTCAAAAAAGTTACGTCATAAAATACATTTTTAAATATTGAATCATTCTGTGCAAATATTGCACTATGTACTTGTTCACCAAATGCTGCTTGGAGCTGGTAATCTCTTTGTGGAAGGAAGTTCTTGATGCAAGCACAAGTGATAAGAATGGTGTTTTCAGTAGTAACTAAGTACTGCCCTAGCCAATTCACATTGACTTATTTGTGTATTTACAACTGCACCGGCAATAGCATCTCATAATTAATTTACTTTTGACTTCATCTCCTCTTCGTTTTTTGTATACTTGCATAGCCGCACTTCCAGCCGTTTGAATTTCAAATGTAGATCGATAATTTTTCTCGTATTCACTCTACTAAAGGCACCTTTTACCTGTAGTTCAAACCGTTTAATGTTTATGAGACTATGAGAGTTAAACAAAAAAAAAAAAGTTTTAAGATTTTAGGTGACTTTGAAACTAATAGCTGCTAGATGTTATTTTGTTTTCTATCCAATATTTCTTTTTATAATTCACAAATTATAAGTACGCTATGAAGTTTATTTAACATCCCTATAACTTCTCAATATTTAATTTAAGAATGTTTTTTTTATAAAAGTTGATTAATTTATTGAAGAATATCAGAATGTCTAAAAAATATTTCATGGTTCAATTTAAAATTCTAAAAAATTACTCTCCCGTAAACCCATAATGTGGCCCGCCGAAGTGTTACATACGAAACTATTATAAAGACCTCTTTCTCCAAAAATGTTAGAACAAGTCAGCATTAGGTTTTATCGATTCATTTTGATATATTTGCTATATTTGCAACGAAACTTGTTATGTACCATTTAAACAAAATAAGAAAACTAGCGTTGTTGAGTTTAATTTTCTCTACATTGTTTTAAAATAAAATGAGAATTTAATAGCGTATATACTGCATTTATAACTATGCATATGTTTTATATTTAACAAAAGCATCGTCGTGAAGATAGCAAATGTGAAATATTAATCTAATATGTGTTTCAGAATTATATTTGTGTGTAAAGGGGCTTTGTAGTAACATTCAGAAAACGTTTGCGTTATGTGTTTTTACTACTTTAACATTTAAATTAAATTGCAAAGCCAATGAATATCGATGAAACTTTCGATTGTTTATTGTAGATTGTGTACATTTGCATCGCACATTGTTAATTTGTTTAAACAGCTACATGTTTTTGTTTTAATGAAACACGTGAACATCATCTTCTTAAATACAGAATATATCTTTTAACTTTCTGTTATTTTCTTTATTTTAGTGTATTTAAAGATATCAAGGACTCGGTTCATAAACATAGATACATTTAAAAATACCCGCACAGTATAGCTTTGTCTATGTAGTCAAATATTTAATTTAATTAATAGGATAATGTTAATATATTTGGTTAGATCTGAATAATAATAATAATAATAATAATAATAATAATAATAATAATAATAATAATAAAGATAATTCTAAAAATGTGACTTCGTTTTTGTGATACTTACAGATTGCAGGAATAATGATTTTGTTCTAACACCACACAGTAATGCCATAACTTATTTCCTGAATTTATAAAGCCATAATTTGGATCTTATATGGTTTTTTAAAGTTACTCTACTAGGTGAGGAATTCGTTTAGTTGACGCAGCTCCTGTGTGACTGACTGTTTTGTTTTCTTAAGGTCATACACGGGGTAACTGGATTTATATTGTCATATTTTCCCAGGAATTGATCCTGTATAATTTCAAAAATTCTCAGTGATCATGCCATATTACTCTTCAGAACGCGACGAACATGTGCTTGCCCAAATTTCTATTGCGATGATAATTACATGGCCCAATTAGCAAATCCTAGCGATGTCATGCTTGTTTTAACAAAGCTACGACAGAACGAATCAATGTGGATTACTGCCACATGTGGGAGATTTGTTCTCAACAGCACATTCAATGTTCCATGTATGTAAACAACGCGACTAACAAATAAAGTGGGTAACTTTCTGTTAGATTGATGGTCATAGGACATATGTGCTCATCGCTAATGCAGGATAGTGACTAGGGAATTTTCAACCATCGCGCCGTACTGCGAACCGTATCGGGTTAAAAATTATCGAATTGCCAAATTAATGAGGATTGGAAATTTATTCGCGCGCCAACCACAAATCTGTGTTCGGAACAAGTGCGGAAGTGTAGAACGAGGTAATTCTGCTAATGCGTCCAAACTGTCAGTAATTCGGGAACAATCTATAAATTATGTTTTATATATTCAATGTGACTTTCCACACCTACCCCATTTTAATTAGATTTCCTCTACCAGATATCCCGTTGGCTTTCTGATAGCTGAGCAAACCGTGGAAATGTAAAACGTAACAAAGGAAATAAACTAACGTCATAACACCAACAATACCTGCCCTAGTAGGGCAGAATTTGAGTTTCAGTGACAAGCAAAACCGATTGTGTACCTCGGTGTAATAAAATAATATGATTATAATGCTCAGGGTCTAGTTTTTTTTTACACATATCGTACATTTTATGAACATTGGGTGTTAATGCTGTGTTACATCAGCGTTTCACTCTTGAGAGACGGAGCGGGCTTTGTCAGTACTGTACACGCAAAGCCGTACTCTAAAGGGTGCATGTTTCATATAATTTTTATTTTTTTTATTCTAACGCTTATATTCTCTTATTTTAGTTCTGATTGCAGTGTAATGAGACGCATTATAATATGCCGAGGACTCATATATATGAGCAATTGTTGTTGATTTGGTTTATTTACGGACGTTCTTTAACATCACAAGTCATCAGCGTCCCATTCTATTCAGGACGTGAAACTGCCAATGAATTTTGCTCAGAGGCCTCTTCTTTCAGGCTTGAGGTTCTTTATCGTGCTGTAAATGTACGACACGGGACCCATGGCTTTACTTTCCTTCCGAAGGAAGCCATACTTAGGATTTTTACCCCCTAAAAAAGTCATCGATCCTGACCGGGTTCGAACCCGCGTTCTTTGGCTTGGAAGGCAAGTATGGTTACCACTACACTACCAGGACCGTCTATATGAGCAATTGATACTTCCTGAATTATAACTGTTTCCGCTTTTTTGAGACACTTATAACGCCATTTGATAATACCATATTTTCCATAAGTGCACTAATGTTATCTTTACTTAAATATTCGAACCTCAAATAATGAATAAATCTACTCATTGTGGTCTTTAAACGATTTGGTTTAAAGACACGTCCCAATTTATTTTAAGTGAACGGGATATTTTTTTTTAAAAAGGAATGAACAATGTAAGCATTGTGTTTTGCACGATTACATTATAATTCCTGCATTTTTTGCGTGTTAACTATTTTGGTTCTTTCTTTTTTAGTAACCTTAGGGAATTTTTATTATTTTTTTTCTTATTTTGTATATTTCATAACTGGATATAACATTTGAATACAATTACATGAAATAATGGTTTGTTGAAAATTAAGTTTATATAATATGATATGCACGTTTGGTATTACATTTCTATTTTTTATCTTAATTCAAGATAGCCACCATCCATTTCAAACTTCCGAATGCGACCCAAAAGATATTTGTATATTTCGACTCAAGCTGCACATACTTCTTAATACAATTTTTCACGATCCAAAAAGCACTTTGGTTTTGACACTTGTAACCTGATAAACCCCCCATAAATAGTCTTAAGGGCCTAAAATACGGTAAACATAACTATTTGAGTGAAACTTTTACCCATTCATTTGTTGGGAAATTGCCAGTTAAAGTACTCTCTCCCATCAAAAGTAAAATAATGGGTGCTTGTTTTTTTTAAAGACAACAGTGTGCCCAATTTTCATAGTAAATTCCCGTTAAACTTATGTATCTGTGAAACTCATAATCAAGCAATAAAAGTATTACTCGTTCCTCTATGAACGACACTCTGGAAGAATAACCTTAAATAAAAACATAAACTGTTTCCAGGACTTAAGAATATATGATATAGCACTTTAAAATGGATGAATGACCCTCTGATACAAGATATGAGAGTAAGTCCATAAGTTTCCGGCATCGCCGATAGGATTATCGCCTTCACAAAAGCCTTATCTGTTATCATACCTTATCTGTTAAGTAAATAATTGCAGCTGTAACATGTCGGTCCTGGTGGTGTAGTGGTAACCATACTTGCCTTCTAAACCCAAGGTCGCGGGTTCGAACCCGGCCAGGATCGATGGATTTTTTCGGGGGTAAAAATCGTAAGTATGGCTTCCTTCGGAAGAGAAGTAAAGCCGTTGGTCCCGTGTCGTACATTTACGGCACGAAAAAGAACCTCAAGCCTGAAAGAAGAGGCCTCTGAGCAAAATTTGTCGGCCGTTTCACGCCCTGAACTGAATGGGACGCTGATGACCTGAGATGTTAAAGAGCGTCCTTAAATAAACAAATCAAAAAAAAAAAATCAGCTGTAACATCCTCTCCACTGCGTTCAGTTGTTCAGATATGGTTGCATAAAGAAGACTATGTGTAGAAGATTGTGACATGTTCAAAATGGAATTTCGAACTGTTATTAAGTTCTTCACAAAAGAAGCACTTACTCCAAATGAAATTAAACAGCGATTGGACGGTGTATATGGGAAGGCATCCGCTTCATATTCTGCCTTTAAAGAATGGATCAAACTTTTTCGAATAGGTCGTGAAAGCATGGAAGACGAAGAACGTGCAGGTCGGCCCTTGGAGGTGCTCACTTCTGAAAACTTCGCTTTTGTGCAAGGAGAAATTATAGAAGACCGGCGGATCAAAGTTACAGAAATAGCAGCAACGTTTGGGCCTTTCTAAAACAACAGCATTTCGCATTATTCATGAACAATTACACATGAATAAGGTTAGTGCAAGATGGGTGCCTAGACTTCTTTCCTCTGTCCAAAAGTAGCAACGAGTCATCTGTGGTGTTGTGCGCCTTCTTCACGATAACGCGCCTGTGTACACAGACAGCTCTTGTTGCAAAGGAAGCTGTGAAGAAATGTGGCTTCAAGAAGATCGACCATCCACCCTACAGCCAAGATCAAGCTCCCAATGATTATTTCCTTTTCTCAGAACTCGATAAGGATCTTCGAGGAAGGAAATTTAAATGTGACGAAAAAGTGATGGATGCTGTTTATGCTCATTTTGCAGACAAGACTTCAGACTATTTTTGAGGGGGAATTGAAATGTAAATTCAAAGATGTTAGAAGTGCATTGCAATAAAGGGTAACTGTATTGAAAAGTAAAATATACCTTTGTCTTTATCGTCGCCAAAATTTAGTTAAGCCGGAAACCTACCCACGTATATATTACATTTATAAGAGAGCTGTTGGAAAAGTGCAAAAATAAGAAAGGTATAATTTTTAAGAAAAATCAATGTAGTTCGTAACCTAAAATTTATATACTTATTCTACGGTGAAATAATGGCTTAGACTAATGCAGGGAGACCAGTCCACTCTTCGCTCAAAAAGCTATAGACACCGAATAAAAAATATAACCAACATTTTGGGCTGCAGAGGTGGAGAGAGAACTCAGAGGTATTGTCCTGGATTCAATATGACGAGGCAAGGAAAATAATAATAAAATTACAATGTAAAACGTAAAAAAAAAAAAAATTACAATCATGCAAAGTATGAGAGGAGTACCACGAATAGGCCTGTATTGAAATAAACCTGCTCTGAGTTACTTGCTGTAACAAGAAGGCTGGAATGACATTTTAATTTGAATTAAATTTTCTTGCATATACATCTAATAAAAATAAACATAACATGCGCATCCTTGTCCAGAGCAGTAACAGTTCATCAGACATGTTTCCCAGGCAAGAATGTCTTCAGTTCTGAGTTTGTCTTTACAGTGACTCCCACGAGAGGTTGAATTTTGTCAAGAGTCCACCTTCCTTTTTTTCCCCAAATTTCTGTGTTAAATTTTGATTGCATTAATAGCATATTGAAGCATTTGATGAAAATCATTAACTCCATATCTTCAATTTAATCACTTCTCGATAGCAGATAATACCAGGGAAAACGTTGTCACCAACAGTACTTCGGTTTCCTCCATATGGTCATCCACTGTCTCTCTTGCATCTGGTGATCAGTTTCTTCCTGTTGTACTGTTTGAATATATTCTATTATGTTTCTTTGTTACTCTGTCTGTAGTGTCGTGATATAAGTCCCTGAACGCAAGCGGAACGATAACAATTCTCTTCCTTATCCAGCCCCCCCCCTTTTTTTCTGCGTAGCGCCAGCGCATTGACTTTGTTGTGTGCTAATATGATTTGACGTCGAAGACCTTGCCTCTTTCAAAACTTAAAGAAAAATCCTGGAAAATGTGCGTTCCAGAAGGAATAGAAGAAAAAGATTTCGTTTCTGCTGCAGTAGATAATGTCCAATGCCTTATCTAAAAAGCAAATGTGTAGATATGACTGGTTTGGTCCTTCTCTGGAATGATTGCAGCACCATACGATCCAACTTGACATTTACGAACATTTTTTTTTTCTAAATAAACACTTTAAAATCATCCAAAAGACCTTGCATTGCAAATGAAAGTTTAAATGCACAGTTTAAACTCGCCGCCTATTTCTCATTCTCGAATTTTGTGGTCTAGTGATGTAATCGCCTCTTTTGTGTGCAAAATAAATCAATTTATGCTATTTGTTTTTTTTCTTTTTGGAAAGAAACACCGTATTAAGCAAATACCTATTTGAAAGTAATCATGGAGTTCATATTTTTACCGCCACGGGTGGCCCAGGTCGTTAAGGCACGGACTCGTGAACGGGAGGTATGGGGTTCGAATCCCGCCAGAACCGTCCTCCCTGACTGAGGTTTTTCCAGGTTTTCCTCAGTCCTCATAAATGGCAAATACCGGAGAGGTACCCTAAACTTAGACCTGAAACATTTCCTACCTTAAATAAAAATTCTTTCCCAATATATCATTTCATCTCGTGTATCATAAGTGTCCTCGCCTGTGGTGCCTCAAATAGTAAAAATGGGTGTTAAACACCATTAAAAAGTTCATATTAATTGGAAAATATGAATAAATAATAAGAAAATAAGATATAACATGTGTACTCACTGAGCCAGCTAATAAGAATTTTAAGTTCAATAAAGTTTAAATGGCATTATTCTTAGCCAGGTACTAGCAGCCACATTCGGGCTAAACACAGCTACTTTGCACTGTACATTTGTGTTCAACCAAAGATAAATACGCAGTGCGGCTCAGCAGGGCTAAGGTCAGCACAACTGTTTCCCTGCTGTGTTGCGGAACGATATTTTTATGATTTGTCTTAGGTTCAATGTTTGCCGACCTTTGTTGTAAAACCTCTTGAGATAGGAAAACTATTCTGAAAACCAAAGAGAGATTTACATCATACAATGAAAGGTCCTGTTCTAAGTTTGACGAAACATCCATCACTCAGGCGGTCAGTTTTTCTCTTTGCATGCAGGTATACACAGCTATTTTCGATGTCCTACTTATCTCTCTTGGTGCTTCACTGATTTAGTGAGTGTCGTGGTTCACCAGGTGGCCCCAGTTCTTGTTGTTAGTGCACTATCTTCTGTTTTCGGACTCTAGAATGAATGGTAAATTAAGAAACGTAAATATGTCCGCAAAGTTGGCGTCAAAGCTAAAAGAACCACACATTTGGCAAGATAATTTTGATATATTATTATAAAAAGTGTCCCTTGTTAAAATGGGATTAAAAATAGAGATCGGCTTGACAACGGAAAAATTATGATAATTATTATCTCATCGCAACACTTTCCAACCACTTGTCTTTCTTGCACAGCTCCCAAAGATTGGTATTGTGTCACTGGTCGGAACAATCTATACTTTGTTAATTTGCATTTTGGCATAAAATAAAATGCTAAGAAAATGTGTATTTGCCCCTCTCATTATTTATTATATACATTTTCTAGATTTATAATTATGTCCAATTTTATACACTATCGACAACACTATTACCAATAACTGACCATCACAAATTAAACACCTTGCATTATCCAAAATGATGGCCAGAGATTGCACAGCGGGAATTGTACAAATTCGGACAGAAAGGTATTGAAAATAGGTATGGCGTATTGAAAAAAGTCAACAGACGCTGTCCGAAATACACCTAGAAGCGCAATGCATGCAGATGTCATTTCTGGACCTGCAGAGTGAAATTCAAATTAGATGGAGTAAAGATGCCTATATCATGGAGCTAGGTATAAAACAGAGGTCCCCCCGGATTCATTTTTTACTTCCATTAGGTACAGGCAGTTATGTTGAAACTTAATTGTAATTAGATAAAACTGGATAAACCTGGGCATTTTCTGAAATGAAATACGTACTTTTAGGGACAAGAAAATTAACAAGAACCCACTCACACATACATGAAACAGACATACATACAATAATTCTGATATTCAATTAATATAATTAATTTCATAAACGAAATATTTTACAAGAGCATGAACGAACCCATGCTGCTGTAATGGGCAATATAAAATACCTAGATTAACTGGAATAATAATCATAGTACTACCGCTGCTGCTGCTGCTGCTGCTGCTACTACTACTATTACAAATTATGTTGTAAATAATGATTTTAGTTTTTTTTTTCGCGCCGATCCATTATTTGCTTTCTATAAATTTCCTAAGCCTGTAAAAATGTCTAATTTTATAAATTAACAGAAACATATATGCTAATAATTTCACTATAGACTATTTCACTGGTACATTTGTTTTTTCATGAAAACCATAGAAGTTTAACATTTTCCTCATTAAAAGCAGAAATGTAAAGATTTCATTGATTAAACGAAATAAGTCAACAGCTGTTATCTAATACTATAAAAGCATATCGAAAAGAACAGCTTTGATGTTCTAACCTCAAAGTTTTCCAGGGAAACCGCTTGATAGATTATATATATATAAGGAAATGTCGGTTCAAATCTCGCACAATATCTATTCTTTTTATTCTGAAATGTTTCCTTGTTTACATTACCAGCAATTCACTATGAAGTTAATTTTTTAAATATAAGAGAAAGTTACTGTATATACCTTGCCTACATATCCTATATGGCGAGCACAGAGGGTCTGTTATTTACGTCACTGCACAGTAGCTAATAACGAAAGACAAATGAGCATCGTGATAGCATTGTAATGTTCACATATGCTTCTCTGAGTTGTTAAAGCGTGTTGATAATCCAGGCAATTTTTATATCTTACAAATTGCTCAAGCATGGAAGTGGTAATTGTGTTCCAATGAAGTAAAGTAAGGTTAGGTCTTAATTACTTCGGTAGTTCGCATTAATATTCAGTTAATATTATACATATTTTGACCAAATGAAATAGTAATGTAAAACGAATACACAGAGGGTGCTTTCTGGATGAGATGCAATAATATTGGCTTGTAGGAAGTGCAGGGGAAGGGAAAGGATGTCTTGGTTGAAAGCCAATAATTGGAAACATCTCTGAACACAAAATGGATTTGTAACAATTCAATTAGAGCCGGACAAAGATCTTGGGAGTGAGAGGACATTGCATCAGTGGCCAGCTGTTTGTCACGATACATTAATCACAGACCTAACTGAGCATGTACAGACAACGTGTTCTTCCTCAGCACCGGCCATGTAGTGTGAGAGATGGTTCCGTACCGCTATCTATCATCCAGATTCATTGGCATTGTTCACGATTTGAATTTGATGATTCAGCAGCTCTAACTTGGGCCTATTCAGGGTGACTACAGTAAACCAATTTTCAAAAATAGAAACGGATGGAAGTAATTATATGGAAGAAAGTCTTTACTTGCGGTTCGGGCTTAATCCAGTTGTAAACCGTACCAATGGTCGTAAAAATTTTGCTTTTTTGCAAGAAATCATAACTTTTCTTAATGCTTTTAAAATGCATCCCATTCAAGGCCTGCACACAACACGAGGTGGGTTGTAAAGCATCCGAAAGTTGACCCTTTCTGTGCTTGGTGATAATATTTGTAAGATATACAAATACGCTATAGTTATTCATTTGCAATGGGCTGAGCGAAGCCGGGCTAGTTGGTCTGGACACGTCAGAATTCTGCCTTATGGAGTCCGGATAATTTAGTCCGTAATCAGGAACCTGCCAGTTCATATAGACCGGATTAAAGTATGAATATAGATTTGTGTAAACATTGGATTTAGTCATAAATCTTGCACGCTTACATTAATCTATTACGAAGGTCGCCCAGAAATTAAAGCCCCACATTTTTTTCTTCAACAATTATTTATTCCACACAATGAGAATTATGAAAGAATGATGTGTTATCTACACACCCTATTTTTCCCTCTAATTTCCTTCCAGTTCGATAGCCCTCCTCCACAAGGGCGTGTATGCCCTGTCCGTATAAACCCTTGTTCTGGTCACCAAGCCATTTCTTCACTGCGAGAATAGTTCTTCATCGTCCTCAAAATGTTTTCCACCAATGATATCCTTTAATGGCCCAAACAAATGGAAGTTCGAGGGAGTTAGGTCAGGGCTGTAGGGTAACACTGTCCAACTCTGTTTCGTGGGGTGTTCAGAAGTTCTCAAACGTGTGTGAGGACGAGCGTTATCGTGTTGAATCAAAACGTCTCCTGGGTTGCTATGGCGCTGAAGTCGCTGGAAGAACTTCTTGAGTTTGATTAATGCGTTGACGTATGCTTCTAAATTAACGGTACTGCCTCTTGGCTTCACATCAATAAGAATCACACCGTCACAGTCCCAAAACACAGTGGTCATGACCTTACCGGCGGAAGCAGTTGCTTTGAATTTATTTTTTCCCCTTCACTTCTATGGATAGCAAGACTGACTCCATTCCATGGATTGTCCTTTGTTTTGGGCTGAAAATGGTGCACCCAGGTTTCATCACCTGTCACAATCCGGGACAAGAAGGTCTCCCCCTCAGCTTCAAAACAACTCTAAAGAAACATTATTTCTTTCAAACGTTCTTGAGATTTGTGTTCCACCTTAAGACAGCGCGGAACCCATCTTGCACACACTTTTGAGTTATCAAGGGCGGGGTTAATTGCATCCTCACTTCCTTTGTTAAGTGACAGCTTCAGCGCCAACTGCAGAGTCGTAATGTGTCGATCCTCGCGAATGGGAATATCAACACGCTGCAACATGTTAGGTGTGACCCACGCCCGCAGCAAAATCTTGGAGCTCTGCCGAACCGCCTTCTGACGGCCTCGACCTCTGTGCCCAGAGACTTAACTGTACTTCTGTCTTCTGTACTGAAAATTAAGGAGTATCTGCAGTTGCAATAGTTTCTGAAATTTGGACACATTTTTCGTATTTATTTCTACAAGTATGTAACATCTTTTACTTTTAACTGTTTATTTTATGCTCTTAAATATAGAATACAAATAAAGAAATAAGCCAGTTTTGAATAATTTTTTGAATCCGTTTGCTAATTCCCTCATTTCTTCCCTTCCTACAACAGATTTGTTTGATTGTAATTTTCCTTACTGTTAATGAAGAAAAATATGATTATTTAACGTTTGTGAAACTGTTTATGAACAATTCATTACATTTGTGTTTTATCTTTAGAATGTTTTTATGATTGAAAGTTAATGCAGTTGAATTAAGTTTCTAGAAGAGTAAAATTAAATGTACATTTAATTAAAACCGTATTATTGACATTTATCCAATAAGTGTTAAGCTATAAATGAAAATTAATTACGGTAAAGTCGGATAAAGGACATATAATCAGTTTCACAATAAACTTAATGTTAAACTTTTATATTACATCGCCTTCATTTGGACGCGTGGCGGGCTTAGCGGGGTAATGCCTGCGCTGTTTCTAACCGGTTCTCTTCCGCCTCCACTTTCCGGCCTCTCCGTATGCTGACGCGAAGTCTTTGTGTTGTACAGTAGTTAGAACATTGTGAGACCACGTATTTCAGTGTTATATTGTATTATAATACCAAAAAGTCCGTAGACTTGAGCACACAGAATCTTCATATATGATTACTATGTGACAAACTCGTGTTGAAAATTCAGACGGAACACAAGTAAACACAAACGTTTGTGAATATTTCCCATAGTTTTTTTCTCCGCGGTGAGAAATTCAATGACGACACGCTGCTTGTGACGTACATCATTTACAGACGCCATTTTGAAACATTGCTGCCGCTGCGCTATCTGTCGGAAGAAACGGAAATTTTGCGCGCGTACTCAGGAAACTTTAGGTAATTAATACCTAACGTTTCGCATTCGCAACAATGTTGGCTAGGAAAAAAATATGTGGGTCATTACTTTCTGAACTACCCTCGTGATAGGCTTACCACAATAGGCGGCGTCCCCTCTTCTGCTCCTGCAGCGCCATTTTCTTTAATGTTGCTTTCTGTACGCATTTGCAAAGATACACACTTGATTTTACTGGGACATAATTTTAAACACGAATGAGCTCGTCAAGTGCTTGAATTTATTTAGAGTTTTCTGATCAGTCGTCTCCTTCCAGAACTGCAATTCACGATACTATGCTTAAAATTTAATCCACTACTTCAATGCAAACCAAAAAACATAATCGAACATGTGGAGCTTTAACCGAGGCAAATCTACACGAAATTGACGCTAATCTTGAGCTTTTGCTAACAAAATATCAGTCTCAAGGGAATGGGAGGAGGGTTCGGAATGTAAAGGAAAGCGTTAGCAATAAAACACGTTAATCGAAATTACTTGTCAATCAAAACGTGTTTTTCCTATACAAGTGTATTTAGTTAAGGGAGGAAGGTAATTCCAGTATTTTCTAGAAGATAAAATTATAATGCATATTTTAGGAAAGGGTTGAAGTGAGCACATTTAGCACTAGTGACGTAAAATACGACGAGATCGAACAAGTTTTATAATTAAAGTTGTTAAATTGTTAGAGAACTATTGCCTAAAAGATGTTCAATTATAATGACTGAACAATCGTGTTATTCTAACGTTCTTACTTAGACTTTGTCATGCTGCGTTTGCCTAACGCACGATCCTGCATGCAATCCCTCGAGAGCAATGGACGAAAAAATAGAGAGACCATACTGAACATGTTATGGAGCTCTGTAGAAGAAAAAAGACGTTTAAAAATGGCATCGTTACTTTAAATTTGCTTTCTCTTGCTGATGGCCCTGTGAACCAGGTTAACGGGCCTAGTTCTTGTGATTTCTGGGCGCTATTCTGTTTGTAACAGAAGAAAAGAGGAAATAAAAGCTCTTAATGTAAAATATGATTTGCATAAATAAATAATTAAAAACTCAAAGGCATAAAATAGAGATTTGTTATGTAAACAAAGTTATTTGTTAAATGCTTCGCAACATTCCAGGAAACAGCCGGAATTGTGAACGCTTAGCCAAAAGATAATAAAAGCAGCTCTTTGCTCGTTATTTTATTTTCATTCAACAGAAAGTCTTTATGAAGTTATATTATAAATGCAAAATATTCTGAGTTGAAATTAATCTTGCCTTGTGCTGGAAATGCAAATAAATCGCCATTTCTGCACCTTATTTTTTAATTTATCTCTCGTAAACTACGTGACAATAGCTCAGAGATATAATTGCAACAAGAATTTAAAACAAAGTGAGAGAAAACTCATTTAGGTGTTAAAAATGGCGGTTCATGAAAAGAGGAAGTCATTGAAGAAGCATATGTTTTACTTAGGCTAAGTTACAACAATGTGTTGTTATAACGGTTATTTGACCAATTGAATGTCTATTGACTTTAGGCATAGTCCAACGCAGCGGCTCCAGGGGGGTCCGGTGGATAGGGGGATGTACTTTCATTTAAAACTTATCCATTTTCAGTTCGTTCTTATTATTAATGTTTAACTAATTGTTGCATTATGATTTTTGACCAATTTTATAGCAGCGCAACAATGTCTACTGTGATTGAGTAGATGTCACATTGTTGAAGGATGTGCGCCAACTTGCAAATTAATTATTAAGTAGCGAAGTTAATGCAGGGTCGCCAATAATTTCATTCTCGAAAAGGGGGTCGTGTAGGCAAGAAATGTGGGAATCACTTGTCTAACTAACTTGAATTGCTCTGCATTATGAGAAAGTTAACTTCACACTTAAGAAACACATGGAATATGGTTTAGTTCCCATGCAACAAACCTATTACTATATTGAATTAAATATTTAAAGAAGTGCATTATATCCACAATATTTAGAGTAGCAGTAGTAGTGGTAGTGGTGTTAATGTCACTCATAGGTCAGTACTTACCTCACTGAATTTCATTTCTATTCGCTGGACAATTTTGGTCAAGCCAAATGCTCCACTGTTCGTCAATAAGAGCAATTTAAACAGATTTCATACGTTACTGTCAACGACTCTTTTACCCTTTACCTGCAACTTTGCCACCGAACGGGCTGGTGTCTCGCCTGAGGCGGGGGCATTTCCAACCCTAGCTGCATACCAGAAGGGATTACCTTGCATTGTCTTTGTCCAAGTCTTACAGTGTTCGGAGAAAGACGCGAGTTTTTTCCTTACCTTGCTATATTACCACATGCTATCTCTTAAATATTACCAAAAATTGCACATGATGAACGCGTTTAAACACTATACAATATTAATTCTACACATTAAGGCTCCCCCACTGAAAGAAAATGCACAACATACTTGCACATAATTAATGAGTTGCTGATACTAAAATTACAAATATTATTTCAATTACTCTCTACGGGGAGTCGGGAACAATTCAGTTTCATAATTTGAGTTCAGAGACAACTGTGTAAACCATCTGCAATTTTTACCTATGAGTCTAGAATGTGTACAAATTGTGCTCTAATATGGACTGTATATGTTGATATAAGCATGTTAGTAGTGTATTATTTTGTTTTTCACCTTTTAGTCTTTTTAAACCAATGTCTAATACCACTCATAACTTAGCTTCACTCCGATGCAATTCAATATATTGTCTAAGTGCCAGAAATACTTCCCAATGTACATTTATCTATATCAATATGAAATATTTTCATTTATACAAAGTCATTTAAACAGCTTTGTGTTTACTTTTTGCATCCTTCAGTTTTTTTCCCCTTCCAATTTTATTTTTACAGGAGAATTTGCTAACTAGCTTATTTTATTCGTGACCTTATTTGCAATGCTTTACATCTCAATGTAAAAAACGGGTACACATTCCTATTTGAAAGCATCTACCATTTCCGAAAATAAATGTAATAAAATATGCAGTAAGACAAATTTTGCATGAACTTTAATATGTCAGCCAGTATTTGGTAATATGAATGTTTAACGAACCTTTTATTTGTGAGGATGGCTGGCTATTCGTGTTCCATTTCATTCCTGCTCGCTGTTACATAAAAGTAACCGTTGAATAACACGGCTACCCGAAACTTCATTCGTTCCACCTTAGAGTAGCAGCTCAGAAATAAAATCAATAGCTAACTTCATGAAAATATACATATAAAGAAATTGATGTTATAAACACAAAATAGGGCTACAGTGAAACACGGAACGAGAGTGATGCGATGAGAGGGCGGAACCGCCACTAAACAAAAATGCTAAGCTACATATGATATAACATATACTTAGTAATACAGAAAATATTTGTGCCCCCAAAGTTTCATCAAACTTGATTTTTATGTAAGGTGATAAGACACCCCCATTATGTTCTTCTTTTTCTCAAATTTAATTTTCCGATTTTTATGGTCGTGACTTTTCTTGTTAATTTTTTTCCATTAAGACATCACTTTTTTTTACATGTTATCCATATCTTCGTTGTCTCTCATAAATCTAATTTTTACACCCCTACTATTTCTCAATTGAGTTCAAGAGCAACCTAAGGCTTTCATTTAGCAATTGAGCTCAATTGTATACTAGTTTTCTCAACGAACTCCATATGTACCATTTAAATAGAATAATACAAATGGAATCTGAAAATCAAAAAATCGGGATTTTAGAGCGTGGTTTACCTGAAACGCAAAAATTTAAAAATCGCTCTAGCAGCACCAATATTTGTTTTTTCCACAACAAAACTCGGCATATACCTTTTAAACCGAATAAGAAAAATATTCTAGGAAAATCGGTGAAATCATATTATTAGTAATGGGGTTTACTTGAAACCCAAAATTTAAAAACTATCCTTGCGGAACCAATATTTATTTCTTCACAATAAAAATTCTGTATATACCATTTAAATAAAATAAGTTTCCAAAAATTAATAAAATTGGACCATTATGATTAGAAGTATACTTGAAAACCGAAATGTAAAAAGCTCTCTTGCGTTTATTTTTCACTGTATTGTTTTAAAATAAAATTGCAAATTAATTCAGCATATAAACTGTATTTATAACGATGTGCGTGTTTTATATTAAAAAAAAACATTGTCGTGAAAATAGCAAATATGAAATATTAATCTAATATGAGTGTGAGAATTATATTTGTATGTAACAGCGCTCTGTGATAACCTTCAGGAAGCGTTTGCGTTACATATTTTTACTACAATTACATTTCAATTACATTTAAATTACATTTTAAATCCAAATGAAACTTTCGATTGTTTGTTGTTTCATGTGTATATTTACTTAGTACATTGCAACTGTTTTTAAATAGTAGCATGTTTTTGTTTTATTAAAACATATGATCATCATCTTAAGTACGCAATATAACACGATTTTTTTCTGTTATCTATATTTTAGTGAATGTAAAGAGATACTAAGGGCGCAGTTCATTAATATGTTTACATTTAAAAACATTTAAAATACTCACATAGTATAATTTTGTCTATCAGTGGTCATACATTTTATTTAACAGTATGCCATGGATTTTTTTGGTTTAATCTCAATAATAGTAATAATGATAATTCTTAAAAAATGTGGTTTCTCTTTTGTAACACTTAGTTTCCCAGAAGTAATGCCATAACTTATTTCATTAATTAATAATTTGGAATTTATATCAATTTGGATTTACATTAATTTTTATTCAAACTTATTCAACTAAGTACCGAATTCGCTTAATTTACGGAGCTCCTATGTGATAAACTTTTTGTATATGTAAGTGTATTTGTAAAATCTCGTTTCAATTTACATAAATAATTCAAAGATGAGTGAAATGAATTAACAATAGATCAAAGATCCACCAGTACGTTGGAGCCTCAATTTGCCCGACATTCACTTGTTTAAAAAAAAAAAAATCTGAAATGGGAAAAATTATTGGTGCAATTTGACCATACTGGTTACAGTAGTCCAACCTAATCCCATCAGTTGACAAGACTAGAATAAACTCTGAGCCACACGGGGAACTAGACCTACAAATACATAAATTATCTTTCCAAATAATAACACGGTAGTCTAAAACACAGAGCGCATTACACGATAAACCATATCTTGAGGCACGCAATCTTTTAACAACGTTAACAAATGCTTCAGCTGCAGGAACACGATTCGAATCTCCAGCTCCAGACTCAAGAAAGCAAGAGCAGACAATAGGCTTATAATTTGCTTCTCTCTTCTACCTCCTCCCACAAGGAACTCCTCTTTTGCAGTACGGAATGACAGCAGCTGGTTGTTAGTATAATTAGCTTGACTCAAGATGCCACGCCATTAATCTTCGTGGGCAATACCCGCCTTCTCCACACCGTATCTCGCCACTCATTGCCGTCAAGGAATAGCTGCAGAGGTCGAGTGAATCACATGCCGCAGCATAGATGAGAGAAACTGGTTCTCGATTTGATAATTTGGTTATTCTGTGTGACATATTGGCGCCTACAAAGCTAGTTTTGTGTACATTAACTCATCAAAGAGATGGTGAAATGAATATTAAATCTGGTAGAATAAAAACGTTAACATAGAATGGTTTTCTTTTACTGATGCCATCGAATTGCGCCAGATATTTTTGGTGCACATAATTTAATATAAGCGCGTATCATTTAACACTCCAGCGGACGCGTGGATGACAATTTTCCTCTTATTGCTTTCTTCCATTCTTGTCAACCACGATGCACTTCTCATTAGCCTTTTTTTTTATTAAACTCTGAGACAGTATTTATGAGCTGCCACCCCCATAGTTAATTAAAGTAATTATAGCAAGCAATTTATGCGTAGCTTCCTTATTATATTCATGAGTGTAATGTCATTTATTTCCTGCACAAGTGTTGAATTATTATGTGTAAAATGTTATTTTCTCGCAAGTGTGTAGAAAGCTAACCCAGCCATAAAATCTGACCTGAAAATTTCTGTTGCCTATTGTAACAATATTTGTAAAGATAACCCAAACAAACTGATATTTTCTGGAGAAATTTCTAAAGGTAAATCCTCGAGTAAGATATTTATTTGTATATTATTAGGAAATTGTAATGCAAGGACGTAATAAAGCAATAAACATACAGGGGTGAAAGACAAGGGAATAACCACGAAGGGAAATTCTAACGTTTCCATGTAATACGTTAATGTGTTACACGTAAGAAGTCACGTAAGCTATCTGACAAATAATATACCAGAGAAAAAATGGAGGGAACAGATTGCCCAATAGAGAAACGAAGATGGGAGAAAACATTCTAGATTTTTCGAGAAATATATTTGAAAGAATAAATATTGCTTCGTGAGACCGGCAGACTGTCATGTTTATTTAGTCTTGTAATTTTGCGGCCCCGGGGCCGTCGATCCAGATTCTATCATTTCAGTTGGTTGGGAGAATAGACAGTCGATCCGCATTCATTCTCAGTTCAGTTCAGGTATTGTAAAGCTGTAGTCAGTTTTGGAAGAGTATTCAGTGTGGGACATTATCAGTGTGGAAGATAGGCACTGTCAGTTCAGTTCCGTTCAGTGAGAGAGTATTAAGGGGAAGAACTTTATTAGTTGAGTTCAGGATTAGTTGATTTCAGGATCAACTTTTATCAAATTAAGACACGTCAGAATGATAGTCATAGTTAGTGCGAAGGTGGCATATATTCTCCAGAAAATAACGGCAGTACATTTTATGTGGAATAGTGTATGAACAATAAATCGTGTTTCATGTCCCATAACGAGAAGTCTTATCAATCTCCACATACTCCTTCCCCTATGGTCACAGGACCATAAAAGTATCCAGCAGCAGAGTCTCAAAGCCGTGGCAAAATATAAGTCAGCGGAAACCAATCACCGGAGAGGTGGAATTAACATTACCTCTGAGATTCCATATAACCAAACAAACTCAAAACCTTTCCATAATTTCCCCTCCATTCTACATATTTAATTATTTCCTTGTTCTTAATTAATACCGCTGCAACCGTGTTTTATTCTTGGTAGAATGCTGTAAATTGTTCATGTGATTGTTAACGTTTGTCACGTGTCATAGTTTTGGAAGCTCTTTAAGTGAGAAGTTCTGTTGAAATGGTGTAAAAGTAGTTTTCGGTTGTTTTCTCTGGTGCTATGTCTCTAGTATCGAATGAAATAAATAGACGAGAAAGAAGAGAACGAAGATAGTGAGAGTGAGGAAGAAAATAATGATCCTGTATGTGTGTCTAGAGTGTTTGTTTGACAAGTAGACTGTATAAGTAGTTTTTCTACAGTAAAGCATGTATGTAGGTATTGTTGTACATTCTGCAAATTGTTACATTGCTTTTGTTACGTAATAAGTGTGTACCCTCATTGTAACATATTATACACTTTTTGTTCTAATTTTCTATCTCAACAAAACCGGTGGTTTAATTGAGTTTAATATTTAACGTAAAATCAAAGTAAACTCATAATGATTTGATTTGTTATAATTTAAAATTTTAACCATATTCTACTATATTCTTATATGTAAGTCCTAGTGGTATAGCGGTAACAATACTTGCTCCTAGACCCAAGATTGTAGGTTCAATCCCGGCAGGCAGATCCCGATGGATCTTAAGTATTGCTTCCTCTGGAAGGGAAGTAAAGCCGTACGTCCCCTGTAGTAGATTTACGGCACGTAAAAGAACCTCAATGCTGAATTAAGAGGCCTCTGAGAAAAATTATCGGTCGTTTTAGCCCTGAATTGAATGCCACGCTGATAATCTAAGGTGTTGCAGAGTGTCTGTAAATAAAACAAATGAACAAGTTATTCTTTTAAACAGTCAGAATGCATACTAACGTTATGTTTTCTGTTATGATGTATATCAATTTTGTTATACATTTATTAAATAGTCATTACTGTTGACAAAGCCAATTATTTCACAAAACACACTTTAATAATACTAAATCACGCTAGATGACTATTGTCATAGAGGCGGGCACTGCAGGGTTAAATCGCTGGTTTAATCACGGCCAGTATGGCTTCCTTCGGAAGGGAAATAAAGCCGTTGTTCCCGTGTCGTACATTTACAGCATGTAAAAGAACCTCAAGCCTGAATAAAGATGCCTCTGAGCAAAATTTCTCGGCCGTTTCACGCCCTGAATTGAATGGAACGAGATGTTAAAGAGCGTGCGTAAATAGACCAGAAGAAATTCAACCCTTTGACTGCGAACTGGGCGTGAAAAGCAAAAGTAAATAAATAAATTGCGCACCTACATACTTATCACAGACTATAATACTCTCAAAAATCCTCAACAAAACATTATCAACAAGCGAAACTGCCACTAAATCTCATTTACCTATTACAATTCCTCTATAGTTAAAAGGCGAGGCCGGTAACTTATGGATCTTCCCTCGTATCGCCCGAAAAATTCTTTGTTCAAGCTTGCATTTTTCGGCAGGCATTTCAATGAACTAATAAGAACAATCCAATGTAATTCACATACATCACAGAGAACCCAGCCAGAATCGATGGATTTTTTCGGGCGTAAAAATCCCAAGCATGGCTTCCTTCGGAAGGGAAGTAAAGCCGTGGATCCCGTATCGTACATTTACGGCACGAAAAAGAACCTCAAGCCTGAAAGAAGAGGCCTCTGAGCAAAATTTGTCGGCCGTTTCACGCCCTGTATGAATGGGAAGCTAATGACCTGACATATTAAAGAGCGTCCGTAAATAAATCAATTCAATTCACATACAACACAGATGTCTTGAATAAACTTTCACTTTTGAGATGCACAATTAACAAACTCTAGTCTTTACAGTTGGAACACAAGACAGCAACTGACGCGATACAAACAGCTGATAAACGCAACCTTGCACGGGTCATTCACCTCTAGTGTGCTGCTAGCATAATACGAGGTCACTGCAGTGCAAGCGAACTATGCATATACGCGACCTATGGGCCTTACTATAAGTGAAACACATGGCATATATTAGTACAAAAAAGGTTACGTTTTACTCTCATCTAAAGGAGTTTTCTGCTTATTCTGTGTTGCGCTATCATGTGACAATGCATTTGTTCACTGAAAACTTGTGTCAGGAACTGTTGTACAAATTTCGTGCTGTAGTATTGTGCCGTGTGGTTACTATACTAGCGGAAGAAGACAACTTTATGCTGTCTTGTCGGTCGCACTTATCAAGTCTTGCTGGTTTTATGCCACGGTTGTTGTTTGTCTCAGTCATGGTGATTTATCTGCTTTTCCCCTTCGTCACCCTTTGGTGCTACAATTATCACAGCGTCAGGCAACAAGCTACAAAGTTTGTTCTCCAATATTAAGTGCACCAAAGCACGGAAAAAAGTAATAAATCGGTATTTTTATTCGTTCTCGTCTGAGCTAACGCTCCGTTTATTCTTCTTCCTTTTCTTCCGTTTCTTTTTACTGTGCTTAGTCATTATGGCATGTTATTTTCCCCAACAATATATCAAGCTGATCAACAGAGCAGGCCACATTACGACTTACCTTTTTGTAAATATCTACAGAAAGTACTTGTTTGTTTTCCCTCCCTGATTACGTTCAGCAACATAGACTGCAAAAAGGATATACGTCCTAGAAATTACTTAAAACTGATGAGGTATTTTTTTCCCCCACATAGGGAAAATATCATACAAATTCAGATAATCAAGTTATCTGAACCAGGAAGTGAGAGGGATTTATTTTATAAACACTCGTAAATCTTTCTAGAAAATGTACGTCATATTACCTTTGGCATTATTACCGGAAGCTTATTTTCTCATTATTTAGCTCTGTTCATTAAATTTAATTTCCAAAGTAAATTAAAAATTAGAGAGAAAGAGAAGATCTATGGCCTTAGTTTTGTCAAATAAATATATAGCACAAGTAGCTAATCATTTTATTAGTAACATAAATTATGAAATTATTAGCTATTGTTACTATAAAATAAATGCGCATAAATTTTATTTAATCATAAAGCTCGCTATATATATTTTTTGTTTACTGATATAAGAATATCTTTAATTTTTGCCTAAAATGCTTACAAATATTTTAAAATACACACCCAAATGTAGCACTATAGTTGGAGGTTTTGTTTTTAAAATACTTTTGTGAAAATAAGGCATTTCAGCTTTGTCAATATATTAATATAAACACATATAATTAAACATTCTGTAATATTTCATAAAATCCTAATACATTATTTGTGACTAAACTTGTTAAATATGCTAATTTTCAACAAAGTATTGACGTTAAGATAAAATTAAATGAAAAGATTGTATAGTTTAGTTTAAAATGTATATAAAAATAAAGGAACTGCTGTTTTCATGGCAAATAAAGGAAAGTAGGCGTTTCATCTAGGCTGTCTTCTAGATCAATTACGTGACTGTAAGTTATGCCTAATGTGCAGAAATATACAGATATGAAGTAAGTTATATTGAGGTAAAGATTTGTGAAACAGTAAAAATAGATTTTTATCATGAATCTAAGCGATATAAGAATCGCAGAAAGTAGAAAATGAAATTAAAATATCTCGGAACTTGACAGTCCCGGAGAGCCTGGACTTGCCTCACAACCGTTGCTTTCCCTGTTTCCGTCTTGCAACATCACAGATAGATATCATCATAGACATAGAGTACTAGTATTAGTATTTATTATTCCAATTACTAGATATAAATTCATTGACATCAAGATCGCACGGGTCGTAAGACCATATAAAATACTTAAATACAAATTAATTAATTCCAACAAAAGAAAACAACAGCATTAACAAGAAGACACACATGAAACAGACAAACATGCAGTAATTCTTATACATTTTTTCGTATTATTTATGTACAATGTTTATAGAAACTTCTTGTCTCTTAAATTCTGTATTTCATTTGTTAAAATGTCCAGATTTAGCCACTTTTGTTTATTAACAATGAAGTCCCAACATGCCAGCCTCCCCCTACTGGAAGTCAAAAATAAATCGAGTAGAAATTTACACTTAGCCAAAATGTGCACCCAGTCTTCCGGTTCCGTACATAATGGACGTTTGCTTCTGCCTTCCCCGTCAATAACTTTAACTTGCCTTCCAGCCTCCCAGTCTAAGCCATGCTATTCTCGACCTCTGTTTCATACCTAGCTCCAAGATATAGCTCTCTTTACCGCATTTGATTTTAATTTTGCTCTGCAGATCCAGAGATGACATCTGCATGCATCGCGCCACTATTTCCTGTCGGTTTATGTCAAGCAGGCATTTTTTTGACATATCTTTTTTCAATACCCCTCTGCCAAATATCGTGTAAATGGATTAATTATGTAATGCATTGGGACGAGTGATCAACACACCGCTGTCTTCCGGTTGCTATCAAGCAACCTGCTTAATCTCTAAATTCTACTATTCGATCAGGTACTACCCAATTGTCTTCACGATGCTGGATGCACGCGGTTCCAAATATCCCTTTCTTAGAAAAAGTCTAAGTGGGTACCGGGGATGGTCTGGCGAACTTTTCTTTTTGCGTGAAACAGTAAAAGAGCACATCGGTATTACTGACATTGTTCATTATTAAGCTGTAACTTGACTATGAACAGACATTGCAAAAGTTAAACTTTTCATAGATTATGTAGAACAGGAAGAACTACGAGTGTAGATCCATAAGTTTCCGGCCTGACCATTTTCTAGGTATGATTAAGACAAAAAATATATTTCATTTTTCAATATAGTTACCCTTCATTGCAATACACTTCTCGCCTCTTTGAATTAACATTTAAATACCCCCCCCCCAAATAGTCAGAAGTCTTATCTGCAAAATGGGCATAAACAGCATCCACCATTTCTTCACCCACCTAAATTTCCCTCCTCGAAGATCCTTCTTGAGTTTTGAGAAGAGGAAATAGTCACTGGGAGCTAGATAGGATTGTAGGGTGGATGGTCGATCTCCTTGAAGCCACATTTCTTCACAGCTTCGTTTGCAACAAGAGCTGTGTGCACAGGCGCGTTGTCTTGAAAGCGTATACCACCTGGCCTTGGCCTTAGAGGTGATGCTTCGCCAGGTTTAGGCCACTCTTTTGATCCTCTTTTGGACAAGGGATCGCAGTAGAGAACCACAGTTTCATCTGTAACAATGGTTTGTAGATCTTCTCCTTGTTGTCACGGTAGAGCTCCAAAAATGCCTGACAACAGATGACTCGTTGCTGCTTTTGTACTAAGGAAAGCAGCCCAGGCATCCATCTTGCACTAACCTTATTCATGTTTAAATGTTCATGAATAATTTGAAGCACTGTTGTTTTGAAAGGTCCAACCTTGCTGCTATTTCTGTAACTTTGTGCCGCCAGTCTTCCATAATTTCTCTTACCACAAAAGCGACTTTTTCAGGAGTGAGAACTTTCAAGGGCCGACCTGCACGCTCTTCGTTTTCAATGCTTTCTCGACCCATTCGAAAAAGTTTGTCCCATTCTTTTACGGTAGAATATGAGGGGATGCTTCCCTATATGTACATCGTTTAATCGCTGTTTAATTTCATTTGGAGTAAGTCCTTCTTTTGTGAAGAACTTAATAACAGCTTGACACTTTATTTTGAACATGTCACAATCTTCTACATATAGCCTTCTTTATGCAACTATATCTGAACAACTGAACATTGCGAAGCGGAAGTTACAGATGTAATTATTTACTTAACAGATAAGTTATGACACCTGATAATGGTTTTGTAATACTTATCGGGAGGTCGGATACTTACGGACCGACCTTCGTGTATTATTACAATGTTGGAGAAAAATTATTATGCCTGTGTACAATAGGGCTAAGATGTTCATCTCTGAGGTTTAACCTAGATGCCTCGCTATTGTGGCCTCCCACAAAAAGCAATAAATGTATGGCGATTGTTTCCAAAAATTTTAATACTCGCCAGAACTAGTAATTAATCTGCCATCTTTACATTATGTTTGCAAGTTTGTGGACGAGCTCAATTAAGTTTAGAGTTACTGTAATAATCGTTGAAGTTATAACTACTGGAACCTTTGGCTTTTTATACATTTACACACTTTCTAGTACTCCGATATCCAGCAGCTTTTAATACATATAATGCATATGAATACATTTTTCAATATATTTGCATTCTGTATAAAAAAAAAACTTTCCGAAAACAGAAGTAATATAATTCTTTAAATATTTAAATTATACTCTGGATATGGAATTCCTGTACTGTAATTTATTAATTTCTATAAGCTGCGAGAAGAGGACAATTGTTTGTGAACCATAACAGAAAATTGGTCTTTAAGTTCATGTGGCTGAACCCTTTAGATGTGAATTGGAATATCATATTAGGGTCTGAAATATTTCTGGAATTTTTTCTAATTTCTTCAGCGTACTCCTAACAAATATCGGAAATTAGGAGACGTCTTGAAAAGGCGGGCATAGTGTTATTGGTCGTTGTTAAGATAAAACGTATTTTTTGAATACTTTATAAGAAGTATCTATGCATAAAGCTACATAAGTACACCCAAAAGTAATATAGCCAACCCTATTTGCATAAGGAGCTTTCCTCCACGTTTCCGCAGTAATGGTGAATACAAAGATGTGGTATAGAATATTCGTGCACTTTCCCCAGCGGTAATACACAAGTTTCGTTTTCTGCATAATGTTACCTTGGTGAGGAGATTCAGGTCGTGCACTTTTACGACCCATGCGCTGAAGATGATGATACCTTGCGACGCAAATGTGCCTGATGCGCATTCTTTGTCGTTCTAAACCACGCTTCCAGGTCTCTCTGCGTTCTAAAGAAGATTAAACCTTAGGAAACACATGGACCATTAACAGTATGCTCTATTGCTGGAACTTGAGATATACAAATGCAGGTCCATAACTTTCCGGCCTCGCTGATAAGGCTTGTCACCTTCATAAAATTCTTATCTGGTGTCATAGCTTATCTGTTAAGTAAATAATTACATCTGTAGCTTCCCCTCCGCTCTATTCAGTTGTTCAGATATAGTTTCACAAAGAAGGCTATGTGTAGAAGATTGTGACATGTTCAAAATGGAGTATCGACCTGTTATTAAGTTCTTCACAAAAAAACGACTTACTCCAAATGAAATTATACAGCGACTGGACGGTACATATGGGGAAGCATCCCCCTCATATTCTACCGTAAAAGAATGGGACAAACTTTTTCGAGAAAGTATTGAAGACGAAGACCGTGCAGGTCGGCCCTTGGAGGTGTTCACTCCTGAAAACATCGCTCTTGCGGAAGGAGAAATTATGGAAGACCGCCGGCTCAAAGCTACAGAAATATCAGCAAGATGGGGCCTTTCTAAAATAACAGTTCTTCGTATGTTTATGAACATTTAAACATCAATGAGGTTAGTGCAAATGGGTGCCTAACTTCTTTCCTCATTCCAAAAGTAGCAACGAGTCATCTGTTGTCAGGCATTTTTGAAGTTTTGCCGTGGCAACGAGAGAGAAGTTCTGCAAACCATTGTTACACGTGATTAAACTATGGTCCTCTACTATGATTCCTTGTCCAAAAGAGAATCAATGGAGTGGCGTAAACCTGGCGAAGCACCGTCTCCAAAGGCTAAGGTCACTCAGTCATCCAAGAAGATCATGGCCACAATTTTTTGGCACTGTGAAGGAAAACTCTTCATTGACTCCAAGGAGAACACCATAGTAAGTGGGGAGTACTATGCTGGCCTACTGCACAGACTACGTGCTTCCATCAAAGAGAAAAGGCGAGGAAAGCTGAGTAGCGTTGTGTCCTTTCTTCACGACAACGCGCCAGTTCACATAGATTTGTTGCAAAGGAAGCTGATTAGAATTGTGGATTCAAGGAGATTGACCACCCACCCTGCAGCCCAGATGTAGTTCCCAGTGACTATTTCCTGTTCTCAGAACTCAAGAAGAACGTTTCAGACAAGACTTTCTGACTATTTAAGGTGGGATTGAAATGTTAATTGAAAGATGTGGGAAGTGTATAGCAATAAAGGGTAACTATATTGAAAAGTGAAATATAGTTTTAGTCTTTATCATACCTGGAAAATGGTTAGGCCGAAAACTTACCCTCGTGCACCGCAAAGAAGAGGGACCTGTTGTATATATGTAGCTATATCCCTGTTGAGCCCAGAAACTTCTATGAGAATTTAATCAGTCATTGAACGAAAATATGCTATCTAAGTTTTGTTACCATAGTTTGTGTTCTTAATTTTTTTGTGTACTTAGTGAAATAATGTGCTTAAAATGTAATATTTTTCTAAATATAATTTAATAGTAATTCATTACATGTTCTCACAATTAAACTGTTAAAATAACTGACTGAACAAAGCAATAAGTTTTTCAATTACAACGTTCTTGTTATTAATTTTATTTCCAAACCAGGTTTTAAATGTAATTATTTATAATTAGTACCTAAAAAGTATTAAATGATCACTAACTTTTTAATAAGTGTTTCGTTACTATTTCACCTATAAAAACTATTACTTTTTTTTCATCTCCTGTAAATTTAATTTTTTTTTTTTATTACAGTTGCTTGGGTAATCCATTCAGCTTCACAGCTCAGAGCATAATATGAGTTGAAATTAAATGCAAATTACAATACAAACATAATTAAATAATACAACATTTCTGGCGCTATATCTAAGCGCATCTCTTTCATGTAGAATTAATGGAGACGTTAGCCATAGGAATCAAAGAAAAAATAAAAACCTGCCTAATTTAAGGAGTAGGAACTATATGTATGTAGGATTGAATTTATTCCACAATTAACGTTAGAATTTGTTACATAATATATCCTTCCATTTACAATGACAACTATATCTTTATAAAAAATGTGCGCAAGTTAAAGGCAAACATCATAAGTTTATATAGAACTCCTGCATTACCTGGGAAATGGTTAGAGAGAGTATGTTGTAGTCGAGGTTTGGGGAGTTGAAGAGAGGTGGAGAAAGATGGATGTGGTACACAGAATGTTCTGTAGGAAAGTGTTGCGATTACCTAAGTGTTCTCTGAGGGGGGTTAGTTTGCTTGAATTAGAAAGGATGGGAAGGAAAGGATTGATTTTAAAGAGAGCAACGAAGCATTGGTATGGTATTCTCTAATTAAACAGCCCAAATATTTTAAAGAAAATTTTGAAATATCAAAAAGAGGTTTTGGGGAGGAAGAGATGGTATGAGGAGATGGGGAAGGTACTAGAAGAAATAGGCTTGGGGAATATATGGAGAGCTGGTGAAAGTAATTTTTATGGATTTTGGAAGATAGTGAGATAGAGGATAGAAGATATTAAAAGCAAGTGATTTGGGTAGTTTAGATGATAAAAGTTTTTTGGTCGTATATAAAAGAATCGAACAGAATTGGGGACAAGAGAAATATATTGAAATAGGTGTTCAAATGGGTAGAATGGGTTGGGCGTGGACGCTTACAGGAATACTCCTGAAAGGATATAGCTGTATAACTATATAGATAGCTATTGCATACGGATTGCACATTTAAAGGACCAAGGTTCTGAAATTTCAAATGTGTTAGAAAATAAGTTGAAATATTTTAAACAGAATGTATTAAATGTATGCAACCGAACAAAATAATAAGGTAAGAACAGCACGGTTGCCCCTACCAACGCAACAATAATACACTTGTTTATGCGTAGGTTTCATAAAAATTCAATCAATCATATAAATGAAATAATTCAGTACGGTATTGCGGGCAGCGGTTATTATACAAGCGGAAATGTAGAGCACTCGTTTATTTTTATATTCTATTGCTTAACGTTTGATCTGAAGCCCATGGAAACCATGCCTTTGTATCTGAAGGTGCATTATTACGCCTGCATGCTCAGTTTTTTGTGGAATTTGCAGTCCTTCCTCTGAGTAAAGATAAAAGCCCAACAGCTCGTTATAAAGCTGTGAATGAAAACAATTATTCTGGTTCTGCATGAAATAACACAACTGCGTGCTTTTATATTGACAGGCAGGAAATGAGGGGGATGAAATGAGAAGGACTGAAAGGTATTCCATCATGTATACCGTTTGATGTATAAAAAGCTTGAAATATTCCAGATTTCAGAGTTTGCTTTCTCGATGTCCCTGATTCACGCCTTCGTTTTTTGTATTTTTTCTAGTTAAATGATTTGTACCTTATTTCTGCATTGTTTAACGTTCATTCCCTCCTTCTTAACTAATATTACTCCATGCCCATATTAATATTTAGATCATATCATCCTCCACTATACCGCCACGAGTGACCGAGGTCGTTAAGGTGCGAACTTGTGAGCGGGAGATCTAGGGTTCGAATCCCACCAGGACCGTCCACCCTGACTAGGTTTTTTTCCAGGTTTTCCTCAGTCCTCATGACTGGCAAATCTGCAGAGGTATCTTAAATTTATGCCTAAAAGGTTTCCTTCCTTAAAAATATTTTCCCAGTTTATCAACACGTGTTCACCACCTGTGGTGCACAGTAGTAAAAAAGGGCGTTAAACACCTTTCATAAAAAAAAAACCATGCAATATAGGTATTTAAGAGAATTTTTCTATCAAGAAAATTAAATATTTTACTGCGTCTAAAAATACGTGGCAGTGGTAATATGACAATAATTTCAGTTATACAAATAGTGAACATGATGCAGTATTCAGAAATATTTTAACTAATATGTTGCGTGAGTTTTATATAATGCCTTCAATATGTCGAAGAAAGCCACAAGCGTCCAATTCGTTCATTATGCAGTGTGTAAATGTATTTAGAAACACAATGTGTAAAGAAATGATCATAGTGTTTTAAACTTATATTTTTTTTTCTCTGCGGTACATAATATAATTTTTAGTCATAACTTAATTTGAAGAGTAGCCTCGGAAATTTAAGTTCTACAAAGGAACTATAATAGTTCAGCTTCCACCATGGATGAGAGCTCATTTCGAAATTGAAACATAATACGAAGGTAGGTCCATAAGTTTCCGGCCTAACCATTTTCCAGATATGATAAAGGCAAAGACTATATTTTACATGTCAATATACGCAGGTTTTGTTTTGTAACATGGTAACGAAATACAAACAATATTTTATGTCTTGGAATTCGCGAAACATAATTCAGTAGTTACAGTTCAGTGGGCGTATAAGCGAAGAATAGGTTTTAAAGTCCCTTCTGGTAACATATTATAGGTGGTACAATCAGATCCAAGCGATGGGGTGCGTCTGTATAGGAAAGAGCCCCGGACGACCGGAAGAGTCAGATGAGAATAGGGAAAGAGTGGGAACGCAGTCCTAAAAAATGTGTGTGACGGACGAGTCAAGAACCAACAATTTCAACAATGCCAGTTTTTTTTAATAGTGTTTAACACCCGTTTTTGCTACTGAGGCACCACAGACGGTGGACACTGATGATACATGAGATGAAATGATATATTGGGAAAGCAATTTTTTTTAAGGGAGGAAACATTCCAGGCCTAAGTTAAGGATACCTCACGGCATTTACCATTTATAAGCGCTGAGGAAAACCTGAATAAACCCTCAGTCAGGGAGGACGGTCCTGGTGAGATTCGAACCCCAGACCTCCTGCTCACGAGTCCTCGCCTTGACGACCTCGGGCACCTGTGGCGGGCACAGTGACAGTGTGAAAGGTTTTAAAAAAAACCATCTCCAACAGAGACCGTATCTTCCACAATTGTTACAGGCCCTACATTAGCTCCCCACCGCCTGTAGCAAAAGTGGTCAGTGATGCGTACTCAGAAATTATACAGTGGAGGTAAAGAGTTGGCTAAACTGACTACAAGACAAATGCAAGTCGCGTGATAAAACGGATTTGATAATTTTTTCCACAATTTTACTCCGTAATGCTGCTGTGATTGGTCAAAATTAAATTTTTCGTTTAGTTTCATTGGTCCATTTTAGGATGACGTCACACGAGAGAAATAGTCGATGTAACATCTCAAACCACGAGAAACATTTTGACATTGGCTACATGAAAATGAGCTTGTATGCTGGTGGCACTGACTTTTCTTCTCGCTTAGTTACCCAATTCACCCATAATCAAATAAAAAATAATTATTTTTGCTGGTTTAGGAAGAAATGTACATTTTCTTGGGAAGTTTTGCTTATTTCAAAAGAAGGCTCTTATTACTTTAAATGTAGACATCTATAAAACTACTAATGAATTTTATGAGATATTTAAGTAGTTGCTACTTCACTAACGATTTCCATATCGCGATATGTTCAGAAGTGCAAGTCAATGGGATGAAAATATAACAGTACTATTTTCTATGCTCAGATACTTTCAGAGAGCAGAAGGAGTTTATCATATGAAACTCTTGAAATGTTTATTCAGTGCGTTTATTTTACCTTACAATATCCTTTGTGCATGTTTGAGTTTGTAATAATATTAGATTATGCACAAACCGCGTAAGGATATTTATGTATATTTATATTATTATTTACATTATCATTACTATTTTTGTTGTTATTTGAACATTTTTCTATTTTATTATAATCATTTTATTTTGAAGAGGCGAATTTGACATGGGACATTAATACAAACCATAAAATATTTTATGGTCATTCAATTGCAGTTAGGGGCCAACCTTCCTATTTGTTTAATTTTCATTTACTTTATTCCGCGTCATGATTTTCCCGTGCAAGACGAGTGGTCAAGCTGTCTGCAGAAAAACTACTTTAACCTCAAATCCTAATAGCTGATCAAAAATTCTGAATGAATAAATTTAATGTACTGCAGTTTCCCCTATCCGATACCCGAGCATTAGCATTGTACAAAATAATGTGGATATTTTATTAAAATACAAGAGTTGTAAAGAGAAAATAGTGGCAATATTGTAATTATAATATAAGCATATTGTTGTATCCCTTTAATATAATTCCCTGCATAATAGTGGAGAATCAACTACGGTTCTGTTTTTGTTGATGTCAGCGAACGAGCTCCCTATTGTTCGAAGCAATGCTTCTCTTGTTAGGAAATGCATTTCTGAGTGGTTCCTTTAGTTTGGAGAAGAGATCAACATCGCAGAGAATCTAGTATGGTGAATGTGGAGAGTGTTCAAGTGCCTTCCGTCCCTGCCATTTCAACGGTGCGGTTGGGTGATGAGGCATTTTGCCGTACCCCAGCACGTGCAACGGTGTCAGATGGGTTATTCCTATTTCCACTGTCACCTCCCTCGCTATTCATCTCCTATTCACCTCCAATACAGATTGAATCAACTCTATATAGTGCCATAGACACTATCCAATATGATAATACACGATTGCTGCATGACATTCTATAGCACTCCTTCTATGCAGCATTTTAATTTTAATTCATGACAATTCTTGAAAATTGGAAAACTTGCCTTTAAGGCGATGGTCTTTACCATCATTATTTCACAACAAGCTCTAAAACATATATATTCAACAATTAAATAAAAATGAACTGTAACAAATAAAAATAAGGATAGAAGAAATACAAAGAGATACATTTTAGGCATATTATACACACTTTCACAGTAGATATCTATTTAATATATTTCAAAGTTAGACTAAAACAACAGTAATGTGTAGTATGATGTTCTGTAAACAGACGTAACTGGCATTATAATAGCGTTGCTACGTGCCAGGTAAATCAACAATAAACAAATGAAGCCAAGATTATCGTATGATGTTCTGTAAATAGATGTGACTTACATTACGTTATGCTAGCGTTGCTACAATAAAATGAGGCCAAGATTATCGTTTGAACAGCGGAAAGCAATTTTGAAGTGGTATTGGAAAACCGAGAATGTTATTGAAGTTAAAAGGCAATGGAGACGTGTGTACAAAACAGAACCGCCAACGCGAGTAACAATTGCACGCATTCGAGACAAATTTGAGACTCGTGGTACCGTAGGTGATGTTCACAAGAGCAGCTCTGGAAGATTTCGCACAGGAACAAGCCGCGCGTCCTAGTCTGTGGTTTTGGAAAGTTTTCAGCACTTACCGAACATTTCTACAAAGCAATGTGCACGTGAGACTGGGATCTAACTCCGTTGGACTTCTACCTATGGGGAACTCTTAAGGATGTTGTATACCATAGAAAACCAGCTACATTGGCAGCACTTCGAGAAGAAATTGAAACGGCATGTGCTGCCATCGCTGAAGACACTTTCGCAAACGTTGCTCAATCAGCAATTCAACGTACTCAGAAGTGTATCGATGCCAAAGGTGGGCATTTTGAGCAACTGTTGTAGCGTAAAAGTCTAAGATGATTAGTGCTCATCATTTTCTTTTGTGTGAATTCAGTTTTGTTATTCTAACGCAGTTTTTTTTTTCTTGAATAGTGTATACACTTTGGGTCATATATATAAAGAAATTCCATTATAATGACACACAGCTGGATACAATCAATTTGTTTCCCCCACTCCATTCCCCACATATTAACCCTCATCCTGAACTGCCTCATTTTCCTTGTCTGCCAGCAGAATCTAGCATTATTTCTCTCTCTGTTCAATTCTGTAAAGGAATATGATAAATAATATTCCGTCCATACTTCCATATCTTTACATTCAGCCAGGACGTGTCCATAATTTCCCCTCATAGATGGGGTAAATTCACCATTCATATTCATTGGTCATAGTCATCCGCCATGCCCTAAGTCTGAGCAATACGAGTTTGCCCCGTTTTGATGCACTGCTCCATTCAGGCTTTGGCCCCGAGTGTACTTCCAGAAAAATTGCCTCTTTACCTTGCGCAATTGCCTGATACCTATCCATATTCCTCAACTGATTCTTAGCCTTCCTCCATGCGCTCTTTCTAGTTCCCTACCCAAAGTCCAAAATAGAACCCAGAGCTATAGTTTCCAGCCCATTTCTTAATTTGGATACCAATGTCACGTTTACTCCTATCCCTAGATGTTCATTATATTTAAACCTTAACAAATCGGTCCTGGCGTAGTAGTAGTAACCATACTTGCCTCATAAACCCAAGATCGCTTTATGGATTTTTTCGGACTAAAAATCCTATGTATGGCTTCCTTCGGAAGGTAAGGAAAGCCGTGGGTCCCGTGTCGTACATTGACGGCACGAAAAAGAACCTCAAGCCTGAAAGAGAGGCCTCTGAGCAAAATTTGTCGGTCTTTCACGTCCTGCATTGATTGGGACGCTGATGACCTGAGATGTTAAAGACCTTCCGTAAATAAACCAAATGAAAAAATCAATAAATTTTAACAGTTGAAAAAAGAATTCGATACTCACTCTCTTCATAGCTAGTGCTGGAAGTTATTCCCATGTTTGAAGTGGGAAACAAACCTTAATAAACTCGCCCTCCGAGTGTCTAGTGTTATCACTTTCGCCTAGTAAGTAGCGCACACTGCCACACGCAATGCCTGGTTATTCTCCAGCATTGCAACTGTTACTGTCGTTCATCAAATATTGAGCAGCAACTAGGAACATTTCTTGTTTGCCACATTATTCATAATGTCTTATTACATGTTATTTAATAAATTAAGCATAAAGAAATCTTATACCAAAAGAGATTGCAGAGACGTGGCAACGTTGTTCCATTAAGGAAAAACTGTTGCATACCCAAGTGATATATCAACGTAACATATATAAATAGCAGGTAACTGTAATCTTAGTTCCAGGTAAAAGGACATCAAAGCTTGTCCTGTACTGTCCTTAAGAAACCATCTTCACACTTATCGTGTTTCTGCACTGAACACTTTCTTGAAGTTCCTCCAGTGAGCAAGGATTAAGAAGCATACACTTTATTTTGCAAGAAATAGAAATCACATCTAACATAAACTGTCCAAATAACGCCTCCTTACGTGTTAGATTGCTGTAGATCTGGAAAGTATGTATCGAATAAGAAAATTGTGATAAAAATAATTTTTGTTCAGAAAACAGCATAACAACACAGATATTTTATAATGTATATTAGGAAGTGTTGGCATAATGATGTTATTAGAAACGGTTGAATCAATTAACACCTTTTCTAATGTTGAGAATGAAGTATTATGCTTTTATAAACTAACTGTAAACAACCGAAATGGACAATATCCAACCAAATTTGATTTTCTATTAAAAGTGATAAACATTTAATAATTTTTTAAAGTTTTTCTTATTGTATAAATGAAATGTAAGGTGAATAACGCAATTATTTTATGAATTACTTCTGTTTAGTAAATATATGAATATTTTCTGCATATAATAAGGTCAAGAGTTAACAAGTATTATTAAACAAATGAATATGACAGTATGGTGAAAAACCTAAAATATGTGCATACCTTTAGAGTCCGTTGCAGAAATGCCGAATAGTGTATAATTTGGTTCGTCGGTTTCTTTTAACATTTTCATATTTTATACACACGAGCTAAATTCTCTCTATAGAGGAAGCTTAAATATCTAACAGTAGAAATAACGTTTCGATAGCAAAGGATGTCTACTTCCATCCACTTATTTTATTACAATATAACTTTTGAATATAAATTCTTGTAGCCTGAAGCCGGATTCGAAGGAGATGCTGTTTTTGGTCTTCTAGGAGCTCTCGAGATTCTTGAAGTTCTAGGAGCCTTGGCATTGGGAGGAGGATTATGTTGTGATTGAGGGTAATAAATTCTCAAGGTCATATTCACAGGATGTTTTGTGACTTGTGAGAGTCAACGGACTAGAAGGTTTCGAACACTAGCCACAGAGAAAACCACAACAGTCTCTGTAATTCATAATTTATTAAACACCGTGTAAACACTTGAATAGACTGTCCGCAGTGACCTGAGTTCTAGCTGTCACTTTTTCGAGCTCCTGACCAATAGACAACTCTTGAGCCTTCTTACTGACTGACTTCTCTCTATTACTTCCTCTAGGTTCTGGGTTTACTATCAATAAGCCACGCCTTTCGCGAAAAATACTTTCCTTAATACCATTCAATTAAGTTCTAATTCTTGCTTCCCTATCGGTGATAATTCATTACAGATTTCTATGCATATAAGCTCTGATTCTTACCCTTATGGACGATGTTTATTGGTTACTATTCTTCTCCCCACCTACACTTTAACTTTCTTGCCCTGTCTGGTCCTTCCAAGAAACATCCGCATCATAAATTTCGGCTGTCACCTTTCATGCTATTCCGTTATGTTTACCCTTTCGTTACATTAGATCTGTAGGCTGTTACTCTTAGCCAAAACATGTTTCAACCATCTGTTTGTTATCTCTACTTCCAGGGAATTTTTCTGCGAACTCCTTTATTTCATATCTGTCATCTTCGATATATTCTCAGAAATCTGTATTTCCTACGTCTTTTGTTCTTTGCTTCGTTAGGTAAACAACGTAACTTAAATGTGGAAATGACCCTTTTACAAATATGCCGGCAATGTTCGCTCTGAAATAACACAGACGAAAAGTAACAATTCTTAATCTATATCTGTCTCTTTCTGTACCTGCCTCAACTCAGCGGTCTTTCCCGGGACAGTCTGTCATTTTTAAATAATGCAATACAATCCTTGTACAAGGCCAATAAACCCTTCTCCTTTCAAAAGAATTACCGAGAAGAGTTACTTTGTCCGTAATGTTAATAAAATTAGCAAAAGAATATCTTCACAAGGAATTCTACACAAAATATATCAGCTCGAGTATTTTTATCTACTTTACATTTTAATACTAATATTGAAAAATGTTAAAGTAATATTCAGGAGCTATAATTTTCGTCCGCAAGTCATAGCCTCAATTCAAGTATTTTTTCTTAAGAATTAGTTTATTTGGGTTAAAAGTTATTTCGCTTGGTTACCTAAATGAAACTAATATTTGTGACTATCCCAAAATATTGTAAAAACCCTTCTTGGATTGTATTAAATTGCGGAAACAGATCAGAAATAACTTTTGACTTAAATAATATTTTTATATAATTTCATTCGATGTTCTGAAAGGAATGCACGAAGGTTGTTTGCTTTAAATGGTAAAAATTTTGGCGAAAGTAAACCCCCTGTACTACAAACAATTGATACATTTTACCCTAACGCTGTTGCTCTGGCATAGTCAGTATCGATTGCTCAAGGACTGGACTGCTGTACTAAAATAGCCAAATTAAGTGACACGCATTAAACAGCCATGTTAAAATATAACGACAAGCATTTGCACCATAAAACGATACATATCAGCTCTGTAACGTAGCAGACGCAATAAACTCTATTTTTACTAACACCTCAAGGTTACATGTTCCGGAACTGTTTGGTTGCGTGTATTTTAGCCTCAAGCTCGATATCATTACACATATTTACGTGCGAACAAAAAGCAACAGCAAGAACACTATGTACCTGCTGTGAATGTCAAAAGATAGATGATAATCGAGTATGCTTGATAGCTGAGCACAAAATGGAGGTCCACTTGAACGGCCCGGCTTCAAAACAGACACAAACTGAACCTGAAGCCTGCACCTGTCACTTCTAATCCCTCAGTCAATTGTTCTGGGCATTGAATTAGCATTCCTTATCATGTTATCCCTTACTTTGTAAAAAGTATAGCAAGCTGAGATTCAATACATAAGGACGGTTCTATATTGTGACTTTTGTTCGTATTGAAACGAACAAGTTTACTTGCTAATTCAAATGATTTGTTTTCAGGAAGGAAAAAAAAATAGCAGTATTTTTAAACTAAACTGAATTTGGAGCAAGAGGCCAAACATAGCCATATATTACGTAAAATTCGGCAATTAGCCCAAGATTTAAATCATTACATCAAAAAACTGAATACCATAAGGAATAAAACAGACTATATTAAGCTTAAAAATAAAAAGGGATAGTGCGTTCTGAAGAATATATGAAACTGGGAATGTACTCCTTAAATGTAATAGACAATTTAGTTCCAATTAATAACTCGGAATGCAGAGAACACAAAAGAGTAACAAAAACAAAACTTACATTTTCTAGTAGCTAAGTATTTTAATTGATTCAGGAATGTTTTGTCATATTCATAGAGATTGAGGAAAACATCAGTTCCAAAATTAAAAGTATTATATCACCCGGGCTGAGTAGAACGTGTTATGTAAAAATATTCATGACCCATGAAATAAACCAGAAATCACATTATGTAGTATGATTATGTAGATCAACACTCTCCGACTGTGAATGATGTGTTGTTGAGCCTCTACTGAAAAAAATTAGATAAGCAATATAACATAAATAGCTGGATAAATAACATTCCAGAAGAGCAAATTTTGACTTAAAAAATAGGACCTGAACAACCAGCGCCAGAACTTATTAGCGGCTTCCGCAGGAATGAAGCTATTAAAGCCGTACCCTAAAATAAATATTTTTTTTTTTTTTTTAAAGAATTCCGAAGGAATGTAATCTATTGCGAATCTACCAATAGAATTCGTTTTAAATAATCTTTCCAAATCTCCACCGATCATTCCTACTAGACATCGAAAAAATAAAAAAAATATAAAAAATGTGCGTGTGTGTGTTAACGCTGTAGCCGTCGCAGTTTTTGTGTTTTTTTAACGAAATTCGGCATACAACCATCAATTAACAAATGATTTGTCGAGTTCGTTAACCAGCAAAATTGGACCATTGGGGGGGGGGGGGTAACCTAAAGCGAAACTTTTTTTAAAAAATATAAAAATCGCTCTAGCGACCACAATTTTTGTTATATCTCAACAAAATACTGTAGATTTCTTTAAAATTAATTGATAACAATTGTTTCCGAAAATCAAGACAATCCAGCCATTAGCAGTGGGGGTACACCTTAAAAGCTCAATTTTAAATGTTTTAAAGACAGTTTTGGATATACTATTGCAATAAAATGCAAAAAAAAAAAAAAAAAAAAAATAGTTTCGGAAAATCAGGGAAATTGAGCTAATAGGAGGGGAAGCTTACCTGAAACGAGAATTTAAAAATCGCTCTAGCGGTATTAAAGCTTTTTTTCACAACGAAACCCCATATATACCATTCAAATAAAATAAAGAATATAACTTCTGAAAATCAAAAATTTTGGGCCATTAGGAGTGGGGGCTTACCTGAAATTCAAAATTTAAAATCGCTCTAGCGGCACAATATTTGTTTCTTCACACAAAATTCTAAATATACTACTTAAATAAAAAAAGAAGAAACATAGTTTCCCAAAATTAAGGGAAATGGGACCATTAGGAGTAGGCGATATATTTGAAAAACCAAAATTTAAATAGTACTCTTGCATTTAATTTTCTTTATATTGTTTTCAATAAAAGGGGAATTTAATTCAGCATATAAACTCTACTTATAACTTTATATGTTTTATATTTAACAAAAGCATCGTATTGAAAGTAGCAAATGTAAAACATTAATTTAATATGTGTGTGATAGTTATATTTGTATATAAGAGCGTTTTGTAATAACCTTCAGAAAACGTTTCCATTACTGTTTTTATTACAACAGCATTTGAATTAAATTTCAAAGCCAATGAAAACCTATGTAACTTTGAATTTTTTTCTTTGTACATTGTAAATGTTATTGAATAAAATGTTTTTGTTTTATTGAAACATATGGACATCTTCTCTAATACGCAGTGTAACTCGAAAATGATATCAAGGGCTCAGTTTACAAACATGGTTGCATTTAAAAATGTTTCAAAAATACTCACAGTGTAAAACTTTGTCTACCAGTGGTCATACATATCATTTAATAGCATAAAATTAATTTTTGTGGTTTAATATCAATAATAATTCTAAAAATGTGGTTTCTCTTTTGTAATACTTATAGGTTGCTAGAGTTCTAATTTTGTTCCCCTATTACCACACAATGCCATAACTTATTTCATTTCATTAACTAATAAGGTCTAATTTGGATTTATATTAAGTTTTATTATAAGGTATGCAGTTAAACTATTCCTGCATGATGGAATTTTTCTCTTATCTTATCTCGTTATCCGATGATTGATACAGGACTTTAGTTATAAATCCTGTCAGTTCACAACCACTTAGGTGTACCGCAACCGGTGCGGCGATGCCAGTACTGCATTTCTTCTTTGCCACGTCCTTCAATGTCACTTTCTGAACTTATTTCTTACAGTCGTATTGCGCTATATATTCATTCGCGAAGATTTTTTTAAATAGTGTTTCACGGCCGTTTTTAGTCGCAATGCTGATCATTTTATTCGATATCAGGGGTGATAAGATGACTGAGGGTCAAACCGTTAATCAGAAATACTACAACGAAGTCCTAATCAAGCTGAGGAAAAGAGCAAGGAAGAAAAGACCGGATTTGTGGAAGAACGATGCATGGGTTCTGATACAGGACAACACGAGAGCCCACAATGCCGTATCTGTGAAACAGTTTTTAGCGCAAAAGCGCATTCCTGTGCTCGAACATCCTCCGTATTCACCAGATCTGGCTCCCGGTGACTTTTATCTGTTATCAAAAGGGAAAAGTGCATTGAAGAGAACATCTTTTCAATCTGTTGAAGAGGTAAAAGCAAAAACGACAGAGTTGTTGAAGAGAGTGACGATGGATGACCTAAAGCATTGCTTTGAACAAAGGCGAAACGTTTGCAGCAGGTATAGATAAGGGAGGGGAATATGTTGAAGGGTATAAAAGTTAGTTGCAATAAATCATATTTCTGACACCAGTCTCGTTATTTACTTGCCACACCTCGTATGTACATATATAATTTGAAATAAATAATTGTATGCATTTATTCATACATTCCGTCTTACTAGTGAACTGCAAAGCTGATTTCCAGTATATTGCAATTTTATTTGTTTAATGTATTGAATTGTTTATTTGATTTAGTGTTTTATTTTAAGTTATGATCTGTAAAATTATGTACAGTGGAAATTAACTCATTAATAAATGATAAAATTTGAATATGTACGCCCCGATATAGGCGACAATGTGCCGGTACGGAGTATTGTAGATTTTATTTTATTTATTTTATTTTATTTTCTTGACTGCAAAGCTAAAGCACCTAACATTCCAAGAGCCTAAAAATAATAATAAACATCCTAATATCAGAATCTATAGTCCTCTATTACAGGAGAAGCTTATACCAGTAACAAGAGGAAATACGGTTAAGTCCTCGCGAGTGCGTTCGTGCGTGCGTAATTGCAGCCCTAGGAGCCTTGGCCTGCTGAGGTTTTACGCAGTGTGTCACATGGTCTGTCCAGTTCCAACTTATTTTCCTCTTTCTGGATCACGAGTTGCTGTTTATCAAGTGGTTCGTATGTAAAGTACTCCGTTTCTGTCATAAAATTTCCCTTTGCAGTTATTTAGCTGTCAGACCGGCTCAATATCATACCACGGCAGAAATGTAATATGCGAAAAGGGAAATAGCCTGAATTATTGCAAATATTGATATTCATTATCTGATATAATCAACAACAAAAGCAGTAATGTTCTTTACGTTAGTAACTGTTCTTTAGTCCCAGAGGCACTTCTTTCAACGTTGTTATCATTGATTGGTTTGTATTAAAACGCGCTAGGCAATACGATCTTTGGGTCATCTGCACAGCTTCTCCACCACTCGGCTTACAAGGATTTGGGCTCATATTTGTTGTGGGTTCTAAAGAATTATTCCAATATTTAATTACACTAAGTACCTACAGATGTCAGAGACATGGATACCGCCACGGGTGGCAGAGGCCCTTAAGGCGTGGACGTGAGTGGGAGGCCTAGGGTTCGAATCCTGTCGGGACCGTCCTCCTGGCTGAGGTTTTTTCCAAGTTTTCTTCAGTCCTCATAAATGGCAAATGCCGGGGAGGTACCGTAAACTTAGCCCTGGAACGTTTCCTTCCTTAAAAAAAAAAATTCTCTCCCAATATATCATTTCATCTCGTGTATCATCAGTGTCACCGCCTGTGGTGCCTCAGTAGTAAAAACGGGCGTTAAAAACTAATAAAAAAAAAGAGAGACATGGGTCATCAGCCCATGGTCTCAAGTACTAACCAACTATACCGGTAAAATAACCCACTTTCGTAATGGAACACTAAACTATAATAAATTTAAAGCATAAAACTGGAAGAAATCTAAATGCTTATGTTTATTTTCAAAATATTTATTTCGACCAGTTTATGTACTCCAGTGTGCTAATAAAACTTTTATTGCGTAGCTAATCTTTTATTTATCCTCTTGAGTGCTTTAGTTGAGGCTTTGACACGTAGGCATTATTTTTATACAATCGTACTGGTCATTAAGAAATAAAAATGACTTTATTTGAAAGGAAAGGAACTGGATAGTCCTTGTTCAATTCTGTAGAACATTTTTCTCCCAATTAATGCCTAAGGCTCATCTTTAAGCCTGGGGATTTTTTTTTTTGTCATGAAACACACTGAAAAATAAAAATCTATGGGTGATATTAACCACTGACTACTAGATGGTATCAGTTGTAGGTTTTAAGTTACTCTTAATAAGATTGAAGTACCGAATAGAACAGAGTATATAGTTGGCAATATATATATATATATATATATATATATATATATATATATATCTAGGAAGGTAATTGTATTGTGATGTGTTTACTCTTTATGTTCAACCAAAATAAAAATTTAAAATGGTTTTTGTCACGTAAACATCGGCCACAACTTCCTAACTGTTTTAATAAGTTTTTTTAATAAAAACAACAAAAGAAAATAGAAAATTAACAGAACCTTATGCATGTATGCTCGAATTTCGCAGAATTCTTTTCTAGTTCAACGACAGTATACTCTATTTCTGAGGCAGGGGGGCTTTAAAGGCGCAATTGCATTATTCTGATGATGAAGGTGATTATGTCTGCTGGGGAAAACCTTAAAATCGAATTATTAACCAGACTGGTCTCCTTAAGAAATCCATGAGAGGACCGGAGATCAATGATGTGGGTAGAACTGTACCTATGCAGTTTGCTATCTCAATGCAGTACATAAAGTGTGCCACTACGGTTGCTTGTTTTTTTTTTTAATACAAATTATTTTTTGATTGCGCATGCTCATGAAAAGATATTTCAAATCTTTATATCCAGAGGGTGCCAAAAATGTATGGACACTTTAGGCAAAGAAAAACCTAAGTTAACATAACAAAACTGAATTCAAACAAACAGAAAACGATACACCTTAGACTTTTATAGTTACAACAGTTGCTCAAAATGATCAACATCGACGTCGATACACTTCTGAGTACGTTGAACTACTGATTGAGCAACGTTTGCGAAAGTGTCCTCAACGATTGCAGCACATGCCGTTTCAGTTTCTTCCCGAAGTGTAGCTGGTTTTCTACAATATACGGTACCATGAGTCTCAAATTCGTCTCGAATGGTTGCAATTGTTACTCGCGCTGGCGGTTCTGTTCTGTACACACATCTCCATTGCCTTTGAACTTCAACAACATTCTCGATTTTCCAATACCACATCAAAATTGCTTTCCACTGTTCAAACGATAATCTTGGCTCCATTTTGTTGTAGCAACGTTAGCATAACGTAATGTGAGTCATATCTATTTACAGAACATCATATAATCTTGACTTTATTTGTTCACATATTGATTTACGGTCACGTAGCAACGCTATCATAATGTATGTGAGTCACATCTGTTTACAGAACATCATACTACACATTAATGTAGTTTTTCGGTCCAACTTTGAAATACATTAAATAGATATGTGAAAGTGTGTATACTTTTTTGGCACACTAGGTAAATATGCATTTTACAATAATTTATATATTAATATATCTTCCAAGTCACATAAGCTTACTTGAAAATTAAAATATTTAGGTTATAAGCACTTGAAATATTTTATGCTAAGAAGCTAGAAACATTTTGTTAAGCAATCATAAGGCTCTCTTTGAAACTTTTATGCGTTTTTTTGAGTGCTCTTAGCCCTTTTTATGGCGCTTTTTGCATAGAATATGAAAGGAAAAGAAAAATTACTGTACTGTACGTCAACGAAAAATTTTACTTGAGTATAGCGTTGGCATTATCAGTATATTTGAATTTAAAATGTTATTGAGAGTAAAATCGCGTGAGAATCGACGTGGTGTGGAGCGCATATTGTCAGCAAGCTATTCTTAAACTCGAATTACAAACGTTTTGCCTCAGTTTGCGTGAGAAAACAATACACATATGCCACTATTCGAAAGTTTATGACCATTGCTTTTAAATGATTGCACTTTAGTTATCGCCACATAAAAATGTTCTTCCGTAAATACACCACATGTAACTTCTCTTTAACAACTGAGTCAGAAGACGGTGAATTTTTTTTATATATATATTTTGAAACTGGCACGCTATTGTGACCTTTAACAAAACGCTCTTTACTTTTGTCGCTTTATGATTTTGTACAAAGATATCATTCGTCATTTTTAGAACGCGCTGCATGGGAAAGCAAAGCAGTGACACCGTGGTTTTAATATGTAGCTATATAGTCATTTTATTTCAAACAATATCGAACATGTGACAATTGCTTCAGTCTGTTTCCGGATATTTATGGGGTACTTTTTCATAAGCAAATATTGGTCACAAACTTTCACAGCTATAATTTATTGAATTTAGAAAGGATGACACTTTTATGAAATAACGTTGTTTCTCCTTGTTTCCTCATCCCTGTATAACACCGCTTACACATTAGTATTTCTGAATGAAGCCACTTTAATGTACAGAACAATAACAGGGGGCTTTAGCGATGATTTTTGGACAGCGATAAGAATGAATGCCTTCCCTCATTTGCCATATATTATCAGCGTGGCCTATTTAGTGAAATAAATAAAATTTTAACGTCAATAAAAGTAAATTAATATATGCCAAATCATTGTCAGCAATATTGATATTTATATAAACCGTTATATAATCATGAAATGTTCAATAATTGTATTTCAGTACTTTTGAAACTATAATATGTGTAACTTTTTATCAGAACACAGTTATTAGTTACTGTTTATATAATTTACATGCTTAAAGTTCATCATTGGTGGGTATATATTTCATTTAATAGCTTCAATAATAGAATCAAGCATTCGGGTTTAATAAAATTCGTTTTATCTAAAGTTATTTAACTTAGATTAAGTTTGATATTGTTACTTTAGTAATTGAGGACAACATTCAACAAGAGCGTAAAAATAGCTCAAGAATAAACAGATTTAAATGTTTATAAGAGATCATTCTCTTGAAAATCAGCATTGAAGAAAATCTTCAGAAGTAAATGTGTTTCATAGTTACGCAAGAAAAATACATTAAGGTATAAAATAATTAATATTAAGTTCCACATCTACTAAAACAATATTATGGTAGAATTTACATGCTCTTTTATCCTCTATAGTACATTTCACCTCCGTTTTATTAATGCAATGCAACCAAATCACAATAAAAACTGGAAATGTTTCAATATAATTTGTGATTGAACCTGCTGGAAAGCAAATCAAGGGAGATCATGCTGTAATTTTGCGCCTTATCAAATATTTTAAAAAGTGTGCGTTATTGTAGTATTAAAGGAATTTAATGAAAACAATGCATCTGTACAAATTCACAAAGAACAATGTTTTTAATCTTTTATTTATTGCTAACTTTGTTAACAGTAACTAATACCACTATCGCCGCACTACATAATCTCCTGCAATAACTCAATGATGATTCACCTTTGTAAAGATTGATTCGAACCATAAAAACCTTCCTCTAAAATCTGAAAGGGATTTTATTAATTGTTTTGTTCCTTGGAGGCGTTAAAGTGTTGCTTCCATTTGTGCTGAAATCAATTGTTTCTGCTTTTCGTTGTTTGTTTGTTTTCGCGTTCTGGTGTCGATGTTAAAATGAGAAGAATATTTGATTGAAACCAAAACTACTGGACTCTATATAGCCATTATTTATTTGTTTCTATCGCGAGGAGTATTCCTTTTGTTTGCACTATTACAAAACTGCATGTTACGACATGCATTACTGCAGGAAGGCGTTCCATTATGGAACATAAAGAAAAGTCTTGTTAAATATATTGAAGCTGATCTTATGCAATCAATATGCTTTTATGTTCCAAATATCACACCAAACCGATTTCGTATTTTTTTTTTTTTTTTTTTTTTTATTCCAAGGGATAATACTGATGCGTATAAGTATTCGCCTGTGCTTTGAATGCAGACCTTATATAATAAATTACATTATTTAACTATCGATATACTCAATATGAATCTATTTACTTCCGCTTTATCCTGTGATTATTTATTACAAAATATACACTGATTAATTTACCATGGACCAACATTACCAACTTTTGTGTTTTGTTTTTTTCACTCTTTGTCATATTTAATTTATTGTATTCTGGATTTGTTTTGTTTTATTTATTCATTGTGTTATAATTGTAAGGGTTGTATCTGATTAAGTGAACATTATAATTGGGAAATTTGTAATGTTCATAGAATAAATAATTAAATATAAAGACAACAATCCCAAAAGTCCCCGAAACAGAAGTAGTAGAGTTGAATAAAGATTAATATGTCAGATAATGTACAGTTTCACCAAGGCTTGCAATATTCAGCAATTTTACCATTATAAAATTCCACTCGCCGTATTTGTAATTATATTTTTATCTAAATCTATAGGTGGCTATGCACGAAAGAGGCTTGAGGAAAAGCTTTATTACCTTACAGAACGGTAACGCCATCTTTTTGTTTGACAATGCTCGAGCACATGAGATATGGCTCTTTGTTCAATCGATCAGGTCAGGATATACACTTATCATGCCCTCACTTAAGCCTCTGTAACTTCCATTTTACGCTTGTGTACTCACTTTAGATCTCTTCCAGTAGATTCTTTATACAGTAGACTAAAACTAATCTACCTATCAACGAAACAGCATTGCAAATTGCTTCCTACGACTTCTGCATTCATGTCAACGCGTTTTACGCACCGTGATTACATTACAGGACAGTGAAACTTATAAGTGTTCTATGCTTATTGTAAATAATTAGTTTCCGCTGGTAAAATTTGAATCCACCCATCTTGCGCTTTCCTACCTTATAACAAATTAATCTTTGAATCCTTGGTAATGGCCTCCAAAATGTATTTATTAGCTCATCAATGAATTTTGTCAAAATACATGCTGCATGAAACAAAGGTAAATAATTGCGACCCACGCATTGATGTCTCTCAGAGCAAAACACAAAATATTGTGATAAAAAGTAGTAGGCATCTTGTATCTAGTATGTATAAACAAATATAAAATCTGTTTAACATTACTGAACCGTGATAATTATGGAAGAGTAGATGACCAAGTCAACGCTCTCTTACAGTTTCTGAACCATTCCTGGTTCAATATTGTTGCGCAAGCATGAAAATAAGATTTCAGAACTGGTTCTGAGCCAGTACAAAGCTACTCGTTTTTTATCTTTGGAATTAGAAACACTATTTACAAACTGTATACAGAAAGATTTGTCATATTTGTTTCTTTAAAACTCCACAACAACATGTGTTTAAACGTCTTATTAGTTATCTATAGATTAAGTTCAATTGAAAATATCTTCTCAGTCAAAAAATACAATGTAATGGTCACTTATTTCTTGAAACTACACCTAAATTCTTTTTCCATACTTGAGTTGTAAAAAAATAACTTGGTGAAACTATAATTGGTATTATGCAGCACTTGAAAATAATGCTTTTATCTAATCTTTAGTAACCACAAAGTTAATAACCTAATATTCTATTAAAATATGCGGTCATAATTATAAAATTCTTATATTATTACAATACAACTGTTGTGTTTCTTTTGTTTCAGGTAAGTAACATTTGCTGATACGATCAACAGTCAATGATTTTCACCCATACGGTAAGAAAAGTTTTATTTGCTCATTTCTTGGTTTTAAAAGCAGTTGCTTAAAGCTAGAATACTTTACTTTTTAATTAAATACTTGCATTTTGTCAGAATTATTGTCAATAAATGTGTTGTCCGATAGTCGTATAGATTCCATCATCTAACGCAATATTAAAAGAAATAGTTCACGGATAGAATGTAAGGGTTTTTTCTATTACTAACTTATGTCATTAGGAAGGAACGGTTATGTTTCTTTATCTTCGAATGCTGACATAAGGTCCAAGTCTATTATCTTTGGTCCACACAAATATTCTGGTTACAAGTCCAACCTTATCTCTCCTCTGCTTCCCATAATATACTGATTCAGTGTACAACTTAAAAATATAAATTTCATTTTATCAGTTTGTTTTCCCAAACTTAATCACGACGATTCCTTGAATACGACATGGAAAAAACAGATTATTTCATACAGACTTAGTCATTCCAAGTAGATTAGTGAACTCAAAGAATTACTTCTACGATAAGTTGCGTGTTTTATTTCTTACAGAAACATGCAAAAATATTCTAAACGCAATAAGAAAACCAAAGAGTTTCAAATAGCATAAACCTACATTCATTTGTTTTACTTTTATTAATTCACTCCTTCAGCATGTAACAATAAAGTAAAACTTCCTCTCAGATCTGATAGTAAAATTTGGGGGCATGCACCAACACTTCTTACTGTTAACGTAATAATAGATCCTTTGCAAAACTCCAGATGATGAATGATACCAAGTGTTATACAAATTAATTGTGCAGATATATATAACTTATACGTAAAACAGTAGCACACCGAATTAGATCTTTTAAGATGATTGTAATATCATATGCATACGAAAATGGGGATGGATTTCAAATACAACAGCAATAATGAATTGTCCAGCAAGTCAAATACATGTATCAACAAATGAAATGGTAAAATTGCAGCTTCAATGCTACAAAAGTGCAATAAACACAATATCCAGGGAACTCAAAAGCCAGTAACTATTTAACTGCAATGCAAGAAAAATAGAATTATGAAAACATTAATTGGCAAGCGTGTTATTGTAACCTATAATTACAAATATAGTGTAGTAAAGTGCTTAACCAGAGGACTGAAGCGAATATGAGTATTAAATTAAATATTACCGGAATAGAAAGTAATTAAACGAACTGTCGGTCCTGATGGTGTAGTGGTAACCGTACTTGTCTCCTTAATCCAAGATCGCGGGTTCAATCCCGGCCAGGATCGATAGATTTTTCGGACGTAAAAGCCCTAAGTATGACTTCCTTCGGAAGAGAAGTAAAGCCGTAGGTCTGTGTTGCACATTCACGGCACGATAAAGAACCTCAAGCCTGAAAGAAGAGGCCTCTGAGCAAAATTTGTCGGCCGTTTCACGCCTTGAATTGAATGGGACGCTGATGACCTGAGATGTTAAAGAGCGTCCGTAAATAAACCAAGCCAACAATACGCGAACCAGCTAATACACTACAACCCAACAAAAGTTCACATTAAATAAACTTAATATCTTAAAATTTGAATACAAACGATTACCAAAGTCATACAAACCTTGATACATAATACTTAAATTAAAATACTGATATTCCTAAATTAACAAAACAGTGTATCACTGCAAGAAGTAAGAATTAATCAAAATATGTGCCATTGAAGATAACACTTTCACAATGAGCCTACATAAAGATAAGACAAATGCTCACTTCAAACGTGCCGCATAGCGCGTGCACAGGCACGAGCCAAAAGAAGTTTACTTTATGAGCCATCACGGCCGATGTGAAAAGACTTACTACTCTAAAACCCGGTTAGGCAAATTCAATTATTTGCAAATATACCAGTAGGGCTTATGTACAAAGAATCTTCTCGGATGCTTAGGAAAGAGAAGGAGCAAGGCTGTAATTATTAGAGAACCGTGGCGATTAAACCGCAACTCTAAACCGAAAGTAGACTGCCAAAAATTAATTTCAAATTAAATGTCACGAAAAAATAAAAAAAGATCTCAATTATCACAATTAAGGTAAAAATATGCAGCCTTTAACAATATCACAGACACCAATAACAGTAACAGCATTGGAAGAACAGGCGGTGAGACAGTATAAACTTAGCTAGGAGAATTAAATTTTAAATTAAAATTAAACGATTCTCAAATCTTCGAGAAAATGGAATGAACTGACAGGCTGTCTCTACAGAAACCTAAACTGAACCTAGTAGCTAACTGGTTTTCTGAGACAGTTTCCTCATATTGTTAAGACGCCATTTAATGATTGGGTGATGATGAAATTTTACAGCACTTTTAGTAAATTGAGGCTGATGTAACTTTATTGGATATATTCATGCCCTCTTCTTCTGAAAAGAAGTAAATCCGCTTGTAGTAGTAATTAAAATTAAATCTTTGACACGACAATCCCCCAGGGGCCTAGACCTGCCGGGTCGCCTGTCGCCCAGAAAGAAGCTAACAGAGGAGAAGCGTGGTCCGCTTACAGTCTTTAGCTTTAAGACAGCGATTCACTCTCTACCCAACAAGTATCTCCCTTTACTGTCATAGGATTTTGTAAATTGCTAAGGATGTTTGGAAACTTTCTTTGCCATATTACCAACCAGCTTTATATGGTCTTCCAGTGGCATATCTACTTTATACGTTCACTTATAATGTATACATTTTGTGTTATTTTGGGGACATTAATAATAAATTTCAGTGAAAGACTGAAGTTATTGCTTTTGTAATGTTTGTGTTTTTTTTTTTCAGAATTGTAATTTAATGCTAATTTTGGTGCATTTTTATTAGATGAACATTTGTATTTTTATCATATTTTAGTAACATTTTCCTGAAGTAGACAGAAGAAAACATCAGAATTTGGAAGTGTAACGTCTTAACTGCCTAAAGTGTCAATAATGGTTTTACAAAACCTTATCTGTCAATAAAGTGAAAAAGGTAAGAAAAAACTCCCCGTTGAAATCACAATATTTCTTTTATCAAGTTCTCTCGTCGGCAATTAATAATCCAATTTTTAAATTTGAAAGCAATTTAATAACATTTAAAACAAAATAAGAGCTAAACAAAAAGATAAAATAACAAACTTAACCAATTAGTGAGGTAAATAAAAACGAAACATGTCATATTCACAACAAATCGGCCCTGGTGGTGTAGTGGTTACCATACTTGCCTTCTAAACCCAAGATCGCGGGTTCAAACCCGGCCAGGATCGATGGAATTTATCGGGCGTAAAAATCTTAAGTATGGCTTCCTTCGGAAGGGAAGTAAGCTGTGGGTCCCATGTCGTACATTTACAGCACGAAAAAGAACCTCAAGCCTGAAAGAAGAGACCTCTGAGCAAAATTTGTCGGCCTTTTCACGCCCTGAGTTGAATGGGATGCTGATGACCTGAGATGTTAAAGAGCGTCCGTAAATAAACCAAATCAAACATATTCACAACAAAAGTCGTATAAACTATGAACTTTTATTTTTAGCTCCTTACTTCTCTGCGTTCTTAAGAAAAGGGGGAGAAGAAAAATCTCCTGGATTTTCGTCCTATGATATTACTGTAATTCATAACAGAATAATAAGTTCCTTTCGAAAGCCACATTTTTGTACGGGAAATAAATCTTGTAGCCCGCACTCTCCAATGTAAACAGATGCACTTATCTGCACTGGAATGGCTAGGGGTAAGCGAATGCATGTTCGACTGGTAGAAAAGTTTCTGGAGTTTCCTTGCTGTAAAATACTGTCGTAGTATGCAGTACACTGCGTACCTCGATAGTAGTGGTTCTATAAGATTTTAAAAGATTATTTGACAACGAAGAAAATTGTCATTTCTAGGCAATTTCAGTTCTACGCAAGCAAGAGAGCATTTTGGGCAAATGTGTAAGTTGCTCCACCATCCTTAGACGCATAAACAAATGGTCTGAGTTAGAATTGATGTTTTATTTAATTTTTGAGTACTGAGTACAGTGAAGAAATATTTTTTTTATTTGTCAGAAATAACGGAATAACTTACACCATTATCTTTTGAGACAGCTATATCGTTCAATTTAATGAACGAGGTTTACATGCTAATGCATTAAGTAGATACATTTCTACCCTATAGAATTGCAGTTGCCACTCCCAGGAAACACATCAGTGGAAGGCGATAATTGACTGTGTTGTGCGGTACAGGAGCAATCATTGAAAGAAAAGGAACGGAACCAAGCAGTAAAATGGGATTTGCTTCATCTAACAAGATTTCAGCTGCTCCCCTTTCCTGTAAATGTATGTGTGCGCGCGCATGCGCGTGTAGTTGTGCGTGTGCGTGTCACAGGGCAATTCCCTCCTCCATCACTTTCTCTTCAGCGGGATCTCGCCACGTCGTTTGCTGCCACTTAAAATCTCCCCAAAGTATAACATGAATAACGTATGAGCAGGCTGTTTTGTTGAGCTCTTTTGCTCAGGGACAGTCTTCTTGTTAAAAGAAATTCTTTTAGATGCGTTCGCTATTTAACATTTGAACAACAGCCTTGTGTGTTAGTCATGTCTCATTTCGTTAAAAAAAAATCCTGACAAATACGCATTACAGTTCCCCATGTATGCAAAGAATGCCAAAAAAATGTATGCACACTTCAAGCAAAGAAAAAACTGTGTTACCATAACGAAACTGAATTCACACAAACAGAGAATTATGAGCACTAATCATCTTATACTTTTACAGTTACAACAGTTGCTCAAAATGCCCACCATCGGCGTCGATACACTTTTGAGTATGCTGCACTACTGAGTGAGCAACGTTTGCGAAAGTGTCCTCAGCGATTGCAGTACATGCCGTTTCAATTTCTTCCCGAAGTGCTGCCAGTGTAGCTGGTTTTCTACGATATACAACATCCTTAAGAGTTCCCCATAGGTAGAAGTTTAACGGAGTTAGATACGGAGAACACGGTGGAAACTCAATCGGACCTCTTAGTCCTATCCAGCGCCTTGGATAGTCCTTGGATCTACTGCTTGGGGCTTGTTGCTGTGCTAGGTCTCCCAAATCTGCCCTTGTGAGCATCGCAAACGGTACCATGAGTCTCAAATTTGTCTGGAATACGTGCAATTGTTACTCGCGTTGGCGGTTCTGTTCTGTACACACGTCTCCATTGTCTTTCAACTGAACAATATTCTCGGTTTTCCAATATCACTTCAAAATTGCTTTCCGCTGTTCCTTTTTGTTGTAGCAACGCTAGTATAACGTAACGTGAGTCACATCTGTTTACATAACATCATACCACACATTACTGTTGTTTTTCGGTGCAACTTTGAAATATATTAAATAAATATCTATGTGAAAGTGTGTATACATTTTTGGCACCCTCGATATATTGCATCTGAATTGCGATAGAACGTGAGGAAAACAACTAGTAATGGTATTGCCAATGAAAGAATATCGAGCATTCAGTATACAGACTGATTCGTAAAGAATGTTTATCATAAGTTCGTTTATTGTCATGCACAATGTTGAAAGGAAACTGAATATATGCGTATGTTTTATTCCATAGTCATTTCTCCACATAGTCGTCAGGATTTTTACGCACTTTTCTCAAAGTTGAACCATAGACTTCAACGGATTCTTTTCTCCAGCCTTAAGAAATCTTCTCACTGACTTTATTTTGATGTAGTTCACAGTTACTTTACAGCTGTATTATTTAATAATTAATATTTACAAAATGTATAACACAATTAATTTTCTTGTTTTATATTCATGTGATCCAAGATATGGTGGATTAATACAGAGAAATAAGCACTGACTTGTATGAAAAATTTGCCACTTATAAAAATATTAATAATCAGGTGTGTCATATATGCATGTTATGCATTCCACCGAGATGAAAATGATCGTCAGAATGCAAAATCCAAAGTAACATTTAATTTTTTCTAAAACATATAAAATGTGTAAGGTTTTATTATCAGCTGTAGATATTATTTTACACGAAATATATTCCATTTAATGTAATTAGTTGTGCGTGTTTCCAGTTTTAAATTGATTAGACGCTAATAAATAAATTTTAACATTTTATAGTTAGTTTTAATAGCACTTAAAAATTAAACCAATGCCTTGGTTAAAATATAGTCTCGACTGACCAATATTTTTATGCTAAGTGTTTAGTTGAACACTTTGTTGAAAAACATTGAATATTTCCTGAAAGAAGCAACAAGTTGTTTGAAAAATATATCTTCAGCTTAAGAACTGTAATACTAATAACCTCATCTTCGTCGCACTATTTTTGTAACTAGAATAAATTATCCCCGAGGTCTTAATGCACGAAATAAACATGAAGAAAAAGTCATATTTGGTTCATTACAAAGTCTACAAACAGCGAAAGTTGTGTAGGTAAAAACAATAATAATAAAAACCTCAAATACCCAAGGTGTGATTTATAAAAATACCAGCCTATAGGCTGTCGTGGTAACACTGCACGCCTGTCTCTCAGCATCTTTATATTATGAATACGATTTCCTTGTCATTGTCAAATTTCCTCTCGCTGAGTGCATCTTTCAGAGGACCGGATAAGGGGGGAGGGAAACAGAAGGTAAGAGTGTTCGAGGAGCAGAGAGGGAGAAGAAGAACGTATACCGAATTTTAGTGATCTCTTCTCGGATGCATAGACTAGTTCGTGGCTTTGCATGTGTTTAATGAAGAATAGTTTTGCTCATTGCTTTGTGAGAGTGAATTCACCTAAACTGACTGTTCAACTTCCCAATTGTTTTGATATATAACTATAATTCGTAGTTAGGTGGTTCTCCACGACGCAATGCAAAAATTGATCAAAATTGTCCCTTTGGAGTCCATGACATGTTCATAAGTTTACCGACCGAAAACTGAGTCTTGTACTTTTTTCTTTTTTCTTCTATTTTCTATCTCTGTTTTGCCGAAGGAAGTAAGCAAACTATCGCCCCGTAAAACTCTTATTTTTTAATCATCTTTCCTAATCTGCATCGATCGTTCCAATTAGGCACCTATATTTTAGAAAATATGTAAAATTATGCATGCATGCATGCGTGTGTGTGTGTGTGTGTTTTTTTTTTTTTTTCTCTCGCTCTAGCGATCGCAATTTTTGCTTTTTCTGAACGAAACTTGACATATAACCATCAATTAACAAATGATTCATCCAGTTCGTTCATCAGCAAAATTGAACCATTGGAAGGGAGGGGGTTAATCTAAAGCGAAAATATTTTAAAAATTTAAAAATCGCTTTAGCGGACAATTTTTTTTTATGTCAATGAATCTATATATTTCTTTAAAATATTTTTAAAATATTTTTCAAAAATCGTGGTAATCCGGCCGCTAGAAGTGGGGATATACCTGAAAAACTAGTGCGGGTTAAAACTAACTTTTAAAATCGCTCTGGCGCCAGCATATTTTAAAGAAAACTGTCTATATACCATTGAAATAAAATATGAAAACTAGTTTTCTAAAATCAATGAAATCAGATTATTGGCAGGGGCGTTTGCCTGCACTCCAAAATATAAAAACCTCTTTGGTAGCATTACTGTTTCATTTTTTGGGACGAAACTTTGTATATAATTTAAAAAAAATACGAAAAATAGTTTATGAAAATCAGGGAAATCGGGTCATTAGGAGGGGAGTAAGGTTTTAAATGAAACTCAAAATTTAAAAACCACTCAAGAGGCACAAATATTTATTTCTTCACAATAAAATTCGGTATGTACCATTTAAATAAAATAAAAAAATAGTTTTCGAAAATTATAGAAATTGGACCATTAGGAGTGGGGATGTAATTTGAAACGGAAATTTAAAAAGTGCCTTTGGCGTTTAATTTTCTCTATTATTGTTTTACAATAAAAAGGCAAATTATTTCAGTATATAAACTGCATTTGTAACGATGCATATGTTCTATATTTAACAAAAACATCATCGTGGAGATAACAAATTTGAAGTATTAACCTAACATGTGTTTGAGAATTATATTTGTATGTAAAAGTGCTCTGTAATAAACTTCAGAAAACGTTTGTGTTACTTGTTTTTACTGCAATAACATTTAAATTAAATTTCAAAGTCAATGAAAATCATGAGCGTAATTTTTATGGCCTTTATACATTGTAGTTGTTTCTAAATAGTTGGATATTTTTATTTTATTGAAACATATGAACTACTTCTTGTTAAATACACAATGAAACTGGAAGCTTTATTACTCTCTAATCTAGTGAATGTAAAGATGATACCAAGGGATCAGTTCATAAACATTGTTACAAATAAAAATGTTTAAAAATAACCACAAAGTACAGCATTTTTATCAGTGGCTATGTATTTCGTTTAATTAATAGTATATCAATAATTTTTTGGTTTAATCTCAATAATAATAATGAGTATTTCACTCATGTGCTGTCATTTTAAAATGGGCCAATGAAACACAACGAAATTTTGAATTTTGACCAATCACAGCCGGATTACGGAGTGAAATTATCGAAAGAAAGTAGCAAATCCGTTTTATCATGCATTTGTCTTGTGGTCAGTGTAGCCAAGTCTATACCTCCATTATATAATTCCTGAACACATCACTGACCAATTTTGCTAAAGGCGGTGGAGAGCTATTGATAGCAACAAAAGCATGGGCAATTGACAATCATAACGCAAAATGGAGCGTTCTTCAAAGCGTTTTGGCGATGCATCAAATGAGGAAATTGATCTTATCATTAGGAATTCCAAACCAACAATACAAAGAAAAATAGAGACACTATGGTATTTTTTCAATTAGTACTAGAAAATCGAATTGTCGACTTTTTTCCATGTAAATCTCACAGCTTCGGAATAGAATAGGCATTTATAAGTGTAAAATGTTATAAAAGTGTTAATAATTCTGTGCGCGAATTTCAAATATATATACATCACTTTTATTCTATTCAAGTAACAGTTCTAAACCCGTATTTTGCTCTTCTGTATTGGCATTACTGACAATTGGTATTCTTCTGTTGCAAAAGTATTACAAATTTGTTAGCCAAGTTTAGAGGAATTATATTTAAATTCTTATTTTATTCGTGAAATAGTCCTAATAAATATCACTGGAGGGTCTGAGCTTTTCAAATAAATTCACTCACTACTTTCATGGATTTATCGGAAATCTCAGTTTCTCTCATGATATTACATGTGATAATTCTAAAAATATGGTTTCTCCTTTCTGATACGTACTTATATGATGCAAAAATTATAATTTTGTTCCTCTAACACACATAATAGTCATGCTTTATTTCATAAAAAAATAAAGCCTAATTTGTATTTTATATTGTTTTATTAAAAGTTATTCAACTCGGTGAGGAATTCGCTTAGTTTACGCAGATCCTGCGAGACGGTCTTCTTTTGTTTTGTTTTTTCTCGGGCCGACTTTTTATTATGGATGATCCACTGCATGGATTGTATTATGGTCTTAGGCTTGCAATTATAAATCTTTTTTTTTTATTTCTGGTTACAATACGGAACAAGAAATGGTCAATTTTACCCTCATATCAAGTAGAAAAGCTGAGCAGATGAAGATAGTTGTTTCTTTTTGACCGACACTTATGCTTCGAGGGACCAGTAAAGCATAAACTTTTAATATTCTGTTCACACTGCCGACAGTGATATGAAGTTGAACGTTACATTGTTTTGTTGTTATTCGCCAATCGTCCCGAATAAAGATGTCGGCACATTCTACCATTTTAGGTATGACCGTTCCTTTGGGGCATGGATGATCAATGAGACCACCTGGCCCTTCTTCTTCTGATGACAGTCTTTTTGCCCAACGACTGATATTGTTTTTTTTTCCTCTCTCTCTCTACCGCCATCTGTCTATATAGGCGTTTTTTTTCCCCAACATCCGATGGGGTATAACAAAAAGACAAACTGTGAATCACAAAATTCTTTTATTACCAGGAGTCAAGTACAGTCACCGTGAAGATTGAGACAGTTGTCATATCGATAGACGAGCTGTTTAATACCCTCTTCATAAAAGGCTGCTGCCAGCGTATGAAGGTCTTATTTGGGAACCCAGAGTGCACAAAGTTTTCGATAGTCTAGACGTTCTGTAACAATCATTTGCTCACATTTGGTGGGAGATTCTATCATGCCGGCCATGTTGAAGGGCCTCTAGCTCAGTTGCAACTGATATACATTGCATTTGGCCTTGGGAGACGTTATAGTGGGGTAATAGCACAGTGCGCAGATCGCCTGCTTATGCTTGTCTGGTCACGTAGCAGAGCGATCAGAGTTTGAAAAAAAAATAGCCCTCGTATATTTATTAAAGTTCTCTTAAATATTTAGTCTTATTTCCACCAAAATAAATTCCATTACAATTATTGATATTTGTTTATGATACACATTACAAAAAAGACTAACTTTTGAAAGTGCTTAACTGTCTCCCTGCGGAAGAATGTGTGACAAAAAGAGATACTATATGAACGCTAAAAATCTTACAGTAAAATATTTAGTGTTGTGATAAGAACGTGTTTTTTTATTATTTATTGAACACTCCTAGTATGTGGATAAAGTGAAAATCGTTAGAATGTAGAATGAATGATATTTATTTTCTTTCATTGTAGTTTAAAATATATGCTTTGATTACAACATGAAGCACCGCATTTCCCAGATTGACGCTAGTTAACATTTACATGTAATAAGTTCTAATTTAAGTTGGTGAGTTTACAACAGTGAACACATTACCTAACTTCCATTGCAAGAGTAATAGTCTCGCATGTAGTTCACCGTCAGATCACGTATTTGTAACAAGTTTTGTTGCGGGACTCGTCAAATTAAGTTACAGGAACACTACCGTGTCTCTGGCGTAGAATGGTTGTACTCATTTAAGTTTTTAACTTCATTGAATATGTAAACTCTACACACTAGAAAAGGCATGCAAAATGTAAACGATGACTTCGTTAGTTTATAAGGAGAGAGAGGCTGTATGTTTTAAAATGAACGAATCTGAAAGTTAGGATTTTTAACTTCCTTGCTTTAACGTATGGAGTGAAATTTCCTGTTAGTGCTCCAGTGCTTGGTTACTAGCCTGAAGGTTCAACCGCTCTTTTCTACTTGTCACAGTGTTTTCCTAGCCTAACAAGTATCACGCTGGAATTATAGGCTCAGATGTCCCAAAAGCCTACGCTTTTTTAATTCATGTCCACGCTCTGTGCAGAACATTTCGCCTTGATAAAATTTACCTAAAGTATCTCTCCGTGTTGCAAGTTAAGAAGATTGTTTTTAATATACATTTAACCTTAAATTAGTAAACATTGTGCTATAGTCGGGGATATGAAAAATTCTCGACACTTTTAAAGATCTCATATTTAATAAAAAACAAACGGGTAGCATCTTACAAGCCATTAAATAAAGAATAGTTCATAAAGTTGTTTTCCATACGATGCGGCACACATACAGAATACATTTCTGACCATACGTAATACAGCATATCGTAGTTTATTTTTTTAATAATATTTAACGTCTGTTTTTACTACTGAAGCATCACAGGCGATGGACACTGATGAATACATGAGATGAAATGATATATTGGGAAAGGATTTTTTTAAGGAAGGAAACGTTCCATGCCTAAGTTTAGGGTACCTCCCCGGCATTTGCCATTTATGAAGACTGGGGAAACCTGAAAGAAAACCTCAGTCAGGGAGGACAGTCCTGACGGGATTGGAACCTCAGATCTCCCGCTCACGAGTCCGCGCCTTAACGACCTCGGTCATCCGTGGCGGTATGGTAGTTGATGGTTACTATAGGAATATCGCAGTTTTCTCAGGTTTTCAGAATGGAAGGAACAAAACATCTCAGTATCACAAAAGAAAATAGTTATTACGAAGAAGATATGGCCATTTTGGAAGCTGGAAAGTGACAACCCGTTCATATATCCGTGAGCGAGGTTATTCTTGCTGGAAAACACGTTGCTGTCTTCGCGAAGCGGTGGCATCTGCTACTACTGTAACATGAGATGATGGTGATAAGTCATGCTTGCCTTCTAAAAGCAGAAATGTTACGTATACCCACCCCTTTTGATACAGCACAAAACACATTGACAATAATTAGTTCAGTTACGCTGATGTTCTAAAGTTACATGAAGGTTATGATTCCGCTATATATAGTCGTTATGGCAGTTCATCTTTCCAGATAAGTGAAATGTTCCCTCAGTTTACCCCCCCCCCCCCCGAACCCTCAGTTTCAAGGTTAGCTTACATTTCCTCGCAGATATGCTTGCTTTACCATCAACATTAAGCTCCTAAACAAAACTCAGTTTTTATTTCCGAAGAATGCTTCAGACTGTAGGCTGAAACATTCCCAGATAGAAGAATGCTCGGTTTTATGACTTAAGAGGATTCCATGCCTTACCGCACCATGGCTACCGAATGAACTAAACCAATCAGGTTGCTGTTTCGAGCACACACAGCCTTCCTTCTTCTTAACCGCTTATGGAAACTTCTCATGCTGTTGTGTCAAAATGCCTTCTCCCTTGCGATAGGTTACCTGTGGTTGTAGCTACAGGATGATCAGTTTGGCTATGGATAACATTAACTGTTATTGTAAAAGCTAATACAAGACATTTCTTGCTGGTAATGCTTTGCTTAAAAGATGGGAGTTTCCGCACATATCAGGAATGAAAATCAACAAAACATAATGACAAATGGAAATCGTAGATGGGTGAATGATTACTACAAATCAACAGCGACCACATTGCTTGCTTTGGTATGCTGAATTTGAGAGTGCTAAACGAGTTCAAAGAGAATTATGACGTTATGTAATTAAATACATTCCATAATGTTGTAGTATCGAACATTTGTAGAAATATGTTCTGTGCTATCCAGTATGAGAAGCAGCTTTCTGAAGCAATGACGAGGAGCTCTAGGAAAACTTAAAGATGAATGAACTACATACGTCCTGTCGGCGTATTGTTCGAAAGTATCACGTACAACGTCTACAAGCCTTATGCAATGACGATCATATAGCTCGTTTCAGTTTTACAATCCATGGACACGTGGATTGAATTGCATCACGTTATGAGTTTTGCAGAGTGCGCTATGGAGGTCATTTACATTCTAAGGAATTTCCCATCTTTCAATGTTGTGTACTGTACACGTCTCCATTGCCTTTGAACTTCAACAACATTCTCGGTTTTCCAATACATCTGTTTACAGAACATCATACGATAATCTCGGCTTCATTTGTTCATTGTTGATTTACCTGTCACGTAGCAACGCTATCATAATGTATGTGAGTCACATCTATTTACAGAACATCATACTACACATTACTGTTGTTTTTCTGTCTAACTTTGAAATATATTAAACAGATATCTACTTTGCATTCATAAACAAACTCTTTTAGCGTATGAATTTGCGATCCTTCCTGCTCTTAATATTAAAATAGGGCTTATTAAACAACAGTTTAAAGCTATGGATGTAAATAGGAGAGGATTTGCATATCTTGTATAAAAGTTTCCTTTTCTTTTTTATGCTGTATGTTTGTTTGTCCCCTAATAATAGAACTGATGGATGATGATTCAACAATGTGTGTCAAAAATACAACCATATTTAAAAATGTAATGGATAGTTTCTTTGGAAACAACAGATCTCCAAGGAATATAATTTGTAAATCTGTACAGTTGCCTGCAATATTGCTTGATTTCTGCTGAAATCTATTGGCAGGCAACTCAGATATTCATAAAAGAATTATTAGAAGTATTTTTAAGTTTTGAAGTACTTGCGTTTTATTTCATTTGCCACATGTTTATTGGTAGCAGTGGGATTCTTAAGCACATCTAAGTACTAGGCCTATACAAACAAAACTTTAATATGTAAACAGGAACTGGTGAGTGACAAACTAGGGGTAAAGGATGTTTGTAACTCGAGGCCTGTTGTGCACCTCCTGTGTTGATATTTCAGTACCATTATAACTTCATTCCGTGTCATTCTGGTTTTAGTGCTTATAAAGGCAAATTCGCACCTTTTAGAGTTAATATAAAACTACTCTTAATAATATCCTATTACTCTAAAACTAATTATATTCGTGCTAACCTATACCTAAATAGCAAATCTACAAGTAAAACCTTTAACTCATAACTCAAAAACAATAGAAATAGGGTAAGCATAGATCTGATTTCAGTTCAAAATACAGGGTGTACACAAATGGTTTTAAACCTGTATTTTTGTGTGCGGTATACAATATAATTTTGAATCATAACTTAAATTGAAGAAAAACTGGGGAAATTTCAATTCTAAATGCGCAGATTTTGTTTTTTAGCCATGGTAACGAAATAAAATAAGACAATCCGCCTGCAAAAATCTTTTTATGTCTTGGAAATCGCGAAACGCAATTCATTCAGAAGGCGTATAGGCGAAGAGTTGGTCTTTTAAGTCCCTTCTGTAACAACATTCGTATGTGATGCAATCAGATCCAAACGACGGAGTGTCTCTGTTAAGGAAAGAGCCCCGGACGACCGCATGTGTCAGATGAGAATGTGTAGAGAATCGGAACGTTCTTGCCTACAGTTCTAAAAATCTGAGGAGGGGGGGGGGGCTCTAGATCTAACAAGTCCAACAATGACAGTGTGGAAGGTGTTAAGAAAACGTCTCCAACAGAGACCATATCGTAATTGGTAAAGACCCCTACATAAAGGTAAAATTCCCCGATTTTTGGATTGGTTGTCATGGTCCAAACGCCTTGACTTCTCTCCGTTGGCCTCAGAGGTCCCCAGATCTGACCCCCTGTGATTTTTTCTTGAGAGAGTACATTAAGATACGTGACACCACTACTTGCAGACCTACCTAAGTTGAGACAGTGGATATTGCAGCAGTTGTATCAGTTACAGCAGACATGCTAATATCAGTGTGGACTAGCAGCTGGAGGTATGTCGTGTCACAAATGGATCCAATATTGAATACTTGTAATTTGTGTTATAGTAACTTCCACAGTTTTTCTTCAGTGTAAGTTATGATCCAAAATTATATTGTATACCATAGAGGAAAAAATTAAGTTTAAAATAATATTTGTATACCCTGTATCTCTAAGAACCATGCACTTCATGTTACAAATAAAAATTAAATTTTCTAACACAAATGGAGCCTAATTTCATTCAGGATTAATGTTCTGTCGGCCTGCTTATAATTCAGCTGCCTTGAACACCTTTTTTATCCTCCTGGCAGCTGGAATGACGTCTGTAGTCGACCATTTCAAGATTTTCCGGTATTTTGGATTTGTTGGACTAACATATTTCATTTACTTTCCCCTTCTCTTTTCTCCCATTCCATACAATTGTTTAATTAAAACCCTTCTAGTAGCGGTTAGAGATGCATCCTGGAATGGTTGCATGGGAATCTACAGTGGTGTCTTTATATTTGGGCTTCATTCACTCGAAATCTGGATAAAAATTTATAATCCTTCAATGAATCTTTGGAATTAATTCATTTCGATAAGGATCGTAACGACAAATTAGTTATTTGAAGAGGGTGTTAGATTTTCTGAGCCAGAACTGCTTTTACTATGTCGACTGACAGCGGTACATTCCTTTAGACGTATCTCTAAGCTCCAAACGGGACTGAAGGACTACGAAGGATTCGTCGCAGGGGGACCATAACGCGCGGCCTGCAATGTAAAGTGCCATGCAAACAGCACATCCTCCGGCAAGTTTACTATGTGTGTTTCATGCAGATTTGTGTGCTGCGACGTTGCTGTGTCAACACGGCAAGACGCTACTTAGTGGCACACCACTCAAGGACCCTCCCGAAATCCCTGCGTGCAGCCAACCCTTTTAGTTTACCCACAACTCTCCCGCTGTTTAACTGTGGAATTGATACAGTATAAACCGTATCGCGCCATGTTTGTCCTCGTTTAAATTCGGCACTGCTTTTCCTTTTTTATGGGTGTTATAATGATCACCAGTGGTTTTTACTTTAATTATCGCATAATTAAGTTCATATTAGTCGCTTTACTACGTCATGACGTATTAACTTACGCCATACCATATGCTTCACTTCCCAATGAGACTGTTACTAACACTGCTGCCAAATAAAACCTCCTCGAACATTCTATTTTCGGTATTGGAGCTAAAGGTTCTTATAGAAATTTGCCATGATACCCCCCTCTTTCATTGGTGTCACTCGAAAACTGATAAGCTGGCTAAACGAACCGATAACGCTTTCCTGACCCAGCTGACCGCTCTCAGTTTTTAAGAACCTAAACTCAGATATCTAGAAGTTCTTTAATAATCTCTAGGCTTTTAAATACAAGAACTTTTGAAACAAAAATCTAATATTGAACTTTGTAAGTTATATTTAACACTAAAAATATATAAATTACTTCAAAATTATGATTGCTCACACCAAAGGAAGGTTTAGTCAGCTTTTCAACTATCTCGGCAAAACAGGTCGGTTTTTTATGTTTAACTAAAGACCCAGAATACATACACTCCGGGACAATAAACCCAGACATTTTATATTTTCTTTTATATTGCAATGCTTCTATTCTTCGTAAAATATTATGGTAGGCATTTAATGTCATGGAGACGTGTAGATTATATTGAATGTTTTTGTTTTACAAACAAGCCATTGAGACCAATATTCCAATTATGTGCACAGTGTCTCAGATATAGCAACTTTGTCTTAATCCTTTTGTGCCTATCATTATTTATTTGTACATTTAATTTTTAAGTGTAAGTAGAGTTTGAGGTTGTTTGTGGTAGCTAATGATGTGAGTTGGTGACGTAGGAGCTCAACGTCGACCACCAAAACTTCCTCTGGGACTCTGTTTCCCGGGTCTTTTGCTGATGTTTGTCCAGGGGGCTTAACGGAGATAAGATGGGTATTAACAGGTGAAATGGAACACTCCATATGACATATTATGGAACTGCGGTTTATTAGTTGTTGAATCGACGGCGAACCTCGCCACTTAGGCTGCCGATGCGAATACAACAGTCGCCAGAAACATAACGCTTTGATAATCAAGTACAGAAAATTGATACCTGCGTTTTGTCACAGCTTGGTCGAAACTTCCCTGCGACCTTAGCCGAGCTACGCACTTAGAAGCAGAATAACAAGACGAATACTACCAAAACGGGGCAAAGGCTCGTTTATATAGCTACGATGCCGCTGTCCACGCCCCTTTTTGGTACAATTTTCAAAAAAAAAAAAAAAAAAATTACTATTGGTTACCTTCCATAAAACTTTCTAACATTTTATTCTCTAGAAATATTTATTGAAAATACGAGTCGGGACATTGGCTTGCCTTCTGAGGTTTAAAGATGTGACTCACACAGGTCGATGTCCTCAGCGGGCTAGTGGCTGAAAGTTTAGTTAAGATTTTGTTCACGCGACCAGCGAAGGTTCTACCCTTTAAGGAATCTTTTGTCTTTGGCTTTGGAAGGCGAACTTTTATTCTATTGTTATCACTTTTAAACAGCGTTTCCGCTTGACGGCTGCCTGAGGACGGTTTGCCATACGACTTTCCAGCTACAATTTCTGTACCTTCCTTACATAGTAAATACATTGAGTAATTACACTATTATTATATTGCTGGGGCTTGATTATGCAGTCTTAGAGACATTCATATTACTAATTAGAAATATTCATGGCACTAATTGTATTAATAAAATGATATTTCTCATCTGCAATAGAAAATATACATAAGACAATCAATAGACATAATACATTTATTGGGGTGGTAGCTATGGTCATCACACTTTATCTTAATAAAATGCGACCTGAAGATGTAGCTCGAGCTGTAGCCCTAAACGATGATGAACACAGTGTACGTTACATTGCAAATGTAATGAATGTGACTAGAAGCACAGTCCATTGTGCCATAAAACGGTTCAGAGAGACCCTTGAATACACCAGAAGACCAGATTTGGGTCATCCGATAGTTACAAATCAAAATGCAGATAGGTACATGGCGTTAACAGTTCTTAGGGAGCTCAACCTGCTAGCTATGAGTGTAGCCCAGCAATTTGTTAACATGCATGGACACCTTTAGCAGTCATCGTAAATGGTAAACCAAATGAATTTAAATAAATTCGAACTTTCTAATTCAACTAAGCTATGCAAAAGTATAAAATATTCAAGCAAATAAAGTTAATTTTCATAATAGTTTTGACCATTCATAGCATGCATAAATATAACAATATATGTTATATTTACTATTTTCATTCTGTGCTAAATGACAGAAAGCGTTTCCAGTTAATCATAATAATTAAAATATTAAGTTTTGTAATACATTTTACCATTAAAGTTGAATTTTGCATTATACAGGAAAAGTCGAACTATTTTTTTTTTTCTTTCTACAGATAACAAGCTATAATGTTAAAATACTATTAAAATATACAATAAAAATTAAACTTTTAAGTTAGAATAATTTTAATGGACTTATTACTTTGAGTTAATGTGAATATTGGTGTTTTTTTTAATTCAGTTATAAACAAATACTTATAGCAAGGTACTGCTTTGTTTCTGCAAGCAGTAAGATATTTGCGCGCGTAATTTAAACACGAAATGGAAAACTTCCCTTTCCATTTGCACCATTGTCACTCCAGAGTGGAAATCATTAAACCGTTTCCAGTAGTGGAAGTAAATAAATTCGATATTTTTAAAACACACTATATCAACAAAAATGTATCATCCATGTCGCTGGAGATGAGCTCATGAAAGTGTAGGAGCTGAGGAAATGAAGAAAAGCTGCTGTTGCATTTACTCTCCACGCTTCCGATCCCTTGGGTGTACACACGTAGAAGATGGAACTTTTCCTAAAGGGGATGAAGTTACTCTGTGTACGGAATGCGTTGAAAGCCCTTCCCCGGTCGATCCACGCTCAGTTGGACGTGTCAACTCCAACGTCCCCTAAGCGTCTCTGCCTACAGGTCCCAAATTCGCTTTCCTATAACTGCCTCCACACACATACACAAGGATTGAAACAAGTGACAGCTAACTCCACAAGCACCTGTTGTCACAACTTTTTAAAAGTCGAACATCTGAAGAACCAAACAAGTCTTCCCCCCCCCCCATAAATTTGTTCATGAATGAGGAATGCTCTCCAACAACAATGCAAGTATCTGGGCCAATGACTATCATGTTACGAATTTTAAAATACTTAACATTAATTGAAGACATTAGAGAAGCTATTTTAAGAGTAATATTTGAAAATTTAAAGTATGGGTGCTAAATTTTTCAAGTTTTACATATTTTAAGTCATTTTTTGTTTAGTGCCATATTTTATTAACAAATCGACTATACATATACTTCTACATTATAATACACACACAAATTGGGAATATTTTTAGCGAAGACCCGACAAAAAAAGGTTAATGGCTATAAAGAAGAGAGGGGAGTTGGGGAGGAGGTGATGTGTTTGTTTTAATATATGTATGTGTATTCTTTTTGTTACATGGACATTTATTAACATGTCCATTACTACTACTACATTATAATAATGAGAAACAAAATAAATGTTGTAACCAGTTTAACTTTAGCCATTACGTATCTATTAATTAGTTTAGTCTAGTGGAAACTTATCAACCCTTAAACAAAACTTCTAGGCAAAGGGCATTTTATAGAAGAAAAAGTATGTTTAAAGAGCGAGAAAATATTAATGAAAAATTATTACACTCACATAAAAGTAAAAGATAATATTGCAACAGCCGGAAAAGAAATTTGCATTTTATGGAACAAGAAATTTTGAACCATTTTATAGCAACTAAAATCTAATTTTAAGTTTTGTTCATCAAAATTCCCAACAGTCCAATCATCTTGCCCTTAAATGCTGAGTTCAACTATTAAACTTCAACATTTTAATTTAAATGATATATAATACTCTATTCAATGCCTTTTCAACATGTATGAAAACTTTTCTGTACTTATTTTGCTTAACGAGCTGTATTAATTTAATTTCTGATCACCGTCGGATGGACTACTATTTTACGAGATTAATTTGAAATGCTCTCGGAATGAAACACAAAATGACAGTATTATTTTTTAAATTATTCTTATTTTTTGGTCTGTCTATTTTTTGGTATGTCTCGATACTAATATGCACTTTCTCCAGCGATGCTCCAAAGCCTTCATCCCATCACGAAAGTCAGACTTCTCCAGGGCTGCTAAATGCACCCTGACTTGTGATTTTAAGCTCTTCATCCAACGAACTTTTCTTTCCACCAAGAAATTTTCTCAGTTTAGGGAACAAAGGAAATTCCGATGGAGCTAAGCCAGGAAATAATGAAAACGTGACAGCAAATTTTACACAACTGATTGTCACTAATGCAACGACACATGTGATTATTTTTTTTAATGGTGTTTAACGCCCGTCTGTACTACAGAGGTACCACATGCATTGGACATTGATGATAACGAGATGAAATAATATACTGGGAAATGTTTTTTAAGGAAGGAAACGTTCCAGGCCTAAGTTTAAGTTACATCCCCAGCATTTGTCATTTATGGGGACTGAAGAAAACCTGAAAAAAGCCCTGTCCTGGCAGGAATAGAACCTCACACCTCCTGCTCACGAGTTCGCGCCTTAACGACCTAGGCCACCCGTGGGGTGACACATGTGTGAGGGTGAGTATTGGCATCATGGAATATGACTTTTTTATTTGATAAACGTGTTCCTTTCTCGCATAATTTTGTTCTCATCAGATCAATAGCATAAAGCGCTCTAGTGATAGCGGTTCCAGTGGAAAGATAATCAGCAGTACCGTTTGGAAACGGTTGGAAATGATGGTGCAGAGTTCCCCACAGTGTTTCTCATATCTGTATGAATTACCGTTTCATTGATGCTCTCTTTTGACATATTCGATATTTACTATACAAACACGTCTGCGCTGCAGCAAATAACTACAACTATTCCGATTCTTGCCCAATCCATGTATTACTGCACATTTTTTTCTATGATAGATGGGAGGTTTTCATAACAAAACCTCTTTGGAATGACTGCTGTAATCTGTGGGTTCCAAGAAATTTTCTCTACCAAGACTAACAACAGTGAGAGTAATTTAAATGCCCCAATACATAGTATAGCAATCGGCAGTCAGACCTCAGGTTGCCGGCATAGACTCTTGACGCTCAAGAGCTCCACCATTTTAAAACTTAGGAGCGATATCAACAAAGACATCATTTGGTGCTCTCCATCCTTACAGTAGGTGCCGGAAATGTTGCCAATTATCATGCTTAGAAAAATATTCTAATTTTTTCATTAAATATGGACATTATTCGTTTCGAATGTTTGTTTTAAGTTCCTCCAGTGTGTGAGGATTACTTGAATACACTGTATATTTCAGTGTTCCCCAAAAGATAAAAATCACAATCTTTAAGATCTAGAGAACGAAATTTCGTCATTGATTGACGAGCAGCATGAGCTGTGTGCTCATCTTGTTGGAAATTTACCATCAAACGTTTCTCATACATTAGTCAATCACTAGATATCCGATTTTTAGGCACTAAAAGCGCAATTTTAGGTGCGTAAAATAGCTCTTTAAGTATAATAAATAATAAAGGCCAGGCACTATTATCAATGCTCACTTTGCAGTGTGTTCATTCTGCTAACTAAAAAAATGCAACTGAAGTAGTTAACAGTAGGTGTGTGTGTGTGTGGGGGGGGTTCTAAATTAGTCATGATAGCTCGCAAAACAGAATACCTAGATCGAGGAACAAGCATCATAGAGAGAGAATATTGAAATTCTTTTCGTAACTATTTGAATAAACTCATAAAATATGTCTAGAAGTAGTGGTCAGATAAGAGTGCAATATTAAATAAATAACAAAAACACTTCTAACATATATTTGTAGGAAATGCATGTCACTCGAACAGAATCTATGTACTAAAAAACAGTCGGTCCTGGTGGTGTAGTGGTCACTATAATTGCCTCCTAAACCCAACATCGTGGGTTTTGATCCCGGCGCAGAGCTGATGGATTTTTTCGGGCGTAAAAATCCTAAGAAGTATGGCTTCCTTCGGAAGGGAGGTAAAGCTGTGGGTCCCTCTGAGCAAAATTTGTCGGGCGTTTCACGCCCTGATTTGAATGGGACGCTGATGACGTGAGATGTTACAGAGCGTCCGTAAGTAAACCAAATAAAAAAAGTACTAAGAATCAAATAAAACGAACAAATATGCCAAAAATAAGGAAAAATGTTTAAATTGGAAGCATAAGATTTCCGGAATTATAATATCTGGATTTTACTTTGCAGAAACATGCACAAAATGACAACAATGGGCATTCTTCTGCATGGCGCCGGTCCTGTTTTTAACAATGGTAGGGAACAGAGTTAGACTGCTAGCCGGTTTGCAGGCAACAAGGAAAATCTTGAAATTCGAGAAGAAAACATCCGTGCTATTTCTACAGTAATACAAGAAGAGTGGATTCTATGCATGCTTGAGAAGGATGAAGACATGTTTATATAAAATGAGATACATTCAGAAAGAGGGCGATGTACGGAGCCAGTGTGGTCGACAGGAAAGAACGAGAGATGCAAAAGAACGAGGCGATGCTCGAGGCCCCGGCTAGAAAATTGAATCCCGCGAAAACATTCCCATTCCGATGTAAATGAGTTTGCACGCAAGGGACGAGGAGACGGATAGGTCGACCTAATGTCGTATACTTGTTGGCGAAGAGACGAGGAACACCATTAGAAACGCGCTGAAAGAGCATGTCACCGCGAAGTGCTGCAGGGCGGTTCGCTGTCCACAGAACGTCTTAAAGGGGCAGGACTGGAGAGTCTATTTTAGAATGGAATGCGAAACTACCTCCGGAGCAGTGTTATGAAGTACCTTGTTACGAGAGGTGTGTGGAGAAGTTACCAAAATTAGCTCTATCCTATTCAGCAGTTACCTACGATAAATGTAATGGCTTTAATGGAGGTCTCCTTAGCCGAGATGCTTCTCTTTAGCTTTACAAGTTTAAAACCCTGCAAACTCTTTTAAGAAACGTTACTTTGAGCCGTAACCAAGTTAGTTAACGCTATTTGACTGTCATATTTTGCTTTCTTTTACTTTGCATTTGCAATTAATGTTCAAGCTTCAAAATGTATGCAATTTATTTAATAATAATTAACTCTAAATTTACCGCCACGGGTGACCGAGGTCGTTACGGCGCGGACTCGTCAGTGGAAGGTTTGAGGTTCGATTAAGGATCGTCCTCCCTGAATGAAATATTTTCCAGATTTTCCTCGTTACTCATAAATGGCAAATATCAACCCTTGGAGATACTCACTTCTGAATACATCGCTCTTGTGGAAGGAGAAATTAGACGACCGGCAGTTCAAAGTTACAGAAATAGCAGCAAGGTTGAAGATTTCTAAAACGGCAGTCCTTTAAATGATTCATGAACATTTAAACATGAATATGGTTAGTGAAAGATGGGTGCCTAGACTTCTTACCTCAGCCCAAAAGGAGCAACGAGTCATCTGTTGTCAGGAATTTTTGGAGCTCTGCCGTGGCAACGAGAGAGAAGTTCTGCAAACCATTGTTACAGGAGATGAAACTGTGGTCATTTACTATGATCCATCCCCTGTCCAAAAGAGAATCTATGGAGTGACGTAAACCTGGCGAAACACCGCCTCTAAAGGCCAAGATCACTCAGTCAACCAAGAACATCATGGCCACAATCTTTTGGGACTGTGAAGGAATACTCTTCATTAACTTCAAGGAGAGGAACACCACAGTAAATGGGGAATACTATGCTGGCCTACTGCACAGGTTAAGTGCTTCCATCAAAGAGATAAGGCGAGGAAAGCTGAGTGGTGGCGTGCGCCTTCTTCACGACAACTCGCCTGTTCACACAGCTCTTGTTGCAAAGGAAGCTGTGAAGAAATGTGGCTTCAAGGAGATCGACCATCCACTCTACAGCCCATATCTAGCTCCCAGTGACTATTTGCTCTTCTCAAAATTAAAGAAGAATTTATGATGAAGAAGTGATGGATGCTGTTTATGCCCATTTTGGAGACAAAGATTTTTGACTATTTTCGGGGGGGATTGAAATGTTAATTCAAGGATGTGAGAAGTGTATTACAATAAATGGTAACTATATTGAAACGTGAAATACAGTTTTTGTCTTTATCACATCTAGAAAATGGTGAGGCCGGAAACTTATGGACCTACCTTTGTGTGTGTGTGTGTGTATATATATATATATATATATATATAATTTGAATGAATAATGAATGAATAGTGTTTAACGCCCGTTTTTGCTACAGAGGCACCACAGGCGATGGACACTGATGATACATAAGATGAAATGCTATATTGGGAAAGGATTTATTTTTAAGGAAGGAATCGTTCCAGGCCTAAGTTTAGGGTACCTCCCCGGCATTTGCCATTTATGAGGGCTGAGGAAAACCTGAAAAAAACCTCAGTCCGGAAGGACGGTCCTGGCGGTATTCGAACCCAGACCTCCCGCTCACGAGTCCGAGACTTAACGAACTCGGCCACCCATGGCGATATATAATCTGAAAAAAGCTTTGTAAGATCATGTGCGGATTCCCAAAGTCAGGAATGAATATGTTTATTTTTTTGTCTTACATTAAGTGGAGGAATGTACCACTTTCTGTCAGGTACTTAAAAAGCAAATACAGTTTAATTATAAATAAAGTACATTACTTTTAGCCAGTAAGCTTGGATAATTAATCATTAACGTTCCGTAATATCCAATTACTGAAATTTAACCTAATGTCAGGATCAGATTCGTGGATATCAGTGACCTCATATGCTTTTAAATTGAAATTGAATTCAATTTTGAAAGATGAGCTGGTGCTCGTGAAGAAAAAAATTTAAAAAATGGCATAGATATTTGGATATAGCAGCATAACATTTCCAAAATCTTCTGAGCCTATTTTAATGGTAATTGTAGTTCTTATTGCGAGAAATTGAATCAGTTTCAAGAGTACTGCATTGGCTGGACCGGAAGTTGTCGCTCTGCCTGCCAGTGTTGCCAACCCCTTTTCTGTGAAAATCCGTAGATGGGCTCTGAAAAATCTATATATCAAGTATAAAAATCAGTAGATTTTTCGTAACATATCACGAAAATTTTTAACTTTGTTTAAGGGAATAGATTTAGGGATGAAACGGAAAATGAGACATATAAAATGTGGTTAACATTATATCATATGGTATTGGCAGATGGTATCAAGAACAAGAGTAACGTATAATACTACAATATAAGTATTGGTAGTCTTTGTTAATTAAGTTGCATTTTTTGATAAAAAATTAAATACAGTTTTAATAATAAAATATAAAAGGTTAAGAAAACAAAAGCACAACGTTTCACACTTTCCATCCAACAAACGCAAGTCACAAATTCACAACTGAAACTGAGAGGGAGGCAATGAGCTGAAGACTCGCCCATACCCGCAATAATCAATTTTAAATTGTTGAACGCAACAATGCAGTCTGGCTCCCCATTAATCCAACCACAGGCATGCTCAGGTAGGCAAAGACAGCGCACCCGATTTGTGATTTCTTATTTTATGTAAATATGCAATCGTATGCCATCTGTTGTCATGACTGACTAATATCAAACAGACTATTATTTATGTCTAGTAGCCCCGCTGAAAATACTAAAATTAAATAGAAAAGCGCATTATCGATTTTTTACTTACATATTAAAATAATACACAGATTGGCAGATTCAGCTATAAGATCCATATATACGTAGATAATAAAATATTGCAGATCTACTCATGAATCCGTAGAGTTGGCAACGCTGCTGACTGCCAACCAACCTGTCAGCTACCGCCAAACTATATAACCGTACAAGTAGAAGTTACCCAGTCCCGAGCGGCAGCGGAAAAATCCGAATTCCTCAGTCCCGAACTGCAGCGGCAGCCAGCATATGCCTTAGTTTCATATTGAAGGGCTATAGTTATTTATTTAAATATATTTTAATTTGATTTATTTACAGACGCTCTTAAACATACCAGGTCATCAGCGTCCCATTCAAATTAAGGCGTGAAATGGCCCATAAATTTCGCTCAGAGGCCTCTTTTTTCAGGCTTGAGGTTCTTTTTCGTGCCGTAAATGTACGACACGGAACCCACAGCTTTACTTCCCTTCCGAAGGAAGCCATACATAGGATTTTTACGCCAGAAAAATCTATCGGTCCTGGTTGGGATCGAACCCGCGATCTTGGGTTTCGGAGGCAGGTATAACCATACCACTACACCTCCATTGTTATAATTGTGAAGTAATATAAACTTTTTATGTACCATTTTTTTAAACTTAAACTAAACTAACGGAAAATTTAACATTTGTTCCATTTATTTCGTTAACAATAGTGCAGAAAAATTATAAAGATTAAAAATAATAAAAAGTAAATGTTAGAAATTATCATGGAGTAATACTATTCTTTTGTGTTTTATTATTATTTTTTATACTTAAACTGAACTAACCTAGCCTATCAGATTAATAAAAGTAACGAGTTATAAATTGTCATTATGGAGTAATATTAATTTTTAATGTTCTATTATTTTTTGTTAAACGTAAACTAACCTAAGTTAACACATTAAAAAGTAAAATTTATTGCGTTAAAATAGTGAAAAGCCTGCAGGTAACTTCTACTTGTAGGTTTAGTGATAACCATGAACAACCAGGGTGACATACACGGCGAGGTATGGAATATAAGTAAAGGTAGTAAGAAGCGGTTTCAGAATTCAGATTATGAATAGTGGCAGGTGTTTCCGCTGAGGAAACGCCTTGGAGAGTAGACTGAAAATTGCTGGTTTTACTTATCTTCAATCATTGCTACTTTTAATTTACTCCTTCATAATGGAGATGTGGTGGAGCGTATATCAATAGTATGCTCAACTTTTCAGGTCTGCATGATCGACACAAAAACAAAAGAGATCGAAATAGCAATGGGATAATCGTTTTAATCGAATGAAACGGATAACTTTATTTGTATAGCAGGAAAAAATCTAATAAAATAATCGATTTATTTTACATATGAGAATATGCAATCGAATAAAATATCCCTATGCCTTCTTGGGTATGAAGCTTCAACTAATATAAGTTAATTGAAAAATATTATTCTTAAATTTCGGGTTTTTTTAAATTTAAGTTCAAATTATTATTAAGAAAAAAGATTTTAAAATCAGCTCAGCAGAAATATTATTACAGCATGTTTGTTATCTGTGAGCTGCCTGCTGATTATCTTTAACGGCCCTCCTTGCTGTGATATAAACGCTTCTCCACAGTCGTATATCAGAGCGAGGCAGTAATATTGTATATATACCCTGCCGCGTTGCATGGAACCAAATACTCCTCCTTTCGGAACTGCTGCATAGGACAGCGAACAAAGCCGAGGGAATAGCCGTAAAACACAAAGTAAAAAACAATGGTACACCAGAAATGAACATTTTATTTCACATATATTAATCACATGGAGTATACAGCGAAAGAAAATTGGAAATTTCAATTTATCAATGTAACATGTAAAGGAAATAATAAATCAATAATGATGAAGTAAAAGGCATATGCATTTACCATTATTAGTTTGGTCAGATATTTCTTAATTTGAGGTGGCACTAATAGAATTTAATCTAGCATTTTTCTCTTTTCATTGAGAACAGAAACATCTTCAGTGTCTATTATAAAATCATTAATATCTACAGGATAGCTATATACTATGTATGTATTTACACATATTCCATTTAATACTGGAATCAACACACGTGCAAGAGTATCTGGGAATGCAAGTATTGCATTTACTGTAGATTAATTTGCATATACAGTGCAGATGCTTGTCTTGTACAAAGTATATCTTGGTTACTTTAGATGCGAATGGGATCTTCCAACCATCATGTGCCTTAGTAATGCTGTCCTTGTTTATTTCCAAGTTTGTTTTGTGCCTACGACGAATGTCAGCTTTCCCTTCATAAGCACAATGCACCTGTCGAACAGCTTGTCTTTAACAAACGACATTAGAGCTGAACGGCAGCGGCAGAAGGACAATTCCAGGAAATGGTGGATCGATGCCAGACAGGCGGAACAATTGTAATGCACAAAAGCATAAAATAAAAACAATCGTACTCCAGAAAGGAGCGTTATTATTGATATGTGTTAATTACTGCAGTATACAGCGAAAAGAAATGGGAAATTTAATCTAGCAATGTAACATGTAAAGCAAATAATAAAGTTCTCACTAAGGAAGCGCAGAAGAGGCGCGTTAAGGCAGTCATTACTCAGTTTTCTCCGCTGTTGTACGCTGCCGTTCGTGAAAAAAGGCGTGGCTTAAGTACTTGGTTCACGGTAAGGTGGTACACGTAAGTGGTAATAATATCCTTTTATGAAAAACAAACATGAATTAGTTTTTTTTAATGGTGTTTTATGCCCGTTTTTACTTCTGAGGCCCCACAGGCGGTGAACATTGATGATACATGAAATGAAATGATAAATTGGAAAAGGATTTTTTTTTTTTTTAAGGAAGGAAATGTTCCAGGCCTAAGTTTAGGGTACGCTCCCAGAGCATTTGCCAGTTATGAAGACAGGAAAACCTGAAAAAAAAAAAAAAAACCAGTCAGGAAGGATGGTCCTGGTGGTATTCGAACCCGAGACCTCCCGCTCACGAGTCCGCGCCTTAACGACCTCGGCTACCCGTGGCGGTACATGAATAGTTACCAACATGCTTTGCAGTTGTTTAATTTTAACATGTGTGAACCATCTAATCGCTACTGTTCTTCTTGGTAGATATTTTAATCTGTTCAATGTGTAATAACCGATTTATTTCACCTGCTATCGCAACATTCCATAACAGATTGTGTAAGTGAAATTTCTTCTCATCAATATTGCCATCCACGAAATCTCTCCCTCTTTCTCTTTTACAGCTTGTCTTCTATCTTTTTCTCATTATAGCAACCCCAAGCCATCTGAATAATAAAGACCGCCACGAGTGCCGAAGTCGTTAAGGCACGGACTCGTGAGCGAGAAGTTTGGGTTCGAATACCGCCAGGACTGTCCTCTCTGACTGAGGTATTTTCCAGGTTTTCCTCAGTCCTCATAAATGGCAAATGCCGGGTAGGTACCCTAAACTTAGACCTGAAACGATTCCTTCCTTAAAAATAATTCCTTTCCCAATATATGATTTCATCTCGTGTATCATCAGTGTCCATCGCCTGTGGTGTCTCTGTAGCAAAAACGGGCGTTAAACACTATTCATTCATTCATTGGATAATAAAGCGGGTGAAATATTTCGAAGGACAGAAGAAAGAGAATCATTAAAAATATAAATCTAATCGTATTTTTAAATAATTATTTGGATTAATATTGAAATACAATAACAGTGCTTGAATAATAATAATAATAATAATAATAATAATAATAATAATGAATTGTATTATGTACAGCTATTCGTATCTTATGGAAATAAGTACGCTGTTTTCTGTATTATGTATAGTCGCTCTTCAATCTTAAAAACATGCATGTTTTCTTCTGTCGTAAAAATGTTAAAAGACAGCCTTTACTATGCGATTTGAATATTCAGCAAAGTTTCTAACACATTTTGATGAATTCGAAAAGGGGGCTTCCATTTTATTTTCAAACACTTAATGACAACTACAGGTCTCATTTTCCTAGTAAGTAATATTTCAACAAGTGTTATGACGTAATGTTATAATGTATAAACGTGAAAGTGCGTATGCAGATATTCTTACAACATGAAATAAAAATGTCAGAATGTTATCAAATAGAAACCGATTATAGGTCTCCTAAGTTGCTGGATAACTTGCGTCCTCTGTGCTACATAAGGTTCATGAAAATTTACTGGCAAGGTATTAATTACAAAACATGCTCATATAAAAACCAAAGTAGCTATTACTTCGTATTTGTATTTCGCTATCCACATTGAAAGTTGATATGTATACGAAATGAAAAAAACCACACATTCTTAGTAAAACCATTATCTCATTGTTTCATTAATTTCTGTTGCTTATAACTCGTATAAGACAGAAGAATGCTATTTTTTTAAATGGTTCGTTGTATTTTTATTCATATATTGGCATTTATTTGCTTTGTATTAAGTTTTTGATTCACCAACCAAAAAAATTTATTTAAAAACATTTCTAATGAGGATGAAAATGCTTCGAGTATTCAGTAGTTTCTGTCGGAGTTAAAATGCTATTAAATATTGAAATACCTATGGTATTTTCCTAAACCAAAGTTTCCTGTTATTTAATTGTGATATTTTTAAATAGTTTTTGCAGTGTTTGTGATAAATGTATTATGTGAATTGAAATTGAAAGAGAAATTTCAAAGAAAATGTTTATCCTGCTTATAATTTTCAAAAACGTGGCCAATTCTGCTTAAATCGGAAGCGGTAGTGTTTTTTGCTATGTTGACTTTCATAAGGCCATCGATACAGGTGTCTGATTCTTAGTTTTCTACCCTGTTATCATTTATAGATTACTGCCGTGAATAATCTGTACTTTGCGTGCATCCAAAAGTGCAACAACATCTGGGAATACCAATTTATTAGCAGTTACATTAATAATTTATGAAGGAATAAATGAAAGTTTGCTAGGGAAAACTCTGTATATAGCGTGTTTCATTAAACATTGTCAAGCGTTTAAACTTTTAAGTTTACTTAATGAAAATGGTACCGGATACATTCAGCTTTTGAGTCCTGAAGGCATTCATTAAAATAAATGTTTGGCATCACATCTTATTATTGTATCTATGGTGCTAGTATCCTATTTTATTAATTGCTAATATATTTTAAAACTACAGGATGTTCGGAAATATACTGTGCAGTTACAACATATGTTGGAAATGTCATCCACGGACGCATATGCAAGCCTGAACCGGCCTAATTATATTGTTAAAAAAGCTTTCTGCAGATCTGTTTGTGATATATTTCAAGTACGCAGTTATTTCAACTTTTTAAGTCACAAAGCATATATGGGCGATTGCGATATACTACAGATTTTGTTTCTTCCCCCCCCCCCCCAAAAGGTCTGGCAAGCGAGGTGATCATAAGTATTTAGAGTCCCAAAAACTCTACCAGAAGTCGTATAGTGTTGTCAGCTGTATGTGCAGTAGCGCCATCTTGTTGAAAACATGAGTAGTTTATTCGTCTTCCTCTAGCTGACCAACGAAATCTTGGATCATTAACATAGATGACATCAAGGATATCAATGGTTTCATTTCAATAAAAGATATAAACCATTCGTTGTAGCGGATTAGCTTTTCATGATCCTCATCTTTCTATCCTTGCACTGCTGTCACTTTGTACGAGGACAATTTCGATGTTTTCCTAGCTGATTTGTGCTCAGTTGCAAACTTGGTATCTTTTTCATGTTCCAACTTGCGCAATGATCTTGACGGGCTCCACCGCATAGAATCGGAAATGTCAACAACTACTTTTCTTTTAGTTTAAGTGATCTTACAGTTCGTTCGGCATCTAACACTGAGCCCGTCTCTCGAAAATTTTCAATAACTCACAACACTTTCCGTGAACTAGTGTTTTTGCGGCTTTTAAACACTAATAAGAAATATTTCATCAGAGCCCATATTTAGTACTACAAAGTATTATGCACACGGATTGTAAATTACAAATAAATCCATACAATTCATAAAGTATGGTAAGCTTTGCATTAAGTTTCTATTTTCTAAGCAGAATGCGGTATAAAATTATATGGTTTAAGTGCATTAAAGTACATTTGTATTAATTTCGAAGTAAATGAAACAAACAAAAGTTATCCATATTTTCCTATTTAGAACAAACGAATATCTTTTGAAGTTTTTTTTTATCTTAGTTTCAGTAAATTTTCAGAAAAATTTGAACACCAAAATACGCTTATTGTTGAAGCGGTTTGGCGTATGCCAGCCCCACGTTGGGGGCCAATTTTGATTCATTTAGTTGCTGATCGTCATATTTTGTAGCGGCGTATCTTAATTGACTATTGATCGCTTTGATGTTCTTCCCCAAGCTTCATGACAATATCTCAGGATGTTGTTCCGCTATTTTGTGCTCGTGCTCAGAGAATTTAGCTGTGTTAATAATTACACGATGCGACTTAATATATATAGTAATTTATCATTCGCAAGATCTTTCGCGTCCTCTGGTGTTCTGCGTACGATAGAACTTAGCTACATGGAATATAAATTTAGCTGCCGCTATTTCCAAGGAGACTGACGAATTGAACTTCTTCACTGATGATATGAACTGATTCTCTCTGCTTAACTGATGCCTACTGAAAACTACGCCCGAAGCAAAACTTATTGTACTGCCAGCATCGGTTGTAGAGCTTATTCTACGTGCTCCAGAAGAGCAAACGCCACTTTAAATATGCGGTTCAAATTAACTAAATTTCGGCTTCACCAAGTCACCGGAGGTCACACAAGCACTCTCAAGTCTCGTGTCTTGCTTTAAAAATTGAAATTATACATATATTATTGGCTGGTTTAAATTTCTGTTACAAAGTTTAAAACATTTATTTACATTGGTTGATTTAAAGTTAATTGTACAAACTGCTGGCGAGTTCGTTGCCCTAACGTATTCCAAAGCCTAGACTTTACTAATCCTCGCCAGCGAAAGGTCTTTTAAGACCTTCTCTCGCGTTTACGATTCCTTTGTAAGTGTTTGTTGCCTCCTTGGCTCTGCCCCGTTTCTGTCTGGGCTACCGTAGACAGTTACACCAGAGAACTTTCTCTTTTGATGGCATACAATTAACATATTAAAGTTATATACCTCATGATACTCGTATATACATAATATTTGCATTACTAATTAAAATGCAAAAAGTGATTAGGCTTAAAACATATATATTATATTTACATTTCATATTTATTTATATTTGTGTTTCTAATCGGTCACCAGTTTTTAAGAATACCTGTTCTCCAATCGTATTAAAACCAAATATAATTCAATATCTTGTTCGAGAGCGCTCTACGGTGCAAATACAAGACTGAGGCCGGCCAATTAAACATTTAACCCCTTTTGAAAGTTGAAGGGAACAAAAGACTAGGGGTTGTTGAACTAAAAGGAATGTACCTAATTACCTTTGCAGTGAGGAAGCGAAAGAACGGGCCGTTATTGAAATTAAAGAAGGCGGAACCACTTTCACCACAAGAAAGGAATTTTTGTGATCTCTTTTACTTGAATCTGTGGCTCGCTTTCGTTTTCTTTGTTAGGCTCAAACAATAATAAAATAATATTAATTTAAAAATTCGAAATGTTTGTTTTTATTTTTAATTTGGCATTAATGTTATCCTTTTTCAGTTTCAATAGCATTGGATGTATGAGCTTACAATTAGTTGACGTGAAATAAATATGGAAATAAAATAAAATACTTCTAAAAACTCACTTCCAAATTTTAAACTTACGGCTAAGTGGGTTTAGGGTATATGTGCCCAAGAAAATAAGATAATAAAATATGTGTGCTCTCAACATACATGCTTGTATGTTTATTTATCTTAAGCTTTAATATACCGGGTGTCTCACCTAACTCTGCAACCTGAAATACTTTCGAAATGAATCAAAATGTGAAAAATGTAGTTGTGTCGGGATGTACCCACGTCAGAGGCTGGCAGGGTAAAAAAAAAAAAAAAAAAAAAAAAAAATCATCTAAAAGTTACATTTTTTTTTCTAGAGAACTGAAAACTAGTGGACTAATTAGAGATAACCGAATTAGTTTTACTTTCCTAAATCGCATCCTTCTGAAATAGGTAAATTTTTAAAGAGTAGCAATTGATACAAGTTTCTGACGTTATGCAAAGGGTATAATCTGTACACAGAGCACGGGTTGCTTGCATAGTATCTGTACTAAAAGCATGCAGTAAAACACCATTATGACCCTATCACACTCCACCACTCAGAGTACTAGTGTCCCCTGATATGAAATACAGCTTGTGTATCATGATATATGAGAGTAGGTCGATAACCTTCCGGCCTAACCATTTTCTAAGTATGATAAAGACAAAAAATGTATTTCAATATAGTTACCCTTTATTAACACTTCTCACATCTTTGAATTAACATTTCAATTCCCCCCCCCCCAAAGAATTAGAAGTCTTGTCTGCAAAACGGGCCTAAACAACTTCCATCACTTCTTCGTCATACTTAAATTTCCTTCCTCGAAGGCCCTTCTTGAGTTTTGAGAAGAGGAAATAGTTACTAGTAGCTAGATATGGGCTGTAGAGTGGATGGTCGATCTCCTTGAGGCCACATTTCTTCACAACTTCCTTTGCAACAAGAGCTCTGTGCACAGCCGCACACCACCACTCAGCTTTCCTCGCCTTTTCTCTTTGATGGAAGCACGTAGCCTGTGCAGTAGGCCAGCATAGTACTCCCCATTTACTGTGGTGTTCCTCTCCTCGAAGAGTATTTCTTCTTCTTGGTTGAATAAGTGACCTTGGTCTTAAAGGTGGTGCTTCGCTAGGTTTACGCCACTCCATTGATTCTCTTTTGAATAAGGGATCATGGAGAGCGTCATAGTTTCATCTCCTGTAACAATGGTTTGCAGAACTTCTCTTTCGTTGCCACGGCAGAGCTCCAAAATGCGCAAAACAGATGACTCGTTGCTGCTTTTGGACTGAGGAAAGTCTAGGCACCCATTTTGCACTAACCTTATTCATGCCCGCCTTAGGGGGGAAGCAGCCCATAACCACAGCAAAGAGCGGATTTACTCCATTGCCTGCCAAAATGACTTCCTGCCAGCCGAGAGAGAATTCAGGTTTTCATAAAATTTCTACACATGTACAAACCCTTTACTTACATCTAGCTGAAATAAAATACTATGTAATTCTAAGCAATTTCCTATAATTGATAGGATACCAAGAACGGTGTCACTTTTCAGTGTTCTGCAGAGATAAAAATTACAAACTGTTAGTTCTGGAGCCATTTCTTCGGTAAGAATGTTAAGCGTTCATTTTATTTTTCCCGTCATTTCTGAGATGTATTTTTTTAAACTATTCATTGAAATTTATACTTTTCCTTGTTAGAACGAACCTAGTAGGGACTTAACTTCTAAAACCTTGTAGCGGATGAGAACCCTCTTCGAGATAGTCTCATCAAAGAGTGTCGCCCCTTCCCTCGCAAGTTTCATGTCCGCTGACCTGGTGCGTAGTATCTGATCCAAGGGTCCCTCACACAGGATGTCGTGTAAGACCTCAACGGACATAAATAAATGTGCGGAGAAGACGCCCATTCTCCAGGGGACAAATTGGTAGACTCATTCCCGAAGAAATAAGGGAGAAGCCCTTAACGGTCTGGAACTAGAGCGGAGGAGGCGACCCCTCATTGGGGCTAATACAATTTATGCCCAACCTTAAGATGGTAACCCCATCACTCATCTTACTCTGCAGAACGCCATTAACGTACTCAGAGGACATTGTATTACTAGAAATTTCATAAATATTAGAATCAGGACTGTCCCAACGTTCAAAAATACGAACAGGAATAAAGATATAGCCCGAAATTAAATAATCAAAATAGGGGTATGGAATCCCAGAGATATCACTAATTAAGAAACTGAGTTTAGAGGTTCAGATGTTGACTCTTATTATTTATATTTTAATTTCCAAATTAGTAATTCTAGCTACATTAAAAGAAATGAAATAAGAAACGCGTCAAACATAATTAATGAGAAGTAATTAGATCACTTATGACACGATGAATCTATCAGAAAGCTTTATCAACATACATTAAATTTATATATAACAGAAAAAAACCTGTAGGTAGAAATATTAATGAAGAATGGAAAGAATTAAAGGAAACAATAATACAGGCTGCCTCAGAATCACTTGCAATTAGAAATAAAAGGAATAACAGGAAAAGATTAAATATCTGTAATGATAATATAGTAAAATATTTGAATATGAGAACATGTGAAAACTTGATTAAATATAAAAAAAATGCCCTTGTGCGTAGAGAAGTACCAAAATTAAAAATAAGTTCTTGGGAAAAATGTATAGGTGACTTAAAAACATCGTAGTTGGCAAGACAAGGCCTATAAGATAATAAAACATCTTAATAACTAGAATAAAGATAATTTAAACTTAACGTAATATCAGGGGAATCACGGATATCTTATTTTAAAAATCGGTGCACAGAATAAACAAATGAGGAAAAAGCATTTCTGACATTAGTAGATGAAAGTGTAGATTTAATATTTTATGAAGAATTAATAAACTTCAAACAAGCAAATAACAAACTCCTAGAACTGATAATATTGATAATGAATTAATAATATATGAATCCATTATACTAAAGCAACGTTTTTTTAGATCTATTGAACAAATGTTGGAAAACTACAGAGGTATAAGTTTATTGAATACCTGTTACAAATTCGCTTTAATGTAATAATGAAAATATTTTAGAAGCTAAAAATATATTCAGGAAAGGCAGCTTTTTCAGATTGTATATTTACTCTTAATCAAATATTTAAGAAGCACAGGGAATATAATACACCAAATTTATACATTATGAAAATGCATTTGATAAGAGTGAAAATGAATAAATTGTGGATTATAATGAAACAGAAAGGTAAAACATAACATTTGGTAACTGCAATAAGTAGTATTCTCGTAAAGAATATAGAGAAGAAGATAATAGAAACTGGAATGAAAAATAGGAAGGATGTAAACAGAGTTGTAAGACAAGGATGTCTGCATTCACCCTCTCTTTTTATTTTAAATATTGACGGTACCATTTATAATTCGCAGATAATACTAGATTCACATTTTGAAACAAAGAATCACCCTTTAGAAACATTCTTTTTTTGGTTGACCAGGTCTTATATCTAGGCTCAGAGGACTGTTTATAAAAGGCCTTATTTAAATAAAATAATATTATAAAATAATAATTTTAATATATCAATAATTAAAACTGTGGTATTAGCATTTAAAGAAACAGATTCTGTATGAGTTGATATAGGGTATACTTTTTAACTATCTAGGATGTAATATCTACTTTGCCAAAACGATCTTTCTAATAAACTTAGAAAATTTAACAATATGTATATGTGGCACAATTGAAAGAGTATTGCAACAAAAGAAAAGAAACCAAATTAAGTTTTAATATCTTATGGGAGTCCCCATATTATTGTATGGTTGTGAGTTTTGGGTTTCAACCAAAATGTAAGAGAAGATAATAAAGCGACAGAAATGAGATTTTTGGCAAACGAGTTGGTTGCCCTCTCTTAATATAATATAGAACAATGTAGAAATAACTGTAGAGAACACGCTCAAAGAATAAAGACCATATACGAAGGGTTACATTGGATTATATATATATAATGGAGGTGTATAATTAAAATACGTAAAATAGGTGGAGGGAAAGCTTTAAAATAAAGGAAATTAATTTGAATATTATTACAAATTATAATTTGTATGAAATCTCAGGGGTAAATAATAATTTTTCTCTCTCTGACGATTTCCGCTGACTTACTGCTCCGACTCCAGCTGAAATTTTTGTTATCCGTAGATAACAGGAAAAGGGATATTACGCTGATTACACTTGCTCTATACTCTCGCGGGAAACCTAGCAGAGTTGCCCACTGGACCCTCTCCTGAAGAACTTAACTCAAAGACTGATTTCGCTGGTCAAGCATACAGCCTTCACCCCTCAAGGAACTATCGGAGTGTGTATTTGTTGACAAAACAAAAGAACAGGTTTTTCCGTTCTCTATTCAGCCAGCCTACTAGCCCCTTGTTCTTGGGCTCTGATTGCAGGCATTCAAGAGGACAACACAGTTTCCTAAAGTCAATTTCTTTACTGCCCTCTGACTATAGGGAACACATATAAACTAGCAATTATAATATCTAAAATAGCAATAAACTTACAGTTATAAATATATATTACTTGATAATGTTAATGAATTTCTTATCATTTATAACTTAAACCAACTATTTCAGTTTCAAATATCACCCGAAAGATCAAAGGAATGTAAGTAGACTATAAAAGCGTTGGATTCAACTTTTTGACTGAAATTTTATGTTAGTCTTCAAGATATGTGTGTTGGAGTATTGGATATCTAATCATTGCGCAATACAAAACACTGTTTTTCTGCACTGAGTTAAGAGTGAATCGAGGCTTATCTATCGGCAATTCGATCAGCTCTCGCACCTATGCCGTAATTTGACGGAGGAGAATGACCACCTAGTCTGGGTGGCGTCGCAGGTATACCAACTTCCGAGCTGATACTTTGAAAACGTCTCCCTGTATTTACAAGACTTATATATTTCTGAAGGAAGTGATGTTACATAATACGTACTTCAGATCTCTAGTTTGCTTTTTAGAAGTCGCCTAATTTCTTGCTAAACGCTTCATTTGAATGGACTGTTGAAATATTACTATATATGATTCATTCATTTTCAACACGCTATATTTTCCAACGTACAAATATGATTCATATATGAAAGAACCGTTAACCAAGTTTTCTTCACACACTACAAAGCCCTTTGGGTTACACGACACACGACCAGGCGGTCGTCGAGCTAGTTCCAGACATTTTATAGCATCATCCGTTCATGGTCATCACTGCATTATCGACGCGTTGTGTTCTTGACAGTGGGATTATGTAAACAAAGTCCTTAATTTAACCCCAAAGTAAGAAGTCACAAGGGTTTAGATCAGATGATCTCGGGGGGGGGGGGGCAAGTGAACAGAGCTACGCCATCCTCTCCAACACGCCCGATTCAGCGATGGGGAAGTTCATCGTTTAGGTGACGACGAACATTGATTGCCAATGAGGGGGGCTCCATCTTGTTGCGAGGCAAAATTCTCGGAATCAAGCAGTCATTTGTGGAAACAAGCCACAACTGTAACATATTCAGCTAAAATGCACCAGTCACAGTCTTCTCATAGAAGAAAAACGGTCCACACAGCTTTGTCTGTGACATTGGTGAATCTCGTTCAAGTACTATAATTGCACGAGCATTTTCAGTGCCCCACAATCTCACATTGCGACCATTAACCTTCTCAGATAAATGGAATGTTGCTTAATCGCTGAATATCTTTATCCTTCTCCAATGCTTCCTGCATTGTGACGCAAAATTCCAGATGCCGGCTTTAATTGTTGCAGGAGCTGCAGACGGAACGGTTTGAAATGAAACGTTCATACAGTTTGCTGCCATGTCGAAGTGCGCGGCTTGCTCGGACCGCTCATTTTTGTATTTGCGCACGAAACTTTCCCCCACTGTCTTCACTGTTTCATCTGACACTTTTGGTTGACCGGTGCCTTTCCGTTTACACAGACAACCAGTGTCCTTGAATAAGCGATATCACCGCAAAATTCTTTGTTTAGACGGCGGTTCATATATTAGTCATACTTGAGAGTGTATTACTTTGGAAAATACAGCGTTTTGAAAATGAATGAATCTTTATAGTAACCTTGTACATTCAGACAATAATATGTCTCCAAACAAGACACTATTAGCCCAAACTATGAAACGAATGTGAAATTCTCCATCTGATTTATCTCAATACATTTCCGTATATTTTCGTACAAGTTAGCATCTTGGTACTTACATGTTTAGTTCAGTGTTGAGAAAATTAAGTACATGGTTTCCTGTCTTGTTGTTTGATGTGATAATTTTATAATGTTTTAGATTGTATCATTTTCATTGCCTCCCCAACAAGGATTTAGCAACCTTTTTCTTCAGAGTAAATTATACTAACTTAAATCTCAGCAAAATGCTCATAATTTATTCTAAAAATATTTAACAAGACTATTATACCCATCTATTAGTTTGTTATATAAATTTCTATCCTGTGAAATGAAGTATCCGCTCTAATTATAGGACAATGCCAAGACTATAAATTAGCGAAAATCGGGGTGGCGTGGGGAGGAAAGAAGGATGAAAGGAAGAAAATCTTTAAACATAGGTTGGATTTTCAAATGTAATTGCAAAACATAAAAGCCTTGTAATGTTAAAATACAAAAAGGTTCATATTATGTCCGTATGGACTCGGTTAAGGGCCCATCCCCACTAAAATATAAATATAATGTTGCACACCTAATCCTCATATTATTTTTTGTATTGTAATTAATAATGTACATGCGTCCAAGAGGGTAATAAAACATATACATTGAACTCGAGGTTCGAGTAGGATGCTCCCTTTTTAAAGGACTGCCGTTGTAGGGTTAACAAACTGAAGGACTTTTAAATGCGTTTGGGTCTTTAACCCGACAGACGTTTTACTGTTAGCATTTAAATTAGCCAATGTCAACAATATGTTTTAAACTTTCAAAAATAGTGATATTGACAAATATGGCAGGTGACTTGAACCAGTCAATGTAATTTGAACTTTTAAATATAGATGCGAAACTTGCCCCTGTCTTTGTGACCCCTTTGGCGTCATTAAGCCAACGACTACTTGATTTGAAATTAATATATAAAGAAGGGTTTGCTGTGCTGGGCAAGCAGTTTGCAGTTCTCGGAGACCGCCACGGGTGGCAAAGCTCATTAAGGCGCGGACTCGTGAATGAACGACTAGTGTTTAACGCCCAATTTTGCTACAGAGGCACCACAGGCGATGGACTCTGATGATACATGAGATGAAATATTGGGAAAGGATTTGATTTTAAGGAAAGAATCGTTCCAGGCCTAAGTTTAGGGTACCTCCCCGGAATTTTCCATTTATGAGGACTGAGGAAACCTAGAAAAAACCTCAGTCAAGGAGGGCGGTCCTGGCGGGATTCGAACCCCAGACCTCCCGCTCACGAGTCCGTGCCTTAACGATCTCTGACACCCGTGGCGGTTCGCGGCCTGTAAGCGGGAGGTCTGGGGTTTGAATTCCACCATTTGATCCTGGTGGTGTAGTGGTAACCATACTTGTCACCTAAATCTAAGATCACGAGTTCGATCCCGGCCAGGATCGATGGATTTTTTCGAGTGTAAAAATCCTAAGTATGACCTTCAGAAGGGACGTAAAGCTGTGGGTCCGTGTCGTACATTTACGGTACGATAAAGAACCCCAAGCCTGAAAAAATTGGCCTTTAAAGAGCGTCCATAAATAAATCAACAAAAAAAGAAGAAGAAGAAGAAGAAGAAGAAGAAGAAGAAGAAGAGAAAATCCCACCAGGACCGTTCCTGAGTATGTTTTTTTTTTCTAGGTTTTCCTCACTGCTCATATATGACAAAAACCCTTCCTTCCTTTAAAATAAAAAATCCTTTCCCAATTTACCATTTCATTTCATGTATCACCAGTGTCGGCATGTAATGCCTCAGTAAAAAGTGTGTTAAACACTAATCAGTTCTCAAACGCAGTTATAAAATCTACACGCGGCAAGACACATGCAGTTTTTCAGAAGCATTTCGCAGTTATTCAATTGGACTTTGCTGAGCCACGCATTTCACAGAATCAGCTCAGACGCAGGTAAAAGTTCTACTTCAGACGCGGGTACGCATTCGAGTCAGTTAGGCAGTTCAGTTACTCATAAGTGTTACATAGCCAAGTCTATCGTACGTGAAACACCAGAGGACGCGAAAGAATTTGGACATAATAAAGTACATTATATCGCATTGCGTGCTTATTTCTACTATTGAACTCGTCTCCCAGCCCTCTCGAGTACAAATGAACAAAAGATTAGAATTCACCCTCAGAAATTGTCATTGAGGCTTAGGCTAAAACAACAAAGCGACTATTCATCATTTTACCGAACTATTTTCAAAGTGGTGCCCAACCTGCTTTTTTCGTGATTTCTGCCTATAGAAAACCTCTAATATCAGTAATGTAAATTATTAAATGCGAATGTCAGCTCTAGCCGTTTTGAGTTAATCAAATTAACTTTTCTGGAGCATGAAACCTTTTTCTAGAATATGGTGACATGGAATTACAGTTTCCGAATCTCTTAATACAAACTATTTTTTTAATCAATTATTAGAAATAAATCGCGTACGTTGTTTTGTTATTTCTGTCTATGATATTTCTACGATGGGACTCAAAGCCTCTTATTCGCTATATAAACTTGACATAGTAGGTGTTTTCTTTCTTCGTTTGCCGAGTGCTTAGCTATCGACAGTTTTGTTTCAGCATGCACTTGGTTGTGGGGATGAGAAATTTGGAAGTCACGGTCGACCTACTGAAGCGCGAAGGATGGCGACCTCACATTCAGAGAACTGCGGGACATGCGCGCAGTTTTGTCAGACGGGCAGCACTCAGCGCTAATAGTGCTGGCGCCAGAGGATATGACGTACGGCTAGATATGCTGTCCCCCCTCTCCTTGGATTCTGCTATAATCCCTCTCTGCCCGCCCGCTACTTGACTCCTTGTGTTGGACCAACGTCGGTCGTTTCGAGGGGCGGGGGGTCGCGGAACAACGAAAATAAAATGTCGAGACAGCACGGACAGTAATACACACCTTAGTGGTTCCCTGCTAGAGCGATACATGTGACCACTATCACAACAGCTCAATTCTCAAATTTCCTGTGTTCGTTTATACGGAAGTTAAAAACTCTGGAGCAGTAATTTTGACTACATTGATTTGAATACCTTGGATACAAAACTCTATTTTAAATAGGTTATTTTCAATTTTATAAAATTGCATGACATAAATGCCTAAACAAGCATCATAAACTGTACTTTGTACTAATAAAACATAAACTAAAAGCAGTTGTAAACTTCAGATATCTTCTAGATTTGCATATGTTTATATTTTTAATAATAATTTTTTTAAGCAGTTCTCCACTGCAGAACTATTATTACACACAAAATACAGTAATATTATGTTCTGAAACAAAAGTTCTTTAAAACCGATTATTATTATGATTATGATTATTATTACTATTATTATTTTTAATAGGATGTGCCAAATGTATAGCCCAAAGTAATGGTTAGAATTACCTAAGTCCTAAAATATAAGCTATTTGGCATGTACGATCTCATGACAAAATTCTACATTCTCGTTGTAAATGGTAGGCAGATGTGTAGCCAGAAGTATAACCTTCTATTTCTTGTTGCAGTAACCACGGACTACCTCTTAAAGGCATTTTACTTGGTCATCAATCTGCGGCGATAAAGACGTGAAACAAAAGGCCTAACTAAACAACCTTCTAACTTAATGATATTTTAAAGCTTAAAGAAAGCTTTGCGTGAAAGTAAGCGGAAAAAATATCCTAAAAATAACATTTAGTTTGTTTAATTAAAAAGTGTTGCATTCATTTCAATATTTCGGCCATATTTGTAATGTTAGAATGAAATATATATTGGTAAAGTTTAACGGTGATATAGAGTTTTTTATGTTAGAACACCTGCAATTGTTAATGTACTATTTTGAAGTTTAATGTCACTTGACGGGGAAAAATGCAAAAGACTGGATTAAAACATTAGCTATACTAAATGCACGAATTAGACAGAACCTTGACGAATGTAATGAACAGCGCATTAATTCAAGAGTCAGTCTACAAAGGTACAAAACAAAGTGTACAGGTGATTTGGACATACGTGGACTGGCATTGAAATAGGTCAAATGACCAGGTTTATAGAAAAAAAAAAAAAAAAAAAAAAAAACATAGTTAATGAAAATGTAAAAAAACAATTGAAAGTATGTATATACCTGTCCCGTATTTCGGCAAGGGTTTCTTGGCTACAATTGCATTTCTTTTAGTGGTATAAGGTGTGTTAATATCTAAAAATGTGCAGAAAATAAAACATTTGGCATATTTTTTATTTTTTTCACAGAGGGAGGAAGTTCAATTTTTGCTCAAGTTTTAATAAATTAAAACTAATGTTTTACCTGTTTCCTAGAGAGGATAAAATAATAAAAATTAGATATGAAGAGCTAGAAAATCAGAAATAGATAAAACACTTAAATAGTCGCACAAATTTTGCTATATTTAGAAGAACTATCTTCTTCTTCTAAGATATAAGATTGTTTGAAATATAAACGATATTTTTGTGCGACTATTTAAGTGGGGTTTTTTTTGTTTGTTTGTTTGTTGTTTTTTTTTTTTTTACTTCTGGTTCTCTACTTCTTTTTAGTGCTATAAATCGGATAAAATTTGACATTATTTGCATATTTTGATATTTTTAAGCCCCCGGAAAAAATGTAAACTAATCTAAATGGATGTCATATACAGGAAAACATCTGTAAATACAGATGCTCTCAAGTTCTCCAGCAGAATGATACTGTTGATGAGAAAATGTCTTCATTGGTAAAACACTCACATTCCATGTTTAAGAAATATATTATAACTTTGAAATTTATTTTCAGTATATAATTACGATTTTCTTATTTAATTCTTTGAATTTATTAGTACCTCCAAACGTCTTGTTAGGACCTTTGAAATATTTTTTTCTTTCTTCCAAACTTTTAACGTTTCGTGCCAACTGCTATTAAACAGCTTGTGTTTTTCTAACTTATACTTTTCACGTTGTTTCGACAGTCTAACGTTTTTGGGTTACCTGTAGAAGGGTAGTGAGTGTGAACACATTATCTTAAATGAGTGCAGAACAACGCAAAAGCTTTTACGAAGGCCTCTGACCCACTACAAATGAGATAAGTAAACTTCTCCATTACCAGTGACGAGAAGTAATACTTAACTCTTAAGAAAAATTAGTTAAATAATAATGAAATAAATTCATTATATATAATGGGAAATATTATGGAAAACATAAAAAAATAAACAGAAAAAAGAACAAAGCAAAAGTAAATAAATTTTGCAAATAAATCCAAATATATAGAGATAAGTAAACTTCTCCATTACCAGTGACGAGAAGTAATACTTAACTCTTAAGAAAAATTAGTTAAATAATAATGAAATAAATTCATTATATATAATGGGAAATATTATGGAAAACATAAAAAAATAAACAGAAAAAAGAACAAAGCAAAAGTAAATAAATTTTGCAAATAAATCCAAATATATAGGTATTCATGTTCCCCTACCACCCTTCCCGTCTATCTGCCCCTCCCGATCTAAGCTGTCTTACTTCATTTAAAATTTACTTACTCCCTCTTCCTCCTTCCTATCGTCCAGCATTGGAAATACCTTCTCCCCTCGTTAACAAACGGGGCCGGTGGATATCTCTTTCTCCATTCATCCGTCCCTTGGAGTACGCCAGAATATGTTTCACAGACTCTTTCTTGTCAGCTGCCTATTAATTTCCCTGAAGCGTTTCTTAATTTTTCTCGAAAAATTAAGAAGCAATTAAATAATGAAATTGTTTTTATTGTAAGGAAAAGAGAAATATCATGAATACATTGCATGCCATTATGTACATCCTTCATCTACAATCTGTCAACGTTGCATTGCTGCACGCTAAGTATGGCGGAAACTAGGACGCCATTTTGTGTCGATAGTACGATACCATTGTCACGTTAGCGGCATGGAACAGAGAGAGCGAACATTAAATTCTAAGCTCTGCAAAAGTATAACCGTTGCCTACGTGCTTACACGGCCGGTAAAGGATCCTTGTTTTGATGGTAAAAAGTGAGTTCATCGATTGCAAAGTTTGCCGCCAGATGTCAGCTAACTGAGATGAGATTAACATTGGTGAGATTGAAAGGAGAACAATTTTTTTGACTTGTATTGATAATGTTTCGTGAATATGGTGTGTTGTTCTTTTCGCATTTTTTTCCCTCTAGAATCATTTCTAAAAGAAAAATGGAGGATTACTATTTCGAGACAGGTGAGACTGGCCACAAATATGTAGCTAATCTTAAGGCTACAGTTTATATTTTCAAGAAAATGATTTCAGTATAAGGACAAAAATAAACAACTATCACCAAGACTTTCCGAGTCTTAAATCCTGGTGGTGTAGTGGTAACCACACTTGCCTTCTAAACCCAAGATCGCGGGTTTAAATCCGGCCAGGATCGATGGATTTTTTCGGGGCGTTAAAATCCTAAATATGGCTTCCTTCGGAAGGGAAGTAAAGTCGTGAGTCCCGTGTCGTACATTTACGGCACAATAAAGAACCTCAAGCCTGAAAGAAGAGGCCTCTGAGAAAAAAATTTGCCCTGAATTGAATGGGACGCTGATGACCTGGGCTGTTAAAGAGTGTACGTAAATAAACCAAATCAACGAGTCATAAATACAAAGCAGAAAATATCCATTTCCTATTTATAATGCATCACAGCCTAAAATGAAGAAAGTAAAACAAACTATAACTAATAATGATTAAGAACATTTAATACCAACATCAATGAACTAAAAATACTTCTCAATCACCGGTTGTTTTCAGAAATCCAGCAGTATAAAATGTTAGTAACATTAAATTGCCAACTGAGATTTACTGTGCGTAAATTAAGATGCAAAATAAAAGTGTTGAAGAAATCTCATGGATAAAGGGTGTATTTACTTGACAACAGCATTAATAAATTTACAGAAGATAGAGAACATTGTGTAACAAAGGTTGCATTCTTTACATATATACATTAGCTAATATTCATCAACTAATTATTATTAATATTAGTATTTCTTTTCAAAACAATCAGTAATCCTGGAATGATGGTGGCTTCTAGCAGGAATAACTGAGGAGAACACGAATTATCTTTCGTAGAACAACTGTCAAAAACTAATGACTGTTTTTATATGTCTTAATAAGCTGCAAAACCGAGGAGAGTTCGCTACTCGTCGAGATAATTAGTGTTATTCCTGTAAAAAGTTTTTAAAATTTACTTATCATGCTTTAAAATATGTGAGAAAAGTCCGCCCAGGGAAAAAAACTTACTCTTTGTTATTCCTAAGTTTATAGAGAAGTTAAATGCATTATGTTGAAGAAAAACAAAGTTACATTCTTATGACAACATTTTTAAACCCCATTCTCCAAAATCAAGTACAAGAAATTACAGATAAAAACGACAGAATGAAGAATTTTAGAATAAAACCTCTAAATCGAAAGATTCTCAAGTAGTTTTCCCATTGGACCTGTTCCTTTGCTAACAATTTTTTTTAATTTATCATTAAATCTGACAAAATATTGGCCCCTTAGTGTTAATATCATATAAATGTTTATTGTAAATTTCTCTATTGTGAATATTTTAAAGTAACGTTTATATGCAAGAAAAACATTATATACAAGTTGATATTTTTGTATATTTCTCATTTAAACTAGGGGGAAGCACATCTCAGTTAAGAGCACTCTAGCGGATTTAGGAAAAACTGCTGTGTCCCTGTTAGGATTGTCGCCTTTCCATGCCGTGTAACCGCGTAGGCAACGGTACAAACGAAACCGCAATTGGTGGGGATAACGCTAACCTCGTGCATAGACATTCAGATGATATGAGTGATTTTAAACTAATGTGGAAACAATAGAAGATGAAGCAAGTACTGGGCGTCCAATGTCAATACATAACGAGGATCTCATCGTAAAAGTGAGAAAACGGGTTAAGGTAGATAGTTGGCAGATGATTTTGGTGAAAGCAAGGAAATCATTCATCACATTTTACCAAAAGATTTAGGCAAGGAAAGATTAAATTTTTCATGTAACCAAAAGCGACATTTTGGTGTCATAAGCAAGATTATTTACTCAATAGCTAGGGGACCTTTCTTTTCATCAAAGAAATAAGTCCTTGAAAAAGACCGGGGTGGATAAATTTCCTCATGGGCAACCGTCCCAAAATATTCTCGCCTCCTCAAAAACGTTTCTAGCTAACATACAATGAATCAAGAATAGTCAATGAGTCAGGTGACTCTTAGAAAATAAAGTTTCATATTCCTGAGAGGTGCTTATTCCAATTCTATTCGACAATAAAGAATGAAAGGCTTTAATTATCTCAATTTTGTGGTGATGATTTTCTGATTGAAATGTTCTCGCTAGTTTCTAAATGTGAGATATTAATTATATATAGTTCATGCATGAAAGAGCAAGACTTTGTGTCCATTGTTAATAGTGCTTGAGCTATAAAATAGCAAGAGAGAAGAGCGAAAGAGAGAGGTATTTGCTCTCTTAAACAATTAATTGATAAAAATAATAAAGCGACTTTTTTCCTTGTCTAATGAATATGATGAAACCTCTATTTGACCCAGGGTATGGCTTCCATTGAAACTATTTTATTAACATTTTTTCGGATTAGTGGATTATAATAATGACTATTTTTCAACCCTTTCTCAGTCAGGGTTGTTAATTGTAATACGATTAAGATTTATTCCTTGTGAAAATATAAGCAAGTAATTGGAGCTAGAGATTGAAAAATTGCAGAGATTATACATTTTAATATCAAATATTATTTGGTGCACCCTTTAAGGAATGGTATTTGAGTGTTCTGTTGTTAATTTATGTTGATCAACATAATCCAGACAGTGCCAAACGAATAAAACTGAAAATAAAAGCAAATTAAATTCTTTGACTCATTCTTTAACACAGTATAATATTTAAGAAGGTTCAATTAAATTATCGTTACTTATAGCCCTTTAAACATATAGCTGTCCAATCATTTCGTAGGAAATTACGTCTATGGAAAATGTATTCATATTCGTGCAAAGGGAGGTTTACAAAACATTAATCTTCACAAGTTGATTGGCACTAATTCAACAAGGATGAACCTCTAGCTCTGTAGAACACTACAGAGTGCACTTAAAACTGCATCCTTTTCTGAAAATGTCAAGAACGAGGAATTTATCAAGAAAACAGGAGAGCAAAAACCACAAATTTCAAGCAGATGCTGCAAGACGGAATTCAGCGCTGCGAAAATGTTCGAGGAGATCATAAAGACTTAGAGAGTACCTACCAGAGCTATCCGGAGGAATGTCACAGGGTAGTTCATAAGCGTTTTGTCAGGAACGCAGCGAATATTCCTAGAACATGTTCTAACAAGGAGTTCACGACATTCCACCATAATCACGACAATGCAGCCAATGTTTCTGCTGTAGGTTGGAAGTTCTTTGTACAGAATAGCATTTAAATATCTAGTAATATGTTAAGAAACAAAAGACATAGCTTTACTGAAAATATGCACGCAGTTTCAGCGTTCCTGTTGGAAAATAAAAATGTAATTTAACTGAATTTACATTTTATATATTCACTATTTTAATTAGATTACACAACTGTCTTTATGTGTTCTTTCTACTCAATAAAAATTCTTTCTACTCAAAGACACGTTGCAGTTTTAAATATATAGAGACCTATATTCTATTCAAAGTGTTTTTAACCTGCCTTTGTCTCATATGAATTTAAAAATAGTTTTGTAACCCTGATTTACACTTCTTATAATTTTAATATAATATTTTACTTGGGTATAAATTAATACAGAAGACAAGGAAACTCTATGACAAAGTTTTAAACAATTCCTTAATTGTATTACACATGCCATATTGTTTAATTTTCTGTTAGTTTCAATAAAATATTGAAAATTTTGAATAAAATAAAATAAATGTGATATTGTACGAAATAATTAGGATAAAAATCTAAACTGAAAAGCTAAAAAGCTCTAGGAATTTTATTCTATGTAAGGAAATACAATTAAAGTAAAGCAATTTTATTCTAAAGTTTATGAAGATGTACGCCCAACTATAATTTATTGGGGGATAAAATAAGTCCCCTTGGCAATACGACAATAGAGTTCAGGACGATCGAGTGGTAAGGACCTATACAACAGCTTGTGAAACACGACGCTGCACTGTAGAATTGCACCATGGAAGAGCAACAAAGCGCTTTTCATCTTTTGGGGTTAGAGGGAGTGAAAGATCCTAAAATGTAAAGAGTGCCGTTAGGAGAGAATGTATAGCCCTGTTTATTTGGATTCCATGGCTCAGACAGTGGGAAAATGTGAAGAAAATTTGACGAAACATAAAAACCACTTGAGTAAAAGATGAACAAATGATATTTGAAAATAAAACGTCAATGATGAACACCAGAGTAACACCGCAATGAGACCATGAAACAGAAGATAGAGTAGGGAATCCGTGGCTACAGGCGAGTTAACGAAATTGTCGTAGATTTAACGAGTCACGTCTGTGGGTAAGCGTTATTCATGATGGCCTGGGGTTTAGGAAAGCATGTGATGATTGTGATAGGGGAAGAGGAGATATGAGCCTTAGGAAAAAGTTCAAAACACAGATTCGCCTACGAAATCATGCTGATGAATTATCGGTGATAATTCGGTGACCTTATATTGTTGCACTTGTAGGAAAAGGATCACAGTATGACTAGTGCTTGATACAGTGTGAAGCGGTTTTTGATGCAATGATATTGTTTGATGTACCCGATGGTTCCACTTCATACCCCGGGTCTTTCGGGGGCCGGTAGTCCCCTTTTGTACCTTAGTAGTCACGGTAGGAGCGAGATGAAAGGGAAGGGTTCAAATCACATGCCAATTTGTTTCATTAGACGCCTAGATTCGCACATCATCTTGTTGTCGGCCATGTGGTTCGTTATTTCTATGACTTTAATGCCACGAGCTATATACGCTACTTAAATTTGATCTGTGTGCCCACTGTATCTGAGACTGCGTTTTGTGATTACTGTACTGTAATGACTGGAGATGCCTTTTCTGGAAATACCTTTACTGTCCTGTTCTCTACTGCCCGATACTGACGAAGATGAGCATGAACATGCCTGGTACAGCAACGACCCCTACAGTCTGGTCTGCGATGCATTTGCAAAGTTGTTTTCCCTTATATGCTAAATTCAAAGTGTCTGCATGTGATCGTGAGAGCTCACGGGGGTCAAAGAATAGCGCTCATGGATTCCTGAGCCCTTAACATATTCAAATAGAATATGCTCTTGTGCTCCCAAACGCGCTTGCTTTAAATCCACCAACTCTTTGACTCCTCATTGGCGAGTTCATGATCATTCGATGTAATGCCAACACCAGTTCCCTTTATAACTTTAACAAATTTCGAATCATCCCCAGCGGCTAAAGATACAAAGGACTTATTATGCGGACACCTGCATATACTTAGCTTTGTCATTATGGAGAGACCCGTTGCTCGAGTCATTATCAGAAAGTGAGAGCACAAAAGATAACAATAGGCAACCTTTTCCCTCTTGGCAAGGAGTTATACTTCAGGTAGCCATGAATACACTTTCTTGATACATGAAATGTTCCTGCTTGCTACTTCAGGCTATATAATGTTTGAGTATTATTATTATTATTACTATTTAAATTAAATTAATGATTTCTCTCTCAGAACACCAGAAACTTCTCACGAAAGTAGTAGTGGTTATTCATGACATTCATGCAGTAGTTACAGTTACCTGAAATACGAGGTGTTGAAACATACACCGTATAAGCTGAACTTTGTTCCATCGAACTTTCACGTTTGTACATTGATGGAGTCGGAAGTTTGCAGAATCAAGGTAATGAAAGCTGTGTGAAGGTCGCACCAAATCTTCCTTGAGGGCATCCCAAGCTTGTGACAGAAAATGTTGCAAGCAGGGTTACATAAATATCAAACATAATAATAATAATAATAATAATAATAATAATAATAATGCACCGGATGACGGCGGTAAGTTTGTAAACTTTTAATATACATTTGCAACCTTTCCCTCTTATTTTAAATCTTTGGAATTATTTCAGACAAAACACTACCAGTCAATGTAAGAGATTTAAAAATATAGGGATATGTGTGCAGATTAAACAGAAATGGAGAAATTAATAAGCCAACAAATAATAATATAGTCGAAAATATTTAATAAATATAAAATTTACACATTTGCACATACAAAATCAATAGCACAAGGATATTTCGATATGCTTTTTCTATTAAAGCATACTATATTGGTTCTTCTTCCAATTCACACTTATTATAATATATATGATTACTCTGAAACTGTTTTTATTCACCGCCGCTATCTCCTGATCAATCCCTTAATGTGCAAACCATATTCCAGCGTTTCTGCCACAAAGCGATGCTTTCTGGAAACTTCATGTTTGAAATCGTCAGTGAATCGATTAAATGTTCTCAATTGTGTCAAATATTCGCCACTCTAAATGTATTTTTATCTTGAAGAAGAAAGTTAAGTCAAGTAAAGGGGATGAGGAACAGTGACCATACTGTGTTTCGCCAAAAACTGCTGCATGGTGAAGGCTTTGCATTGCCTTGAGTTTCATGATGAGACCTGGGATTTTAGGGTAAATTCCTATTTTGCAAGAAATATTGTTTTAAAAGGTTTAAAAAAAGTCCACGGTTTATGAAATTCCTTGAAGTTTAGCAAAGTTTTTAGTGCTCTAAAATGCCTATTGGGCTCATGTATCATTATGTGAGTAAAATGTCATCAACAGATAATGCTGCGTGTGTAGCATGTGTGAATTAACTTCTAAAGGATTGTTCTATTATCTAGTTAGTATTGTTGAAAAGGAGAGGCGTCACTGGCCGAGGTCACTAACACATGAACTCTTGAACAGGAGGCCCGCTGTTCTAAATTCGTCAGGGTCATCCTCCCTTAAGGAGAAATTTTCAGATTTTTCTCCATCTTCATCGGTTGAGTTTAGACCTTCCCAAAATTGCTTTCCCAAATTATCGCTTCGCTTCACTGTTTGTGTGCTCTCATGTAAACAGTGTTTAAAACAACAATTTAGAATGATGCAGAAAGCTGAGACTAAAAGGAAAATACAAAACGAACAAGATAATAGGGAAATGATCTAGTGAGTTAAGGTACTTTTTTCACTACTGAGGCGAATACATTAAATCACAAATGAAACTAAAATAAAAATAAGTTAAACATGCCTCAATGGAACTACTAAAATAATTTACATATTATAAAGAGTCCAAAAATGTATACACACTTCAGGCAAAGAAAAACTGTGTTTACATAACAAAACTGAATTCACACAAACAGAAAATGATGAGCACTATTAACCTTAGACTTTTACAGTTACAATAGTTGCTCAAAATGCCCACCATCGACGTCCATACACTTGAGTACGTTGAACTACCGATTGAACAACGTTTGCGAAAGTGTCCTCAGCGATTACAACACGTTCCAAAACCAAAGCCGAGGATACCGGGCTTGTTACTGTTCGAGGTCTTCCAGATCTGCACTTGTGAACGTCGCATAGTCTCATATTTGTTCCGAATGCATGCAATTGTTACCCGCGTTGACGGTTCTGTTCTGTACACACGTCTCCATTGCCTTTGAACTTCAACAACATTCTCGGTTTTCCAATATCACTTCAAAATTGCTTTCCGCTGTTTAAACGATAATCTTGGCTCCATTTTGTTGTGGCAACAGTAGCATAAGTAATGTGAGTCATCTCTGTTTACAGAACATCATACGATAATCTTGGCTTCATTTGTTCATTGTTGATTTACCTGTCACATAGCAACGCTATCATAATGTATGAGAGTGACATCTGTTAACAGAACATCATACCACACATTCCTGTAGTTTTTCGGTTTAACTTTGAAATATATTAAATAGATATATACTGTGAAAGTGTGTATACATTTTTGACACCCTCGGTATTTAATTATATAAAATATATTAGGTATATATTTCATTATTTAACGACTCCATTTTTATTTTTTTGACCCTACTTTAAACGTATAAATTCGTTTAATGTGCCTTTTTATTCCAGTCTATCCATGAAGAAACCCCCAATTATTCTTGAGCCAGTTCTATGAACGATTCCTCATATTCTCTTCGCCGCCTTATACTCTTGCAGATGTCACAGATAGTCCACCCACGATCTTCTCGAATTACATCATACTAGTCATACCGTTGTCACTCTCGTAGAATATACTGAAATGAAACACCAAGTTTGAAACATAATGCTATTTTTCTTTTTCTATGGTACCACGGCACATTTAGTAATTTTTCTAATAGGTCATCCAAACTAGAATGTTGCTCGGACAAGAACGATGTTGCATTTTTGCACAGTCCTTTATTTTTTCAAAGTATTGAATACTTTATCGTGATGTAAACGGCGACACGGGAGATCTGCTCGCAAAATATTTATGTCCTGAAAAATACATCCGGGATCGAGCCAGGAATCCTTTGGGTAGTGTTATTCCGTGACTACGGAGGTCATTGGCCACTTGATAGATAGATAGATACACAAATGGGGAAATGCTTGCCACAACCAACTTAGCATTTTCGTTCCCAATGAATATATAAATTGGTACTTAGCAAAGTTGGTTTATAGTTCTACACTTCGCACGTAAAGATATATATCATGAACTTTTGAATGACACTACAAATGATTCTAATCTACTCTTTTCTTTAGAGCTTTAATTCATTATACTTTTATTTTTATTTTGCTGATTCCGCAGTTCCTTCACTTTTGCTCATTTTGAATGAATACTCCGTAAATACCCCGTTTTTTTGGTCCTTTAGCTCATAACTTCTTTTTTTTTTTTTTTTAAAGGCTCGTTCCCAAATAACTAATATTCGATCAGCGAGTAAAGTCATTACAATAATACTGGGTGAGCAATGCTTAACGCAACCGTGGGACCGGCCGGCAGCGCTATGTCGCTATATCGACGAAGGCGGGGAGTATTTCCCCTCCGCTGCGTGAGTGTGAGTTGAAATCTTGCGCAAGTAGCACGTGTTTGTTAGGCGACGCAAAACAGTGTATTGAGCAAAAGTGAAATGGGGAGACGCAAGTATTCTATTCCCCAAAGAATATTCATGTATGATTTATACGTGCGTACAGAATCAGCGCGTGCTGTAAGGAGATTATTTCAAGAGGAATTTCCTGATGTTCACGTCCCTAATCGCAGTTCGATTCATCGTCAGTAACCAAATTTCGTGAAACGGGAAGAAATTGCTGCCATTTCTCAGGGAACTGCAGAGTGTAATGAGAAATTTCCTAAGCAGGTGTCAGAAATGCTTGAACAACGAAGGGATGCAGTTCTAGCATATCCTTGCTCAATATACAAAAGTAATTTACTATTCTTTTAAGTGTTATGTATGTTAGAAATACTTTACGTTACAAACTGTACTATATCAACTGCGGACTTCCTCTCCTATACCGCCTACACCGCACGCCTCGAAAACGGTTGCATGAACACCGTGCTACCTGCATTTGGCGCTGAGATGCAAGAACAAAAATTGAACCTGTCCGCGCATGTGTAGAAGTGGTCAGGAGATTCATATAGTGTGTGCGAACCTACGTTCTTGTCACAGCGTATTAATTTATTGCAATAAAAAAGATAACGCTAGAAATAAAATGTTTACTTGATCAAAATTCTTATCTTTGATAATGTTTAAGGGTAGGAATATTAAGCATAATTTTCAGCAGTTATTTCTTGTTATTTTCTTCCATCTAAAAATTATTTATCCGTTCTGTAACATATTATAATTATGCCATTATTTTTTATTGAGCCACTTTTTGTCCTTGCACTTAAGAGAGTTGGCTAAAGGCTTAGAAAAGAAGTGTTCAGAACCCAAATGGAGCTTTTAGCGACAGTAGTCATCGGCAAAGCTTGAGCGTTCTATATTAATCCTTTCCAGTCATTTTTAAAATAATATAAAAACGTTCTGTAGAGCAAAATATAGCCGTTCTTAAAACGTTGTGCTCTCCATCCACATAAGATACGTGACTTGAAAGCTGCTGGTTGGTTACCGCGTATAAAATAGATCCATTCTTTTATCCCCTCTATCGTATAGAGTTGCTATTTCCAAAAGGAGACATTCGGAGATATCTTTCGACTGCTCTCGCAGCCTTGCCCCCGTTTCATCATAGGGAAGGATTTCCGGGCTTCTAAAACTCCATTGTCCTTAACTGTTGATGGACTGACTGGGAAAGGGGATTTCATAATATGATCTCAGCTGGGGTGGAAGCACTAAGGCTGGTGAACCGCAAAAGGGGTTGGTTGCAGAGCAAGAACTGCCCTTCTGAACCGCACTGCTTTTTTTTTTGTCTTTTTAGGTGCGGTGTTCCTGTAAAACGCTCGCTTAAAGTATTTACAGAAGAGATTACTAAAATGCTAGCCCGAGGAGTAGAGATATTTCCAATAAAATCTCCTTTCCTGTCCTATTCCTTCGCTCTTTTTAACAATTTTGCAGTCCGGCTGGGGAAAAAATGCGGTTTATGCGAATATCACAATATTTTTATCTACCATAGCAGCAATAATAAAAATAATAATAATGTTTTTGCTGCAAAGATGCTCTTCAGCGCGCTCTCTCTCTCCAAGGGATATTGTTCATCTCAAATACGATGCCGCAGGCTGCTGAAATATTCTGTGTATAGATATATCTTGCCAAAGCGTAAGATAACATTGTCGCTGATGGATGAATAAAAAAAAAGTACTCACAAAGGCTGAACGAATCATTGCATTTCAATAATAGCAACCGCCAAATCCACGTAGTAAGCTTTTCGGCTTTCGTGAAAAGAGGGCATCACTTGCTTGTTATTATTTCTCTGGTTTCTACATGAGGCATAATACGTGACTATGAACACATTCAGGCGATTTGAAATGGAAGGTTATTATTTTAAAGCTGGTGTTTCACAAAGCCCAGCTTAGAAGGGCAGGAATTATTGTGTTGCAAATACCAAGAGCAAACATATACTAAATTCTGCTTAACGCAAGTTAGCGTTTGAAACATGAACTTTATTATATTTCACAACTTAAGTTTTTTAGGAATGAGCCTTGAAGAATACGGGCTCGCACCCTACTTGGGTACAATTATAACAAGTAATATCACGAGAGAGTCTGAGATTACGATATCTGGAAAGCTAAGACCCTCAAATAATATTTATTAGGATTATTACACGTACAAAATAAGAATTTATATATAATTCCTCTAAACTTCCTTTACAAAATTGTAAAAATTGTATATTTGTATTTAACATTCAAACAGAAGAATGCCGATTGTCAGTAATGCCAATAGAGAAGAGCAAAATACGGATTTAGGAATATTTCATGAATAGAATAAGAATACAAATAAAATTTGAAATATATATTTGAAATTCGCGCACATAATATTATTATACTTATGAATATCTATAAACCACGAGACTAAAATAGACAAAAGTGGACAATTACATTCACTACCGTTCGATTTTCTAATACCAGCTGAGTGAAAAAAAGATAACATACAGTGTCTCTATTTTTCTTTGCATTCTATGGTTTGGAATTCCTAATGATAAGATCAATTTGCACATTTGACGCATCACCAAAACGCTTTGAAGAATCCTCCATTTTACGTTATGAATATCCATTGTCCATGCTTTTGTTGTTATCGAGAGCTCCCTACCGCCTCTAGCAAAAGTGGTCAGTGATGCCTGTCCAAGAATTATACAGTGGAGGTATAGAGTTGGCTACACTGACCACAATAAGCACGTCGCGTAATGAAACAGATTTGATAATTTTTCCCCTTGATAATTTCACTCCAAAATCTGGCTGTGATTGGTAAAAATTCAAAATTTTGTTTCGTTTCATTGGTCGATTTTAAGACGACGTCACATGAATGAAATAATCTTATAAAACTGGTAGTGGGTGTTTATTGGCATCTCTTGTTCAGGCAATAAAAATTCAATCCCATTATCTTAATAAATCAGCATATGGCACCATTTCAAATGTGTTCAAACAGTTTATGTATTCTAATATTGGCGATATTGGTGTTTAAGAAAGTAAGACAGAAGAAGTGAAGTTTAAATGTACGGTTTAATATGAGAAAGTGGAAGTTTTGGTGCATTTAACGAATAGTTCGTCATATAACTTCTAAAAGCTACAGAAAGAAATTATGATACAGTAAAATAGTGTTTCTCTTGATAGTTGTGATTGTATCACCTCAAATAACATGAAGTCTACATCATTGCTACACATAAGAAATACAAACGATAACAAATTAATACCAAAATACGCGCACAATTGGTTTCATACATAGCTATACAGACCTAACTCCTTCACAAACACAATGCGTATGCATGTATGTAACATTTATAGGGCTTTACTTAAGCATTTTGTTCTTTCATGCACAGGTTTACGTCTGGTATTAGCTGTCACCGGAGCTCATACTTCAACCTATCACACCATAAGTTCTTGAACTTCTCTTTCTGAACCTATTTCTTGTCGGTCTCACGGCAGTATACATTAATTCGCGAAAGTGATTAGACTGTTTATTCCGGAGTAATAGAAATATATGTGAATAACTGTTGCTTTAAACACGAGCCAACTCGTCTTGCACATGCATCTTCCTAAACTTCCCTTCACGATATTGTACATAAATTTGAATCTACTGGCGTGAAAAAAAAAATAGAGAGACAAATGTTCAGTTTCAACAGAGGTAAACATATTCGAAAACAGCTCAAAATTTGAATATTCGCCAACAAAATTCCGCACAAAAGGAGATAATAGCACTGCAATTAGAAATACTGCTGAGGTCATACTTAAGGATGTGTTTTATTGATGTCTGTATAGCCAAAGGAGGATGACAACTTCAGCAACTTTTATAAGGTAAGATTGTGAATAACTTTATGCACCCCTGCTGCAACACTAACTGACACATAAAACGTAGTGTGAGCGTACAAGTTTTATAACTAAAGCCCCGTAGGTAGTGTATGTCAAAATTTAATTACCCACTATTTTCGCTCTCTTCTCTTACTTGAGCTATTGTTGCTTGCTTCTGTGTTAACATATTATATCTCAATTTCTGCAAATGCAGTTAATGTGGCCAACATTTAGATCCCGAAATTAATATTGACATCACATAAAAGAGAAATTATCGGGAATGAAGAAAGAAAACAACTGTACATTAATATTTATTTAAACAGCTGAATCTAACATTCCATAAAAAAGTCAGGTTATTACAAAAATGTATATATGTGATTACCTAATAACACCCTGTGTGTATATTGTAACTATAATTTTATTTTAATGAATATTCTTAAAGTACATATATAATAGTTACAGCGCTATTTATAAGGGCAAGGAAATAATTAACACTTAATGGATGGATGGAAAATTATGGAAAGGGTTTATAATTATTTGATCAATAATTGGATTCTCGTGGGTAATATTATTTTTTCCTCTCCGATGATTGGTTTCCGCTGACTTATATTTTTGCCATGGCTGTTGAGACTCTGCTGCTGGATACTTTTATGGTCCTGTGACCATAGAGGAAGGAGTATAAGATAATAAGATTTCTTGTTATAGGAAATGAAACACAATTTATTTTTCATAAACTATTGCACATAAAATTTACTGCCGTCATTTCCTGGAGAACATGTGCTACTTTTATACCAACTATGGTGATCACTCTGACGTTAACCTCTTTAATAACTCTAATACTCTGATCCTGAACTCCACTAAACTCAATTAGTTCTGAGACACAACTGCCCACTCTTCACTGATAGTTTTCCACAAACGATACTCTTCTACTGAACTAAACTAAAACAGATGATTAGACTCCTAGTGTCTACTCTTCTACGCTGACTTAGAATCGGACAGGTAAAATGGCAAGACTAAATAAACATGGCAGTCTGCCGGTCTCACGAAGCTATCTTTATTCTTTCAAACATGTTTTTAGAAAAATCTAGAATATTTTCTCTCATCTTCGCATCTCTATTGGGTAATCTGTTCCCTTCGATTTTTTCTGCTATTGGTCAGATGGCATACGTGAGCACTTGCATGTCACCTACATCTCTTATGTATTAAACGGAACCGTTAAGACCTCCCTTCGAGGTTATTCCCTTATCTCCCCCCCCCCGTAATCGTCATGTTCTTTATTGCTTCTCCCTTGCCTAACTAAAAAACACAAAACTTGCAAACAGTACAAAGAAACATTTTTTCCACGGATCGTACTAAAGAATTTCCCCAGAAAATATCGATTTGCAGTTTGCAAGGGCCTTCTATACAAAATATTATTGCAATAGGCAGCAGCAATTTCCACGTCAGATTTTATAGCTTGGGGGTAGCTTTCTGCTCGCTGGTACGAGAAAATAGCATTTTACACACAATAATTCAACACTTGTACAGGAAATAGAATGACATTACACTCATGACTATAATAAAGAAGGTACATTTAAGCACTTGCTTAATTACTCTAATTAAATTTGGGGGTGGCAGCTTATAAATATATATATATAAATATACCGCATGCACGCATTCGTGAGCGGAAGGTCTGGGGTTCGAATCCCTCCAGGACCGTCCTTCCTGACTGAGGTTTTTCCCAAGTTTTCCTCAGTCCTCATAACTGTTAAATGCCGGGGAGGTACCTGAAACTTAGGTCTCGAACTTTTCCGTTTCCTTCCTTTAAACTTTTTTTTCCTTCCCCAATATTTCCTTTCATTTCATGTATCATCAGTGTCCACCGCCAGTGGTGCCTCAGCAGTAAAAACGGGCTTTAAACACTACTCAAAAAAGCATATAAATATACCGCCATGGGTGGCAGGGGTCGTTAAGGCACGGACTCGCGAGCGGAAGGTCTGGGGTTCGAATCCCACCAGGACCGTCCTTCTTCACAGTTTTTTTCCAGGTTTTCCTCAGTCCTCATAGCTGATAAATGCCGGAGAGGTGCCCCTAACTTAGGCCTGGGACGTTTCCTTCCTTAAAAAAGAGAGAATCATTTATCATTTCATATCATGTATCATCAGTGTTCACCGCCTGTGGTGCTTCAATAGTAAAAACGGTAATTAAATACTATTAATAAAAGCTTATAAATACTGTCTCAATTTATGAATATAATTAGTTGAAATAATTAAAGTATCAAAATATTTTTTCTTCTTATATTTTTTATTCTTCACTCTACTAAAGACTGGAAATAGTCCCCATTGTGTTTTAAACTCAACTGTTATTTGCTGTCTATTTGTTGCAGTCATTAAGAAATTTAAGTAACTTATTATTTTACATTCTTTCCTTATTTTTTTGTATTCTTAGCATTAATTCAGTTTTTATCTCTGTAAAACATATCAAAGAAGTGCCCATTGTATATTAAATTCATCTGTCAATTCGCGTCTCCCTCCATTTGACAGAAAGTCTTAAAACCAAATGAATCACATAACATTTTCAGCTATTGTCAAACACGAATTTATGATCATGAATTAATTCCCAGAAACAGGATCTGCAGGCTTTTGCGAGCATCGCTGGCATTACGTGCCAAGTAATGTCCCTCCTCTTCAGATATCGGAATCCAGGATACAAGAGTAGTATTAAAGCCAGAAAGGATTACAGAGCACCTGTCTAAGCTTTGTTTGCGCGCTACTAATACAGTAATTTATAGTTATCCTTTTCATAACCGGCACATGATAAATGAAAGGTAAGCTAATGCCATCAGGGAGCTGATAATAATCCCAACCTCGGGTCGCATTGTTTGTGAAGTGGGGAGTGCAATGTTTGACAGGCGGTGACAGTGCGTTCCGAGCGACAGCACGTCTCACGTAGGGATCGCGTCCTGGTATTCACTTAGCTCTCTACACTCTGCAGCAAGGAATTGAATACATGTCTGGGATTTACTGCTTATAGTGTGTGTTTTACACTGCTGCTCTGTATTGTGAAAATATCTGTAGTTTTGCATTAAATACTTTTTTACATGCGGGGTTGAAGCAAAGCTGTAACATTAATTTTAACATGGGAAAGACTTTTCAGGGATTTTGGTTTAAATTAATTTTAGCCATAATGCAATTCATTTCTGACATAACTGTTTTATTTTGTTCTGTCTTAAAAGACAAGTACCTGACTATTTGTTGTAAATTTCTTGGCTTCTGCAGCTGTCTTAACAAAGGACGAAAGGCCGTTTGCAGGTCCTCCCGAAGTATGATTAATCATTAAGATATTATTCACAATAAATGAGACACTTTAATATGACAGGCAGCCATAACCTTGGTTTAAAATGCACCAAGCTTAGTTGCACAATTATTGGAGGATTCGTGACACTGAGTAACTCTGCTTTGGAAAGTCGATTAAAGTGGAATATTGCATCGAAAACGTTTCGTCAGTTTAAAGACCGTCTAATTTACAACTTAGGTCTGAGAGAACAAGTGTTTCTCAACCGTTTACCGAGACATTTGAAGGAATTCATAATGCCATGAACATGCCAGGCAGTTAACAGAGTAATGTTAACAACTAGTGATAAATTCAGAATAATAAGAGGGTTTTTAAACATTTTTTTAATTTTCCGGTAAAATCTTGCGCTTTTCTTGTTTGTTTAGACTCAAATGTGTACAAAAAATATTGATGTGCATATTTCCAAATTGATTCCTTTAAAGTCCCAAGAGCAAGTTCACTTTAAGCCGTAGGTCCCGTGACGTAGATTCACGGCTTGTTCCTTGTAAAAATTAAAATATCAAACAATTAACGTTCATATAATGTCTTAACATTACACTAAATTGTGCTTAACCACTTAACCCCCTGACATCTGTAGGTGCTAAATGGAATTAAATTCTATTGGTTCAAATGGTCGTCAGGACGCGGATCAAGTCTTAGGTCTGATCCTTGTGACGTGATAATAATGATGATGCCAATGTTGATGACGGTGTCTCTAGGGAAATCAATAGAGTTTCAAGTTTAACAACGCATTTCATTGTTAATATTAAGTTGAATATAGAAGTGCAACATAATAATAATAATAATAATAATAATAATAATAATAATAATAATGATGATAATAAGAAGAAGAAGAAGAAGAAGAAGAAGAAGAAATTTATGAATTCAGTACTTAAATAGGTTCCCGTTTATGGCTGCTTTTTTCTTGTTTCCTTATCATAGTTGGGAAAAATGTTCCTGTTGATAATTTATAGTTTAGAAAATATATGTACAAATTTCACTAAAGATTTTAAAGAAATGTCGGTAAAATTTAATATTGTATTAGAAATATAAGTTCTGCTTCACATTTCTCTAAATTGTAACTTTTAATGAAGAGGGGGGAGTCGCAGACGGGGTGTGAGTAGATGGAAAAGTGTTCAAGAATAAGGGTTGCATTCATGTTTATGTAATTGTATATAAATTACTAATAAAAAACGTAAATGCATTGAAGTATATACTGAACGGTGTTTATCCCCTGTTTTTACTACTGAGGCACCACAGGCGGTGAACACTGATGACACATGAAATGAAATATATTGAGAAAGGATTTTTTTTAAGGAAGGAAATGTTCCAGGCTAAGTTTGGGGTACCTTCCCGGCATTTGCCTTTTATGAGGACTGAGGACAACTTGGAAAAAACCTCAGTCCGGGAGGACGGTCCTAGCGGGTTCCAACCCCAGACCTCCCGCTCATGAGTCCGCGCCTTGACGACCTCGGCCACCCATGGCGGTGTATGCGTTTGTGTGTGTGTGTGTATATATATATATATATATATATTTGTGTGTGTATATATGTGTGTGTGTATATATGTGTGTATATATAAGTGTGTGTATATATATGTATATATATGTGTGTCTGTGTATATATATGTGTGTGTATATATGTGTGTGTGTATATATATGTGTGTGTATATATGTGTGTGTGTATATATATATATGTGTGTGTGTATATATGTGTGTTTGTATATATGTGTGTGTGTATATATGTGTGTGTGTGTGGCCATTTTGATTGTTATAAGGACGACATTAGCATGTACGGCCGTAAGGCCCATGCGACTGTTGTATTTATTTGAATGTATTTTAAACGTACAACAAAACGTCCATTACCACTACTTATAACTTCAATTAAATGTGCAATTCACTTTGAAGCAACTGTTTTCTTGTTTATAATAGTATTTGGTGTACATTTTACGTTTATTTAATTGGGAAAATAATAATTAAAGATACTGGAAAGACAGTATACCTCTATGTATATTGTCTTATACAGCTCTCTTTCAGTTGCTCATAATGTTTCTTAAAGCTGCTGATAGTTCATTGTTTTATTAAGTTTTAGCTTGTGCGTAAAAGTTTTATTCTTTTCAGATGTAAAGTATATATATATGATCTTGATTGTAAAGTTAAATAATAATTATAATTTGTATCTGACTGTCCCTGCTCCGACATTTTGAGTTAGCTACAACCTACAGAGCACAATAAACTGTTTACCGACAATCTATTCAAAATTTCCTTCCAATTACTGTGTTTCACATTAGTTTTCCGATGGTAAAATTGCTTGCAAACAATTGATTTCCTGTTAATAAAAGGTTTTAGTTTTCTTTCACTTGTTTTCTTCAGTCTTGTAAATTGTGTCCTCAATTAGAGAAACTCTATACACGAACCTCACACAGTTCGAAATATTAAAGCTGTTCTAGAGCTTTCTATCCCCCTCCAAGTGCTTCTGATACAGACTGTACATATACGCGCCTCTGTGTCTTGCTGTTAAAGCGAAAACACAAGCCAAAGAGAAACTAATATCCTCCCAGAAGTTATTAAATATTACTCAGCCAGCAAGTTCAGCAATTCCCATTAACTGTGAGCTGCCTTCAGCAGGAATAATCAGCATCAGCAGTTACCGGAATTCTCAATCAAGTCACTCGGAAAATTATATCCTTGTCCCAGTTTAGAGATGCTTTAGGAAACTATGTTTTTCTAGAAATTGCAACTGGTTGTTCATTTCTCCTTTTCGTGTTATTACTCGTGTACTTTGTTTACCTCTATATTTAGAGCACCTGTCTTCAAATATTTTTGCTCCAGATGTGCATAAGACAGAAGTGCAATCAAGATTGAAATGGGAACAACAAAAAGTAAGGCGTATGTACAGAGGGGGCCAAAAACTTATACACACTTCAAGCAAAGAAAAAACTATATTAACGTGACAAAACTGAATTCACACAAACAGAAAATGATGAGCACTAATCATCTTAGACCTTTACAGTTACAATAGTTGCTCAAAATGCCCACCATCAGCGTCGATACACTCCTGAGTACGTTGAGCAACTTTGCGAAAGTGTCCTCTGCGAATTGCAGCACATACCGTTTCAGGGTCATCTTCATTTAATGCATGCAAAAGTCTTAGGATGAAAACTTTCAACTTTACTATTTTAATAATACGACGCACGCTGGTTCTGCTAATCCCAGTCTCACGTACACATTGCTTTGTAGATTTCAGCGGCGAGTGCTCAAAACGTTCCAAAACCATAACCGAGGACGTGGGGATTGTTGCTGTGCGAGATCTCCCAGATCTGCCTTTGTGAACATCGCATACGGTACCACGAGTCTCAAATTTATCTCGAATGCGTGCAATTGTTACTCGCGTTGACGGTTCTGTTCTGTACACACTTCTTCATTGCCTTTGAACTTCAACATTCTCGGTTTTCCAATACCATACCAAATTGCTTTCCGCTGTTCAAACGATAATCTTAGCTCCATTTTGTTGTAGCAGCGCTAGCATAACGCAATGTGAGTTACATCTGTTTACAGAACATCACACGATAATCTTGGCTTCATTTGTTCATTGTTGATTTACCTGTCACATAGCTATATATGTCTGTGTGTGTGTGTGTGTGTGTGTGTTTACTCAAAAATAAATCTCTACTTAGGCATGAGATGGGAAAAATACCTTAAGGGTGAGTATTGTATAAATATATATGCTACTCAAAAATAAAGCTCTACTAAAACATGAGAAGAGAAAATACCTTAAGGGTGAATATTATATAAATATATATGCTGCTCAAAAATAAAGCTCTACTAAAACATGAGAAGAGAAAATACCTCAAGGGTGAATATTATATAAATATATATGCTGCTCAAAAATAAAGCTCTACTAAAACATGAGAAGAGAAAATACCTCAAGGGTGAATATTATATAAATATATATGCTGCTCAAAAATAAAGCTCTACTAAAACATGAGAAGAGAAAATACCTCAAGGGTGAATATTATATAAATATATATGCTGCTCAAAAATAAAGCTCTACTAAAACATGAGAAGAGAAAATACCTCAAGGGTGAATATTATATAAATATATATGCTGCTCAAAAATAAAGCTCTACTAAAACATGAGAAGAGAAAATACCTTAAGGGTGAATATTATATAAATATATATGCTGCTCAAAAATAAAGCTCTACTAAAACATGAGAAGAGAAAATACCTCAAGGGTGAATATTATATAAATATATATGCTGCTCAAAAATAAAGCTCTACTAAATCTTGAGATGAGAAAATACCTTAAGGATGAATATAACAAAAATTTGTTCAGAATACTTGCAGCTCTAACGCTAAACGTTACGCCATTTCGGTTTTCTAGCACAGCAAGCAAAGTTTTGCTTAATTTGCATTTCTAATGATTGTGGTGCTGCATGAACAACGTTGCGGTTCTGGAGTACTCGCTCGGCATAATGAGTAGGTGCAGAGCAACAGAGCACAAAACGAAAGTCTTTTCAAAAGTTTAGTATTAAAGCAACTTAAAGACCTGTTTGAAAATATTCATTTATTTCTGAACTAGGTCTCCGCCGAAAGCTATGAATTGCTTTCTAATATTTTATTCGTAAAAAATTTACATATTATGAAACTCTGCAACATAGTCACAAAAACTTTCATCTTAAGTTTGAAAACTGGCTACGGATTAGGTGCGAGGAAATGGATAATAAGGAACCGATTCAAAGATCGATTAATGCATTTTTGGCATTGCAGCTTCCGATAACAACACATTTGCCTGGTGAAGTAGTTTTCATTGCATTTGCTTCAAACCACCTTTGACACTTTCCAAAAATGATACACTTTTACTATGCCAAAGACAAAAGCTAAATGTTCTAGTTCGGGTACACTGTCATCTACTTTTTGTAGTACCCTACGCTTAAACCACTAGCACCAGTGTGTAATGCACCAGGAGTGAGACGAGCCAAGACAGGGGCCGATAATAAAGAATGTTTGAATTTTTGAAAAGCTTGTTTCTGCTCTGGGCCCCAAGAAAAAACGTTTACATTTCCTCGTCAACTGAATTAAAAGCTGGGCAATTTTTTATTTGAGTATTTATGGACGCTCTTTAACACCTCAGGTCATCAGCGTCCCATTCAAATCAGGGCGTGAAAGACCAACAAATTTTGCTCAGAGGCCTCTTCTTTCAGGCTTGGGGTTCTTTAGCGTGCCGTAAATGTACGACACGGACCCACGGCTTTACTTCCCTTCCGAAGGAAGCCATACTTAGGATTTTTACGCCCCGAAAAAATCCATCGGTTCTGGCCGGGATCAAACCAGCGATCTTGGGTTTAGAAAGCAAGTATTAGTTACTACTACACCACCAGGACCAACAAAATGCACCTGGGCAATGTTAGAATAATTATTCATGAATGTCCTATAGAAATTAAAAAAGTCTCAGGCCTTTCGAATATCCCTCACATTTTAGGCCTTGGTAATTGTTATAAGACCTTAATTTTACCAGAGTCTGGAGAAATTTCGAACCCAACAATTTATAATTATTTCCATAGCAAAGAAACATTTTTATGCTTTCAGTTTAAAATTATGTATTTTCAAGCACCGAAAAACAGCTTCAAGGTTTTCCAGTCGTTCTTCAAATGACTGAGCTAACATGATAATGTCATCAAGATAAGCTAAGGCTTTCTTAAATTTAATATCCCCTAATAGTTTCTCAGTAACATATATGAAAGGCGTTTAACTCATACTGTCCCTCATGGGAATGAGACTATTATTAATATTGGGTATATGCAAATTGATTATTTACTCGTAGTTCGATTAATAGAAGCTTCTTATTGGCTTAAAAACATGTAGAGATAAAAAGAAATCAAAGATTCTCTATTACAAATATGGCAACAAGAATAGGATGAAATAAAAGAAGGTAGAAAAGTGCATGAAATCTTCCCATCCATAAAGGAAACATTATAATCAAAGCATATTCGTCCCAGTAAGGGTTTAGTGCATTATGTAACAGGATATGGTTCATATTGCTCATATCTGCAAAGATTTAAATTATAAACAAACAATACAGGGTCTATTTGTAACGTGATCGATGCACCGGACCATGTTTCCTTCGAATGTCCTAAATACCAGTCAATTGTAACCGAGGAAAGACGACAACTTGCAGGGAAACACATCTGGAACAGCATGAGAGATCAAGATGATTATAGGGTACTGAATGAACTAACAAATTAAATATCATGCAAAATGGCAGAAGAGTGTATAAATAGCGAAAATGAAACGAGAAAAAATTCAAAGGTCAAAAATCGTATATTCCCATAGAAGATCCGTCGGTCCTGGTGGTATAGTGGTTACCATACTTGCCTCCTAAACCCAAGATCGCGGGTTCGAACCCGGCCAGGACCGATGGATTTTTTCGGGGCGTAAAAATCCTAAGTATGGCTTCCTTCGGAAGGGAAGCAAAGCCGTGGGTCCCGTGTCGTACATTTACGGCACGAAAAAGAACCTCAAGCCTGAAAGAGAGGCCTCTGAGCAAAATTTGTCGGCCGTTTCACGCCCTGAGTTGAATGGGATGCTGATAACCTGAGATGTTAAAGAGCGTCCATAAATAAATCAATCATAGAAGATCCCAGAGAATCAGGGAAAGACAAAGATATTTACAAGTAGAATTAATTCATGAAAAATGCGATAAAGAAGATAACACCCAAATTGAATCAGAAGAAGGAAATGAAAATGTATGAATGATGTTTAATCCCCGTTTTTACTCCAGAGACACCACAGGCGATGGACAGTGATGATACATGAGATGAAATGACATATTGGGAAATGATTTTTTTTAAGGAAGGAAATGTTCCAGGCCTAAGTTTAGGGCACCTCCCCGGCATTTGCCATCCACGAGGATTGAGGAAAACCTGGAAAAAACCTCAGTCAGCGGTCCTGGCGGAATACGAACCTTAGACCTCCCGCTCCAAGTCCGCGCCCCAACGACCTCGGCCACCCGTGGCGTTAGAAGAAGGGAGCAGAATTGACAGAAGAAAGGAATAATGGCAGTTTTCGGGCAGAGAGGAAGCAGTTGAGAGAAGAAGTAGACAGAGATCAAAAAAGGAAAGAAGAGAAGGAAACTGCACTGTCAACACACCAAGGTCCAGTATAGCTGCTGCTTGAGACCGGCAGCAACCTCATTGATGTTCAGGTCCTGATGCCAGAAATTCCAGTGGGGAGCAGCCCGGATACCAAGCATCAGCAGAGATATTAAATTGGAAACAAAATGTAAATTAATTAATTCTAAATGTAATCGTTTCCACTGGGTACAAAGTACTTGATGTAATTATAAATCATAGCTAAAATAGCCATAGTGCTGGATTCCAGAACCGGTTTAGTTTATTGAAGTTTTAGTTTTGTTAGTTGTTGTATAACGCTATAGATTTTAAAATTTAAATTATATTGAAAAATGTAAGAGGAATAAATAAGATAAATCTGGAGTATAATGTCCTGATGTAGAAACAAGATATCAAAATATACGCATTGCAGAATAAAAATAAAAAATAAATAAATGTCCTTCTTGTGTAACAAAATATGTATTTCTTACTATTCTCTGAAATAAGAACTTGGAAGTAAGCAGATAATAAGTCCAAAAATGCAAATCATTTTGCTTTATACAAGCAGACCATCAATAAGTGGTGAAGGAGAATATGTCAATGTCATTGCATTTAGCTTTTTATAATCAACACAGAATCGTATGAAATCATCGTTTTTCTTTACTAATACTGTAATTCATGACTGCAATTCGTTAATATGACACTTGCAGTGAAATGCTTTCTTTTTGTTTATGATCAACCCCATTAGGTGTTTGTTTAACTGACTTAGAATCTGTGATAGAGATTTTAAATTTAGCAACATTGATAGAGACTAAGTCCTGTAGAAATGTACCAAAATATGAGTCTATTTCTATAAAAAGTCATGTAATTGTGACTTCGAGGATTCTCAAACCATAATTCACATTAAAATCAAAATTAGGAGCCAACAAAAGAGTTTCATCTTGAAGAGGAGCATCATTTCCTTGCACTAAAGCAACATCATAAACCTCAGCAAGAAATGTTTCAGCAAACAAAACTTGAGCGCAGCATAATTATTGTGTACTGGAGTGACATAATCTGAAACAAACCGGTATACAGCAGGGGAAATGGTAACTTATGCATAATACTGACAGAGTGTTCAAACAATACTTCATTAATAATTTCCAAAGACGGTTGGTGGAAAAGGGGGAATGATAGAATGATAAAAACTTTATCAAAAGCTGCAGTAATAGTAATGTTATCAAAAGGACCTGTAACTGGTTATACAATAGAAATATTTAAGCACTTTTCAGTAACAGTTTTAATGATATGCTATTTTAAGTATAACCAATGATAACATTAGGGGTACTTAAAAATCATTGCCCTAAATAAAGTCCTGAGCTAAATCCTTAACAACTATTACTTCTTCCTGAAGGAGAAAATTATTAATTGTAAATTGAGCATGTAAGGGGCAGCTAATAATTTATTTCCAGCTGTACATGGCAAGATCTCAACACGCCGTAACGTAGAAAAATATTTACATGAGCTGCATTGATAATATTAACCGCACTTCTTTTATCCATCAAAATATTAATGCATTTACCATTGATACTGTCTAGAATTTGTAACACTTTATCTACAAGAGAGGAAGCAGCGTTTAAAGCAGAAATAATGCTTTGATTTGCTACATTTAAGTCACGTGGTTTAAGGCTGGTCGTTTTTTTGGATGGGTAGTTCTCGACCAATAAGAATGAGTGATATGTCCTCTTTTATGGAGGATGCGTTTATAAATACCGAGAGTGCCAAAAATGTATATACACTTTCACAATAGATATCTATTTAATATATTTCAAAGTTGAACCGGAAAAAATACAGTAATGTGTGGTATGATTTTCTGTAAACAGATGTGACTCACATTACGTTATGCTAGCGTTGCTACAACAAAATGGAGCCAAGATTATCGTTTGACCAGCGGAAAGCAATTTTGAAGTGATGTTGAAAAACCGAGAATGTTGTTGAAGTTCAAAGGCAATGGAGACGTATGTGCAGAACAGAACCGGCAAAGCGAGTAACAATTGCACGCATTCGAGACAAATTTGAGACGCATGGTACCGTATGTGATCTTCCCATTGGCAAAATTTTAGGAAGAAATTGAAATGACATATGGCGCAATCGCTAAGGACACTTTCTCAAACATTGCTCAATCAGTAGTTCAACGTACTCAAGTGTATGGGCGTCGATGATGGGCATTTGGAGCAAATGTTGTAACTGTAAAAGTCTTAGATGATTAGTGTTCATCATTTTCTGTTTATGTGAATTCAGTTTTGTTATGTTAACACAGTTTTTTCTTTGCTTGAAGTGTGTATACATTTTTGGCACCATCTGTGTAAACGCACAAGATAGCTGATCCTAAACACACACCATCAGAGTTTTACATGTCTCGGGGAAGAGGTAATATCATGTTATCATGTGAATATGTAAAAGCTATCAGATTATGTTGTATAAAAATCTTTACGAGGTACATTCAATGAATAGCAAAAAATTTTCTCTATCTTTTAGGGTTAGCTTTATTATATATTCTCTACGGTTAGGCGATTCTTCGGCTATATAGTGCTGTTTTTCATTATAATCTCCTTGCAATTCTTATAACTTTCCACCACATAGAAATCAGAGCCTGCATATCGCCACGGTGCCTCTCTGCCTCGACAAATCTCCTTCCATAGATTGTATATTTTAGAGGAAAAGATGAAAATCGGTAGCTATAATAAAAATAAGAATGTTGGTCATATAATTGTAGGGATGAATTCGCCAGAACTGATCCACATCCGAAGGTTTACTAGGAATCCGAAGACATTTTGGTATCACGTACTCCGAAAAGGGGGGGGGGGCTGTCGAAACATTACATGAAATGTATTTCAAAGAAGAAATTGGAATATTTTATTAATTCCTTGTGCATCTACATTTCATCATACCTGGAACATATTTTAACACACAAGAGTTAAAATATCGAAAATATAAACTAAAATGCATTGGAAAAAAGTCATGCAAAATTTTAATTATTTTACCCGAAATACTCCGAATTTTCTGTCATATTTAATAAGTCTTTCTGAATGTTTTGTTACGCACAGTTCTGTTAGAATATGCACAATATTGTTTTGGTTTACTCAAATTATTATTATCATTTTTCCCTTTTTTACTTTTGATATCTCTGACACAAACGTAACACCGGCCTTTTCCTGAAGTTGGCTGATCTTGGCGTGTTTGTTCCGGTTTGATTTTCCTGTGGAGGATGGATTCCAATGACTGAACAATCTGCATGGCAAGCCCTTTTGGATTTCTACTTTCTTCTTCCACTTGAGGTATCACAACTTCCACTCCAGCTTGCAGAAGGAAGAGCTTTCGCTTGTCATGCTTGTTTTCATGCCATGCTGAGTGTTGCTTGGTGAAGATGGTGGATGCATTGACGTCACAGATGTCTGTGAAAGTATAAAACACTGACAGAGGCCATCTCTTTGTTCTCCTCTTGCATGAATACACTCGAGCCATTTGGTCAATGATGTCAATTCCAACTTCGGTTGCATTGTAATATGTAGTAAAAAAAGTGAATGAATAAATCTTTCGATTAGTTGTGGTTTTCAATAAGTCCGGTATGTGCTTCCTGGTTTTCTTCAGGGCTCCTACAGTAATGATATTGTATTCTAAATACAACATTTCTCTCAAATCCACAAAGGTGTAACATTCCGACCGGAAGTTTTCACAGGCGCTGCTAAAAGCTTCTATGAGCATTTCATCAATGGTTTTATGTAATAATAAAAACGTTTCTTTGTTTTTTTTAAAAACTTCACAGAGTTTTGTGAACTTATCATCTTCTTTTCATTGCATGTGGGTACTTTATCGTCAAACCGGACTCTTTTTAGAACTCCCTCTATAGGCCCTCTTACCACAATTATTTTATAAAAGCACGACCTATCATGCGTGATCAAAGGTCATGTGTGCTTTTATTTATGTCCATTTTTGAACCCATATTATGAGTATTCCTATTTGAACGTACACTTCCCTATTAGTTGTAGGTGTAATATTACATCTAATCGATTCCTCATTTGTATGTTTTACTATTTTGTCTACAATGCCAGGCGTAACAAATAACTTCAGACCTTCTCTTGGACTATTGCAAACATCAGCTACAGTTAGTTATACCTGACTGCTCCTTCATTATGTTCACAATAGTTCTTCCGTATACTCTAGATAGTGTTTTTACATGCTTCCTTCCGAATGGATACAATCACATTCTGGTCATCAGCTGAGAAGTCGCTGATACAATTTCACCTTCGTCATGTGATTCTTCACGAGTCCTTTCTTGGAACACTAGCACAAGAGCAAGAGAGAACTTGAACACATCACACAACAACCGGAATATGCTGACTGTAAACATTTCTTTCCCATCTCTCACTTGTTTCCACTTTGTTTTCATCTAAACCAGCTGAGCAATAGTGAAAATCAGTAAAAGACAATACTTCCTAATAACACATTATAAGTTTTTACAAAAATAAATGCTGTAAAGTGATTGTTAAAAGCGTGGTTGTTAAGTATCAGGTATACCAGCAGATAAAACACAAATCTGTACCATAGAAAAGTATAGCACCGACTCAGAAAGGGGGGAGGGGGGATATCGTCGAACCCGCATCAACTTTTTATGTATATTCCGACAAGTGCTGGTTGTTATGAACTAAATATATACTATTGTGTTATACACTCATAGTCACACTACTCAAAATATTTACCTGAACTGTTTTTCAGGGAAAAAAACACAAAAGAATGAAACCGTGGGTACGACGAACCCTTCACGCATCGAAATCCTAGTTTAAAGTACCGTGGGTGCCAAAAACTATACATACTTTCACAGAAGATATCTATTAATACATTTCAAAGTTGAACCGAAAAACAACAGTAATGTGCAGTATGATGTTTTGTAAACAGATGTGACTCACATTATGATAGCGTTGCTACGTGACAGGTAAATCAACAATGAACAAATGAAGCCAAGAATATTGTATGGTGTTCTGTAAATAGATGTGACTCATATTACGTTATGCTAGCGTTGCTACAACAAAATGGAACCATTTGAACAGCGGGAAGCAATTTTGAAGTGGTATTGGAGAACCTAAAATGCTGTTGAAGTTCAAAGGCAATGGAGACGTGTGTACAGAATGGACCCGCTGTTGGACTTCTACTTATGGGGAACTCTTAAGGATGTTGTATACCGTAGAAAACCAGCTACACTGGCAGCACTTCGGGAAGAAATTGAAACGGCATGTGCTGCAATCGCTGAGGACACTTTCGCAAACGTTGCTCAATCAGTAGTTCAACGTACTCAGAAGTGTTTCGACGACGATGGTGGGCATTTTGAGCAACTGTTGTAATTGTAAAAGTCTAAGATGATTAGTGCGCATCGTTTTCTGTTTGTGTGAATTCAGTTTTGTTATGTTGGCACAGTTTTTTCTTTGCTTGAAGTGTGTATATATTTTATTGGCTCCCTCTGCATACTTCGGAGTTAAGTGATTCACCTTGAAGCAAAGTATTAAGGAAAATTAACCATCCATTGTTTCACATGAATGTGATCTTGAGAATACTGACTTCAGCTATTTTTCCGAAGAGAAGTTTTGTGATATCACTCCATGGATCGTCTTTTGTTCGCAGCCTAGAAGTGATGACTAATGAGGCAGTGTTACACATTCCCCACAGTAAGAGACAAGAAATCGCTACTTTCAGCAGAATGGCAAGTAAATATTTCTTGTTCTTGATGAGCTGCAAATATTTGTTATATTTTATTTGGTATTTATATCTACACTGCAGACAGAAATATTATTTTAAACAGCGAGGTTTTCAGCTGTTATTTGCTGATATGCCCTGAAGAAGATGTTGCAAGTGCTGCATCTGCAACTAAGATGCGTGGTCGCTCTGAGCGTGAATGCCTCAAAAACTTTCCGCTGATGATAGCCTGCTGATCCGATATAGTGTTTTTATTCACCGCCATCTCTCCATTCAAGTTTCGTAAGCTATTCTGAATGTTGGTAACTGTCTCATTCAAATAATGTTACTTCTTCATAACCCATTAGAGATATCGGTGTTGTAAAGAAATTGCGAGAAAAATAATTTGCGTTACATAATGAATGCTTGTTGTATTTTGGCCATTCTAATATATTTTAAGATAATGCTGAAATTTGGCCAATAATTTTTATAAGAGAGGAGAGAGTATGAAATTGCCATAGTTATAGATTTTAAGCTAAATATCTAACCACTTACGAGGATAGTTCTATAAGTTTACGACCTAATCAATTTTTTGGTATGATAAAGACAAAAACTATTTCACTTTTTATTACAGTTACCCATTATTGCAATGCACTTCTCACATCTTTGAATTAACATTTCAATCCCCCCCCCCCAAATGGCCAAAAGTCTTATCTGCAAAGTGTGCATAAATAGCATCCATCACTTCTTCGAAGGCCCTCCTTTAGTTTTAGAAGAGGTAATAGTAGTCGCTGGGCGCTAGATCTGGGCTGTAGGGTGGATGGTACGTCTCCCTGAAATCATATATCTTAACAGTTTCCTTTGCAACAAAAGCTGTGTGCACAGGCGCGTTGTCGTGAAGAAGGCCACCACTATTCAGCTATCCTCGCCTTTTCTCTTTGATGGAAGCACGTAGTCTGTGCAGTAGGCCAGCATAGTACTCCCCGTTTACTGTGGTGTTCCTGTCCTTGAAGTCAATAGAGAGTATTCCTTCACAGTCCCAAAAGACTGTGGCCAAGATCTTGTTGGTTGACTGAGTGACCTTGACCTTTAGAAGCGGTGCTTCGCCAGGTTTCCGCCACTCCATTGATTCGCTTTTGGACAAGGGATCATAGTTTCATCTTCTGTAACAATGGTTTGCAGAAATTTTTTCTGGTTTTCAGAAATGCCTGACAACAGATGACTCGTTGCTGCTTTAGGACTGAGGAAAGAAGTCTAGGCACGTATCTTGCACTAACCGTATTCGTGTTTAAATGTTCATGAATAATTTGAAGGACTGTTGTTTTAGAAAGGCCCAACCTTGCTGCTAATCTCGCAACTTTAGGCCGCCGGTCTTCCATAATTTCTCCTTGTACAAGAGCGATGTTTTGAATGAGCACCTTCAAAGGCCGACCTGCACGCCTTCTCGACCCATTCGAACAATTTTGGACCCATCTTTTATGACAGAACAGCAGGGAGGGGGATGCTTCCCCATATACACCGTCCAGTCGCTGTTTAATTTCATTTGGAGTAAGTCCTTCTTTTGTGAAGAACTTAATAACAGTTCGAAACTCCATTTTGAACATGTCACAATGGTCTGCACATAGCCTTCTTTATGCAACTATATATGAACAACTGAACACAGCGGGGCGGAAGTTACAGCTGCAATTATTTACTTAACAGATAAGGTATAATACAAGATAAGGGTTTTATCGGCGAGGCCGGAAATTTATAAACCTACCATCGAATGGGTTGGTTCTATTTTGAATATATTTTATTAAAATAAAATGTTATTATAATAGGTTAACGGGTTCTGTCTATCGAGAGTTGTATATTCAAAGGAATGAAGTTCACCTGTTTCACTAACCCGCGGTAAATGTTGTGTAAATTTTAAATATGTCATTTTTACCAACAATGTACAATTTGCGTTAAAAATCACAACATTTTTATTCTACAAACGCTAAAAATTACATAATTTCAAAGCGCGAATTCTGAACAATATCCAACGTCATTTTAAATCATTAGCAGAAAAATAACGAAAGACACTGATAACTATCGGCGAAAGTCATCTTGCTTTTGCAACGCATTCCAGCAGAACACTTTAATTTTTAGAATTAAGCATTAACTAGAGAACTGCTAGGACTGGTTAAATGAAGAGCCTGCTTCTGACATCGGTAAAGGTCTCGTTATATTTTCATGAGATTTCACAAAAACGAGAGACGCTGCTTTGCTGCATTATGTATAATTTCTAGTCATTTCATTATACCAGAGGTCGCTTTTCGCTTCTTTACCGCGCGAGTGGATTCTTAGGAGTTGCTATGACTAGTTAGAATGGTCTTTCATCTCTGTAATGTTGAACAAGCTTCCAATGGAACAGAACTACAAAGGCAAAAGATGAACTCGAGGGAATTGCAGCTCATGTGTGCATCAAACTGTTGGTTATTTACATATTTCGAAAGAAGAGGAAAGGAAATCAACATCACATGTACTATTGCAAACTTCAATTCTCTTCCAAAGTGCACGTTTCAAAAATGCTCATGACATGTACTAAAAGCTGTGCAATTTTTTTAATATTTTTATTTCGAAACTTTTTAATACATTTTAAGTTATCGGTTTTTGAAAAGCTTTATGATGTTACTATCTCTTTGTCGTTAGAATTTGAATTTCTTCTCTATAATAAATTTCTGTATCCAAAAAAGAGTGTTTCATTATTAGTTTTAACAGAAGACAGACAGCAAAATGTTCAGAAATCACATTTTTGCTTTTTGGTCCATTTAAATCTTTAGAATTTCTGTTTATTTTGATAGGATTTTCATTAATATTCCTTATTTGTAAGTAATTTTAATAATTTTTAATTATGTTACTACAGAGGGTTTTTGGGGGGGGGATTTCCCGATCACTTACTCAATTAAAATTATATATCTCAGGAATTATTTTCCCCAGAAGGCTGTAGTTTGCTTTGAATGATAGAAAAAGCTATATTTCACAAATGGGCAGTGTTTATTTCTATAATACCATTCTTCGTTGTTTTACAATGAAGGGTTTTGACTGATGTTTCTCACAAAAATTTGGTTTTTCTGAAAAAAGCATTTTTTTTGCTACAATTAATGAAAAGCTACTTTTTTATGCGTTAAGTTTCCCATTTTTAGGATCTGTATAAGGTACCAATTTGAAAAGTTTATTCATGATAGTATTATGATGACGTGAATCTATCAAGGTAGAGCTAGGACAAAACTGAAAACGTAAAAAAATAAAATGTTGAGAAAAAATAGAAAAAAAGCAAAAAAGTGAAAATAATTTATAATTTGCTTCAAAGTCATGGTATGGTAATGAAAATATACTGGTACATTTCGATTATGTTTGCTGTAAAAGTTTCAATTTATTAGCTTAAATAGTCCTTGAGATAATGGGAACTGAAGTTGGTAAATTTAATATGGCAAGGATAGGCCTGTCATGCTTCGCTTAATGGCAAAATACGAGCAATAGATCCTGATGTAGAAGAAACGACATGTTTTTGCAGACTATCAACCGAAATAATCATACCAACATAAGTAAGCAAAAAGCAAATCATATATAAATGTCCAGTAGCGCATTCAAATATAGGAATTTTATCTTATTTGAAAAACAGAGTTTTGGAATTTAAATAAAGATTTATTGAAAGAATTATTATTTTCATGCAGATGTGTATATACAACAGGTACATTTTTACATTTTCTGAACAGTAAACGGAGCAATGGCTGTCATTAGCCATTCTTGTGTAAATTCCTCTTTTATTTTGGAATAGAAAAATTGATTATTAGCTATAGATAACAGCAACAGAATTTTTTGAAAACTATTTTTTGTTTTCTTAACGTTTTGTGACACAAACTATGTGGTTCTTGAATTCTTCATGCAGCTTTAGCTATAAAACTTGTCCTTATATAGTTTATTTTACGATTATTAAATGTGGTACAGCAGGCGGTGTCCGTACTTCAACTACACCTCATAAAACATGTATACAGTCGTGCCTCATAGAAGTTGCTGGAATTGTCGTCCTCTCTTGGCATATTCTGTAGGACATGTATACATGACCTCTCCCCAAGACCAGGGGAATATATACAGAGGTTTGTGCACCACAGTGATTTTTTCCATTTAGGTCGATACCGAGAGTTTAAACCGACCCTCTTTTCAGCCTTAGACGATCTCGTCACCCAAGCGCGCTAAGCGAACTTAGCTACCAGGTTCTCGCAGGTGGATAGGTCACGTCTAGCATAGACCTACTCAATTTGAGAGGTGAGTCACCCCAGCATTAAAGTAGCCACTACCCACCACACGACAAGAGTGATTCAGGTAACACATGCCCCAAACTATATGCCATAGGCACTCCCTTGGGACACACTGCCGCCGCGGGTACTCATTTACTCGCGAGTTACAGGGCCACTGCCACGCCGAGTCCAACCCATCCGGACAACTCCCCAACCGGAGGGCCGGTTGCTTCTAGTAACGTCAGAGTACCACGGGTACTCAGGTTCTCCAGAGCCCACACCTGGAGCATCTGAAGAGCAAAGGTCGAAGTCGCCTCCCCTTACGGGAAATTTTTGTAGGACACGTCGAAGTTCGCTCACCATTATGAGTTTATTCACATTCTAAAACACTTACAGTGTTATGTTATTTGCCTATTTTAATCTTTCTGATGATTGTGTTTAATTTGTCTTCTGTTAAAATTATGTTTTAGTAATGCTGAAAGAAGATAATTGATCAGCTCTGAGTAAATTACGCACAGAAAAGTTTATTCGTGTTTAAAATAACGTTTCCACACAAGAGCATGTTGATCTAGAGTCAATGTCTAATTATCTTTGAAAATTAATGCACACTGCCGCGAGACCGGGATGTACCGGTAAGAAGCAGGTAACAGAAAGCGACGTTCAAGGATATGAAAAAAGGGAGCAACAGAGTTAAAGTGCAAGCGCTGTTGGCTATGGTACACATAGTTACCGAAATGTAAAAAAACTGCCAAAGTCCTATAGTCGCTTGAAATAAGTGACATATTGTTTTCTCATAGATAACGTTGTTACCAGATTTCGCAATTGCTAATTTCTGAATCGGTCACTTGAAACACATTCGTTCTACTGCCACGGGTGCCGAGGTCGTTAAGGTGCATACACGTGAGTGGGAGGTCTGGGGTGCAAATCCCGCTCTCCTTGACTGAGGTTTTTTAAGTTTTTCTCAGTCTAATAAATGGAAAATTCCGGGGAGATACCCTAAAACTTAGGCCTGGAACGTTTCTTTCCTTAAAAAAAATCCTTTCCCAATATATCATTTCATCTCATGTATCATCGTTCACCGCCTGTGGTGCTCTGTAGCAAAAACGGGCGTTAAACACCACTAAAAAAAACCTATCGTTCTCATTTAATATTTCGAGATAACGTTAAATAGCAGCCCAAAGCTTTGAAGTGTATAAGGACAGATAAATTGGTACAACATTTTCGATACTGTATTTTCATTAAACATACCTGCGAGAGGACTGTGTGCAATCAGATTTCTGTTTATCGCCGCTGGAATTAAAGGAATTGGACCATGATGAGAAGACCGTTTTCAATTGAATCTAATTGTTGATTACATCGCGGTTTCCAGCGGAGTCTACAGCTGCTAGCCGCAATAAAAGAACTACGGGCATTTAATTGGATTTAAATTAGCGGTAACTGCTGCGTGAAACAAAGCACTGTCTTTACATGTAAATAGGTATTAAGAGCCAAAACTTGAATGTAAATGTCATTCAAGTCTCTTAAAACCTTACACTATAGCTCCCTTCCATTTATAGGTAATTACTAGTTCAGTATTTGCTCAATTGCAGTGCAGCATTATATATTATTTGCTAATTAGAAGAAACCAATTAAACAATTTGTAGTATAAGAAGTGAAACATTCCTTAACGTTAGGTTACGTTTAAGTTACCCAAGATCTTCAATCCCGGCTAGGACCTATGGGTTTTTTCGTCCAAGACATCCTAAATAGAAGGAAAACGTCTTTTAGGCAATATGTCTTTATCAAAGTAATCGCAACAGGCATACTCGTTCCCCCAAAACCGATTTTAGCTCGCTGAGCAAATAGCTACCAGCTATCACGTATTATACCGTCAGTCCTGGTGGTCTAGTGGTAGCCATACTTGCCTCCTAAACCCAATATTGCGTGTTCTGAAGGAATCAACATTTCCCCTTTAAGAAATCCCGTATAAAGAAAAGGTGGTGCTGTAAAATTAGGTGATCTTGGTGGCCAAATTCCATTAGAATACGTCTTCAATAAACAAAACAATTTCAGCTGTGGTGACACTGGAGGCGTAGCAATGATTTTCCTACTGAAAATAGCATGAAGTTGCTTGTTGTCCAACTATTTCACAAACACATGGAAGTTTCCACTTGATGTTAAAAGCTGGACTGAAAGCACTAGCACCTTTCGCTGCTAGTGCAACTCTTGCTGCACCCGACGGAAGCGGAGAAAACCCGGACTCCTCAATCTTGAACGAGAGAATTGAATAGTGGGGATGCAGGTAAAATATTGTAACGGTGGCAAATCCCCTCTTACTGAAATTCGCAATTAATTCATTTACACACAACCTAACGTAGCGCTAGTCTCGGTTAAATCCTAGAAACCAGTGGTTTAGCCAGTAATACTTTGTAATTGTGGCAAATCTACTTTAACACCAGCAGAGAACAAAGAAGAAAAATGTAGGCGTGTCTTCAAAGCTGCTACGGGTGGCCGAGGTCGTTAAGGCGCAGAATCGTGAGCGGGAGGTCTGGGGTTCGAATTCCACCAGTATCGTCCACTGAGGTTTTTTTTCAGATTTTCTTCAGTTCTCATAAATGGCAAATGCCTGGGAGGTACCCTAAACTTAGGCCTGGAACGTTTCCTTCCTTAAAAAATCCTTTCCCAATATATCATTTCATCTCACGTAGCATCAGTGTTCACCGCCTGTGGTGCCTCAGTGTAAAAACGGGCGTTAAACACCATTAAAAAATCTCTCTTCAAAATATAGCATGACGCTATAGTTATAGTGTTATTTTCTAGCTATTATCTAACTATTCTCTCCCGCTGTCGCTCGAGAGCAGCAAGAATTTTAAGAAGCGCTAGCAGCCAAAGCTACTAGTCTTTTCCTTCCAGCCTGTACGGATAATAGAAGTTTCCATGTGTACTATGGTATCCGAATTTATGTAGAAGAATCAGTAATGTGCATCGGTTTATTATGTACAGTATGTATTGCATTGCTCGTTAACAATAATGCATTGCAACTGTTGACGATATCATAACAATACACCATTGCGAAAGCAAACACGCAGTCGGCCTTTACGAACATGTTCGACACATGAGTTATAGAGAAGCATCGCCACTTGTTCTTGCTTTTCATACACCAAGGGTAGTAAATGAATTGTATAATATGAGGGTGTGTGCCGCGTGGGCATGCGTGTATTTGTGAATGTTTTTAGTGTAACATTTTAAAGTTTTCACAACCCTAGTTTCTAGGTATGATAAATAAATTAACGATGCTCTAAATGAGCTCCAGTTTGAAGCAACGTTTTATAAGTGCGGGATGCGACGCAGGAATTACACCTCGTGATGACGTTTGTTCTTTCAGCCCCACGTTTCGGTGCCAGTTTGATGCAGGATTGTAGGTAGGGTGTGGGAATTGGGCCATGTGGTAGTTGTGTTGATTAATTTAAATCAGCTGATCGCAGATTTCTCACGACTGTTGCAGACCTCAAACTCTGCTTTAACTTCACTCTCTCTCTAGGGCTTTTCGCTGATTTCTGAAAGCCATAAGCTATCCAAGGCTGCGTGAATGGGAATTTTATATGATAAATAGCGCCTGGTAATTTAATTTCTGAAGTTGTTTATTCTCCAGAACATGAATATTTAGACTAACTCACGTCTCACATCAAATCACAGGCAAGTTAATCTTAGTAAAAATCTAAATTTTTTGCCTTCACCAAATGGTGCCAAATGTGAAGAGATTGTTAATTCAACGGTTTTCTTAATGCAGCCCAGTAATATTATACCGGTATCTCGCTGGTCATTCACATCAAACCTCGTTATTGCCGGAACTAGTATTGAGCACTTGACACTCTTCCCTGATCTCCGGGCGAGGGCAGTCACAAGTATCTGGGCCCGGAAACGTCTGAGACGGCGCGATTTTTGGGCAAAATCTATCCCATTTACACTCAATATGAAATAACGCTATCCACGGACAGCGGCGCGAAATATTCCCGCCAATTTTGTGCTAACGTCTCTCATAGGTTAGTACTTAACTCATCGAATTTCATTTCTATTCGCTGGACAATTTCGGTCAAGCCAAATGCTCCGCTATTCATCAATAAGATGACGTTAACAGATTTCATACTACTGCCGGTGACTCTTTTACTCGGACACTGTAACTTAGCCACCGAGCAAGACGGTGTCTCGCCTGAGGCGTGGGCATTTGTAACTCTAGTTGCATACCAGAAGGGATTAACTTGTCTTGTCTGACAATTGCCAAGTCTTACAGTGTTCGAAGAAAGACATTTTTCCTTACTTTGCCATATTACAACATGTAATTTCTTAAAATATTACCAAAAATTACACTTTATGAACACATTTAAACACTATATAGTATTGATTGTACATGTACGAGTTATGTCATTAAAGTTCCCCCACTGAAAGAAAATGCACAACATATTTGCAAATAATTACTGAGTTGCTGATTCTAAAATTACAAATATTAATTATTTCAATTACTCTGTAATTGGTGGGGAGCCAGAGACAGCTTCAAGTTTAACGACAAAGTTGCCTGGATTTCCCCTTTCAAACTGAAAGCAAAATGTGAAGAAATTCTCACCCAAGCTGTGCTCTTGTATTTGAGCTGAGAACTGCAAGCTAGTAAGTAGAAATGGTTGTTGCTTTTACACAGAAAATGAGAAAGAAAAGACAGAGGCGTTTTCAAGCTCTTGTGTGGGCGGACAACGCTCTAACTAAAGATAGTGTTTTATAGTTAAACATTTCTGATTATTACACGAAGTTTAGGCGGCGTTCCTTATTTTCCACATCAATGTACTAATACTTTTTATAAGTGTTATTAAGCAGATTCCTTCCGCATGGCCTTTTACAGTCTTCATCTTAGCTATAAATATGTTGAATCCGACAGGGCTAAAGCTGAGATATAAGCCCTTACAGATCGCCTTATTGTTCTACCAAATAGCTTTAATTAACAAATAAGTGTGCATTCAACAACAGGTTCTGAGGTGCCATCCCTTTAGCCAATTAGTCACAACTTCAGTTTCAGTGGAAACCGCCTTGCAAAGTAATTTCTTAAATAATTACCCGGCTAAATGAACCTTCTCCCCTTCTCCAATGAAGTTGCAATGTGGTTAGAAAGTGGAATGGCGTAAACTTCCTTCTCTCCACCATTTCCTTTTCTTCCGTCATCGCTTCTATCTTCCTCCTCTCTTCATATTTATCGCGTCATAATTATTAATCACGTTACGACGCTCCAGGGAAATTTCTAGAATTGTTACATATTTGGGATGTAAGTATGCATCCTACATACGTCTATGAATACTAATGCTCCCTCTCATTTTAAATATGCGTTTCTTTGTTTATTTTCATGGTGTCTAAAGCTGTTCCAAATAACAATTTACTTACTCAGAATTACTATATACAGCGGGTCATTTTAATCCAGTATTAAGTTTTTCCTTGTTTTGTTCTCTAGGGGAAAAAGTTTGGGATCAATTTAATTAAAACAGAATAGAGTTTTTGCTCCAGAGTTCCTGATGACAGTAGTCAACAATGGTGAATACCTTTGAACTTGTTTCGATTTTTTTTGAGTAATGTTTAACGCCCGTGTTTACTAAGGCACCACAGGCGGTGGACACTCATGATACACGAGATGAAATGATATTGGGAAAGAGTATTTTTAAGGAAGGAAACGTTCTAGGCCTAAGTTTAGGGTGCCTCCCCTGCATTTGCCATTTATCAGGATTGAGGAAAACCTGGAAAAAACTCTAGTCAGGGAGGACGGTCCTGGTGAGTTTCGGACCCCAGACCTCCCGCTCACAAGTCCGCGCCTTGACGACCTCTGCCATCCGTGGCGACAACTTGTTTCGATAAAAAGCGTTACTTCTACAGATCCTCACAAGTTATTTTTCATTAATGTTGCCTCTTTCATTTATATAACGTTGATCTCATTTCGTGTCTAAAGTTCTTTTGCTGTTAAATATTGTAAAGGTGTAATAAAAAGGCATATCAAAACCTTGGAGAAACATTCCCTGCAAATATGTTATAAGAACATGGGTCCAGAAATGATTTATTTCCTTGTTAGAGCCCATTGTCCATAACTCTGTTTACAGGGCATGATAAGCAACTAAAAGTCCAGCATAGCTGTCTGTGGCACATCCTCAAAACAAAACAGTTGTTTAATATGTACAGGAGGAAAACATTTCATTTTATTATTTGTTAAATGGGGCGGGGTACTGTAACTATTCTTAGTTCCGAGGCTCGCCATTGAGGTGGTCGTTGTGTGCCACGTACTCCTCTTGTTATGCTATTCCCTTCATTGCTTAACACAGCACCGAGCACGTAGTGTCAGTTCTGTGTGTTTACGGAACTCGTTCCTGGTACAATAAAATAGTAAATGCGGAGTTGGCAGATCGTCAATGATCTATGGATTATCAAAGATGTAGACAGCCTTTGTGTTTGTATTCTGCAAGGCTGCCGATATTACAAGATACTCCAGGAATACATCAGCGCATCAGGGAGTCCATGTTAAAGCGAGTTGATGGATGTATTAATGCTAACGGAGGACATTTTGATATGATTATCTGTTTCTCGCTGCTCTGTTTTTGAATATTCTGGTACGTGGTATAGGTGTAGAAAAAGGGCTGTATTAAGGATATAGTACAATTCTGGTCCTATGTTCATATATTTTTATCCTATATATGTGAAAAATGTTTCTGCAATGTTTCGACTTTTTGTTACACCTGTATATATGTATCCCTAATGATAGACTTGTTTAAATACTACACTATGAAAAGATTAGAACTGTTTTAAAGCCATTATAATTTATTTTAAAAGTCAAAGTGATAGCACTAACATGGAAAACAAAATTGATATAAATTATTCACAAACGGGAAGATAATATAAATGGAAAAATAAAGATGAATTACAGACATTAATACATTATGTGGAATAATATACAAATAATATCTTTAAGCACAATAAGGGATAGAACAGGTAGGTTAACAGCTGGGAGATATATTTAAAGTTAGCCAGTTAAAGGTAAAGAAAAATACGCTTAGAAATATATATTGTCTCTGCAACTAGAAACAACACATGATCTTGTACATTAAACCCGTTCTGAGATATTTAAGAGAGATATGAAATGAGCAAGTTTCTACCACAAGAAAAAATTATTTTGCAACTTTATCAAGAGTTAAAGCGGTTAGCCCAACTGTACAAAGGGATTACATTACGGTTGTAGTTTGTATTTTAAAATTATTTTAATGTTTGTCCTCGGAAATATATGGAACAATAATGTATAATAAAATAGATTGGAAAACTATTTATTTGCAAATGCATGCGTTTATAGTATACAATAATAAATAAAACACCAACCTAGAATAAAATAAACTGCCAGAGTTTATTTAGTATTGCTCTTTACACCCCCTCTCCCGTTATAAGTCATTTAAAAACTGAGCTCTCTGGCCTTTTGCAGCTATTTGCTTATCTTTAGAGTCGTTATTGTTTCCAACTTTGCGGATTTTTTTTTTTTTTTTTTTTTTTTTTGCAAAATATTTCAAGCCCTGCAACTTAATTTCGTTTTATTATACTGACATTTTTATTAACAGCATTGCCAAAATTAAAAAATAAAATAATGGTGAGGAGCGGAAAAGAATCACTAAACGCCTTAAAGGTTTATTAATAACTCATAATTCATATTATTACTATACTCATAAATAATTACTTCATTTTACCATTTATTGGACCATGACGCCATAATGTCAGGCTTTAAATGAACTAAAGGCAGACAAAACTAGTACTTTTTTACAAATTTATGAAACATTTTCCATTGTTGATTGATTATACTAGTTGGGTAATGTATTATTCGAAATTATAAATAATTTGTTACCCATGAGGTGGTATTTTCGTAGGCTGTTCGCGGGGTGGCACATGTCCGATATTAATCGAACCTCGATTATTGTTGCCTGCCGCGATCACCTCTGTGTATCTGATTCTTGATATGTAATTACACGCGGGCTCCGCCTCGTAACCCCCTAGCATCTCAAGGGCCCGATATCGCTGTTTTGTGCACGCGTAGTCACGGGATAAACGAGGAGAAGGAAGACGATGCAAATGAATTAATGTTCTGCCTCCTGGAGCGCTACCTTTGCCGACGAATGCCTATTTCTTAGACACGTGATTACTCGACGAGGAACTGACTCGAAGTGAGAATCTGAATGTTAGCGAATTAATAGAATCTTAATATTCGCATGAATGAACTTTCCACGTCTCGCATAGTGGGAATAAAAGTTGAATCGGAACATCGAATAACTGCATCTCCAAAATTCGAAACCTGGCGCTTAGAACTGGTTACCGTCAGACTGAAACTCGACTCGGATACTGGGAGTGAGAGTTGAAACTGCGTGCTAGAAAGTGATGTCTAGAAATGAGTGACTGACGCTGCAAACTGAATGAGAATGCGTCTTGACTGCGAGCTGAACGAAAACTGGAAATCGAACGAGTGTAGCTTGAAAACCAGAACTAAGAATGAGTGGACTGATTACTAGAAACTGAAACTGCAAACTGAGTAACTTGGCGGAGGAGTTTCTCCTTATATACTGTCTTCGAGCCACGGTAACGTGACGTACTTAACTCACACGGGGCTTCAGAAGTAAACCCGAGGGTTCTGAGCTCTCTAAATGATTATCATAGGTAAGTTCTAGCTCACTTTCACGCGCTAACATTTACCATTTCAAAACTTTCGTTCCTTATACATTGACATTTAAACATGCGTCCATGTGGTCTAAGAGGTCACTCACACGTTTACCGGCTCTAAAGGAAATTTTAACAACGCGAAAATGATTTGGAGCTAGTAAGGGGCGCAATGGGCATTGTTCCTGTCTTCCTTTGTCCAGGTGGTTTTTTTTTTTTTTTTTTTTTTTTTTTCCCCATTTTCATCGTCGACGATCTTCGCCTAAGACTAATTGCAGCGCCACCAGACAACATTCCCCTGTGTTACTGTTAATATTACTTTACACATGTTATCAATTATTAAGTATTTCTTCATAGTTTCCATTAGGCATCAATCGCCCTTGTAATTTATACATTGTATTCTGTATATTACAGATTATATGTGCCTCTGACTTTATACAGTAAATAATATTTAAATGTTATAAAATTGCTATAGTTTATGTCTGATGCAAATTCGCTTCCTGACGAGGGGGGTGTGAAGAACTGTTTCACATAATGACGTAATTTGAGGGTAATATGTATTTCAATTTTGTTTACATCCAAGCACTTACAGCCTATTGATATGAGGCCCTTATTTTATTAGCGGATTACTGAACACTTCAATGATATTAATAATTAGCTCGCCAATATGAACGAAAATATCATATTCGTCCTACTGATTAAATCAATAATTTATTAAGCCAACAATCTGAGTTAGGAGAATTAAATAATAGTTGCAGCATTAGCAAGCAGAATTAAAGCTGCATTTTTCGTAAATAAATGCTACTTGAGATTTTCTGGTTATAAAATCTGACATTTTCCATTTCTATCACGTGTTACTGAAACAGTTTTTGCATAGAAGTTTTAAAAGAATTAATGGGGCATATCGAAATAAAGAATGAATTTATTTGGCATCTTTGAATCAGCTATCCCAACCTTTCGAAATGATCCGAGATACAATGATATTGACTTTTCTGAGTGGTTTTCAGTAAGTGATATGACAATAAATGCTTGAGTATCTAGAACATGAAGGGAAAACATTTTAATTCCTGATACAATATTTGTATTCAGTTCATCCAGCTTTTTAGGCATTTTCTCACTCAGTACAAGTTGTAGCTAAAAGTTTGCTCTAACAGAACCGTTCGAAGCATCGTCTTTTGTTCACCCTACAGTATGCAGGCAAAGAGCGAGGGCCTCTGGTATTTCCTACGGTTTAGGGCATAGTGTTACCTCAGCAAGTATGACTTTATGAATCTGGGTAAAAGCTATTTATATATTTGCTAATGCAAATTTGGAAACCAATTTAAAACTCATTATTCTCTGTGAATGTTCCTAGCGTTTGGAAAAATAATATCTATATTTTACTAACTATAATAACTTGTTTCATAAAAATATCTTGGATACATTTTTTGTCGTGACTTTCGTTTTCTCTTCATTTTTAATCATCTGTCAAGCACCAATCTGAATGATACTTACCTCTGATTTTGAATTCTGGCCCCTGTACGGATTGACTGCTCCAATCCACACTCGACCTTCAATTTTAATTTTATGTGCATAGGTGCTCTACAGTAATATCTGTTGCCAGTATAAATCTCTCAAGCTGTTCTGAACCTTATTCCAGGCACTCTTATTTTTCTAATCCTCTATCCAAATGTAACCCATTTAGATGGTGTAATGGATTGGAGATATTTATTGGAAATGCTGCACTATTTACAATATTATTTACAGATGACTTGAAAGTTACAGGCAGGGACAATTGATATGAGATTGTGCGTATGAAATTGGGGGAATATGCTAAAGGGGAATAAAATTATTTTGATGTATTTTTAACTAGGGACGAAATAATTTGGAAGCAAGATTTAATTAACGCATGAAATGAAAATAAGAGGAACGAGTAAAAGTTAATTAAAATAGCAGGCAAAATATGACATTAAACATAATACTGAGTTAGGCATATAAGCTGTCTCCATGTTAAATATATATATATATATATATATATGGAAACAGTTGAAACCCCATACAATTTGGGAGCTGAAATTGACACATAATCATTTGATTCGTATAAAGAAAATAAATTCTTTATTAGACAATGCGAGGGTAGGTTCATAAGTTTCCAGCCTAACAATTTCTAGGTATGATAAAGACAAAAACTACATTTCACTTTTCAATAGTTACCCTTTATTGCAATATACTTCTCACATCCTTGAATGAACATTTCAATACCCCCCCCCCCAAATAGAGTTAGAAGTCTTTTCTACAAAATGGGCACAAACAGCATCCATCACTTCTTCGTCACACTTAAATTTCCTACCTCGAAGGTTCTTCTTGAGTTTTGAGAAGAGGAAATAGTCACTGGGCTGTAGGGTAAATGGTCGATCTCCTTGAAGTCACATTTCTTCACAGCTTCCTTTGCAACAAGAGCTGTGTGCACAGCCACATTGTCGTGATGAAGGCGCACACCATCACTCAGCTTTCGTCGCCTTTTCTCTTTGATGGAAGCACGTAGTCTGTGCAGTAGACCAGCATAGTACTCCCCATTTGCTGTAGTGTTCCTCTCCTTGAAGGGTATTCCTTCACAGTGCCAAAATATTGTGGCCATCATCTTCTTGGTTGACTGAATAACCTTGACCTTTAGAGGCGGGGTTTCGCCAGGTTTACGCCACTCCATTGATTCTCTTTTGGACAATGGATGGATCACAGTAAATGACCATAGTTTCATCTCCTGTAACAATGGTTTGCAGAACTTCTCTCTCGTAGCCATGGCAGAGCTCCAAAAAAGTCAACAATTCAAACGTAATCTCAACGGAATTTTCCCTTAAATACTTCTTAATTAAAATCATTTCACCTTCCACATTACTTTTCCGAATCCCAATTAAATTGAACGTTCAACAAATATTTGAATTTAACATTTGACAACAGTTGAAGCGTTGCTGCTTTTGGACTGAGAAAAGAAGTTATGCCCCCATCTTACACTAACCTTATTTATGTTTAAATATTTATGAATAATTCTAAGGACTGTTGTTTTAGAAAGGCCCAATCTTGCCGCTATTTATGTAATTTTGAGCCGCCGGTCTTCCATAATTTCCCCTTCCACAAGAGCGATGTTTTCTGGAGTGAGCACTTCCAAGGGCCGACCTGCACGCTCTTCGTCTTCGGTGCTTCCTCGACCCATTCGAAAAAGTTTGGTCCATTCTTTTACGGTAGAACATGAGGGGGATGCTTCCCCATATACACCATGCAATCGCTGTTTAATTTCATTTAGAGTAAATCCTAGAATTTAATAACAGCTCGAAACTCATTTTAAACCTGTCACAATCTTCTACACATAGCCTTCTTTATGTAACTGTATCTGAACAGCTGAACACAGTGAAGCGGAAGCTACAGCTGCGGTTATTTACTTGATAGATAAGTTATGACACCAGATAAGGAGTTTGTGAAGGCGATATTAGCGAGGCCGGAAACTTATGGATCTACCCTCGTACGTTACAAAGTTTCTATTGATGAAGATATTGTCTAATGTACTGCTGAAGGGTGTAGCAAATTAACATTTTTGGAAGCTAAATTCGTTTGGTTTTATATTTCATATCCTTCTTTAACATAATCACTTTAGGAATTTCAGTATAACGGTCAGTCAAGTCAGAAGCTGCTTACACTGTGTTTTATAGTGACATTAACCTCTGCCTGGTAACAAGCAAAACATGTTGAGCTTGAATCTGTCACTCATTGTTGGAAACGGTCATAAAACAAGGTACTTTCTTATTGGCTAATTTAATTGAAACCTACATACTTGGTATAGTTTATGTCACAATGCAGAAACCCCGCTAGGCAATCGTAAAACGATATAAGAAGAACCAGAGCTACGTCTCTCTCTCTCTCTCTCTCTCTCTCTCTCACTCTCTCTCTGGTCCTTGTCTGCCCCCGGTCTTCGTCTTCTACCTGTCGTTTTTGGAGAGCGATCTGCTGGCTACACCCTCAGCATTAGGGCAACAGATCCTTAAAAGGTAAGGACCTATCAGAGCTATAACTTGTAATCACAGCCAAGATTTGGAACTTGTCTCCTTTAAATAAATTAAGTTGGCATGGCACGTTGGGTTTTGTCTCTACCATTACCCTTCAAAGTAGCTACCACCCTAAGTCACAACTTTAGTCGTGACAATATCAAAGCCACATTCATCAATACTTATTAATCTTATATATTTAAATTTTATTACACACCTTTGTTTTTGTGTTCTTGCCATTCTAAGTGACATTTAAAAGGATACGGACTAATGCAATGCACAAAACACAAAATTCTAAGGAATGTTTGCTTAATAAGATCTGAACCAGCAGTTATGACTGCTATTTCGACAGTTATGACAGCTAGGCATTGCGTGACAAGTTTATTTAGCCTAGCGATTTAGAAGAGGGATACACGTAGAGTGGAAAATGATTTTTATATATGAGGCTCCATATGTACTAGAAGGAAATTCAAAATATTCAGATCTGCTGCTGAGCAAACAAGGCAGAAAGAATAGGGGCCAAACATATTTGCTACATGGTTTCTAAAGTCATGCCCTTATGTTCTATAAAGTATACATTTAAGAATTAATTTCTTTACTTTATAGTTTGAAATTGGGAAGATTTGGCAGAAAAAGCATGGTAGTTAAACGTATTTTAAAATACTGGTGTAAGATAGCGTCAAGAGAAGAAGCAGACGCTCAAAGACTGGGGTAAGAAGTTGGTTAGCTCAACTAAAGAGAATAGTCCAAGAGGTTGGAATAGGTGAAATGGAGGAACGACACATAATGAATAGACAAGGGCTACAGAATAAAGAATATTATAAGGGGAGCCCTCCCCATTACCGTGGCATATTGAGGAGCTCAATCTTTTCACAGAGGTCTGCGCATCCCGTAGGTTTTTGCATTAGGACGGCACCTAGAAGCTATTCCGACCCGCCGTTCGGCTGCAGACGTTTGCGACGCCCAGACGCGCCAAGTGAACTTAGCTTCAGAAGCCGAGCGCACCTAGCTGCCAGTAATTGACTGGTGGATAGGCCTACTAGCTTGGCCTACTCACTAAAGGGGTGAGTTATCCCAGCATTAAGGAAGCCACCACCACCACCCCACGAACGACAGCGATTCAGGCGAACCTGTCCCCAGGGTACACGCCTTCGGCACTCCCCTGGGACACGCTGCCGTCGTGAGTACTCAATTTCCCGTGAGTTCCGGGACCACTGCTACGCCGAGTCCAACCCAATCCGGACAACTCCCTTGCGGGAGGGGCTCGTTTCAAGTCCGGCCCGGCTGCTGCTAGTAACGTCAGAAGTACCCGGGTACTCAGGGTCCGCAGAGCCCGCACCAGAAGCATCTGAAGAGCAACGACCGAAGCCGCGCCCTCCCCCCCCCCCCTTACGGGGAGAATAAAGGATAGACGTTTTTGGAAGTAAGAAATATGAAGGAAATTTGAGAAAGAATGGGGGCGGGGAAAATATGTAGATGTTTGTAACAAAAGAAGAAAGGGAGGGTAGAGTAGATATATTGCGATTAAGTGCATTAAAAGTAAAAAGGGAGAGTATTCACAAAGTGGAGAAATAGAAGAAGACATTCATTTCACAATGAATGTTCACAAACTCAGATGTACGGTTTAAGAAATGGGACAGTTGTGGGTAGCAATTGTGATAGTAAATTTGCTGATTATATAGGGTAGGTAAGAGAGAAATTGTTGAAAAGAGTGATTATTAGTTAAGAAGGAATATATCTAGGGAGATAAGGAAAGAACTATGGAAAGTAGGATATAATACATATACAACCAGGGTGTTAAGTGTATAAGATTCCAAACAGATATACTCTAGAAACAAAGGCAAAAAAAATGTAAAAGCATTTGTTAAACTTTTCATTGACAGAGAGAAATAAATATTCTGTTCTGTTGTACTTTATATTTTTCAATGTTTTAATGTTATATAAAATAGGTTTATAGGTAAATTTGTCAATTTTTTAGAAAATATCAACAAGTAGCTATTAATAATTAAGTTAACTAATTTGTTTTTCAAAAAATAAAATATTCTTTAAACGATGTCCTTGAATTGTTAAGAAGAAATAAACATGAACATCAAAGGCAATAACTTGTTTCAGTCTGTAATTAAAATTTATATGTCGGTCTTTAGAAAATACCTTTCTAATTATAAGATAGTAACATTATTGGATAAAATATAAATCAACCACATGAAGCTTTTTAATGTTGGCGAATAAAGACATACTCTGATAGACAATTTAAGAAGTAATTATGATGTAGATCAATTTTATATGCACTATTTTGAAGGAAAGTTCTTTGTGCATCATGAGTTTCAATCAGATTTGTTGCTAATTGTAGTTTTTAGAATGCTCAATACTTAAAAGTCTTGTGATAACAAGGTGGAAAAATAAGTTCTCTGTTCATATTAGCGCCCCTTTCAGATACTCTTAGGTTTAGGCGTCTATATCATCACAGGAAAACCACCGCTGTGGTTTCGTCGTTTTTCTCTCGGCAAGTATTTTTAAATTGTTTTCAATGCCTCTCCGCCGACCTGCCAAGGCAGCAATGCTGAGCTTTCTAGAGGAAAAGAAACCGCCACAGGGGTTTAAAAGCAATTTAATACAGTTCAGAAGAGTTGGCAGAGATTGGTTTAGACTTCAGACCAAGGGAACTTTAGGTGATTTATTTTTTCTTCTTTTTACAGTCTAAATTCTTACTGCGGATCAATATTGTGATTTTTCTTTTTTTATTTTGCGAAATGTGCTTTTTACTGAATTGATTTTGCATGTTTTTACATTCCATTATGTTAAACTGGAGCGGATTCCAAGCTAATGGAATCGCGAATGCTTGATGACGCTTTTGAAGTTGGAAGTGATGAAATAAACAGTGCTGAGAAAAGGGTTTAGTGCAAAGTAAAAGAAAAAGCTGCTAGCTTTACCCTGCTTATACAGAGTGATCAAGTACGACGCGCTTTCGCTATGGACAAGCTACTGTTGCTTGTCTTGCAGATGGTCAAAATCTGTACCTCATCCTGCTTATCAAGAACTGGATTTGTCGAACTCTATGCAATGATTTCCTTACTTTATTATTATTATTATTATTATTATTATTTTTTTTTTTTTTTTTTTTTTTTTTGCAGCTGGTAGAAAATGTTTGCTTGAAGCTTCATCTACCTTCCTACTCGTGCACATTAATATTAGTGCAGATCTGTGAAGAAATGATATTTTCGCTCATAATCTTTAACATCTGAGACAGCATGAGCAGTCATTGAAGTATTTTTGTTCGTTAGTGTTTCCGTATTTCGCTTTTAAATAAGCAGGTTATTAGTTATGAAGGTCATACTGAAAATCGTGAGCAACCCATTGATAAAATTCAAATTCCAACGATGTAAAAAAAAAAAAAAAAAAAAAAAAAAAAGGACTCCAGGATCGTGATCTACAGACTTTACGCTACATGTTGCCATATTGTGACATCGTTAGCTTCTATCACGTAATCACAGGCAGTATTTTAAAAATGGCGGACATCAATATTTCGTTTCGACAACGTATTGTCATTGAATTCCTTGTTAAAGAGGGAAAATCAGCTGCTGAAATTCACTTCAGACTGCAACGTGCTATGGAGATGTCTGCATGGGTGCTAGCAGTGTTAGGAGATGGGTGAAGCATTTCAAAGATGGGAAAATGAGTATCCAAGATGAGCCTCGTAGCGGTCACCTGCGAATTGCCTTCACGGAAAGAGTTGATGCGCTCATTAGAGAGGACAGGCGTATCACTGAGGATGAAATCACTGCAAAATTTGCAGGAGTAAGAAATGATAAAAGGCTTGTTATCGAAAAGTTTGTGCCCATTGGGTTCTACGTTTATTGACCGAAGACCACAAACTTCAGAGAATAACCATCAGCCAAAACCATCTTCAGAGATTTCAAAATGAAAGTGATGATTTTGACGAGTATTATGACAGGCGATGAAAGCTGGGTCCATCATTACGAGCCTGAAACAAAACGTCAGAGTATGGAATGACTCCATTTGGATTCGTCATCGAAGAAGAAAACGAAGACAGTGCGGTCTGCTGGGAAGGTTATGGGTAGCGTCTTCTGGGATGCACAGGGTTGCATTCTGGTTGATTTTCTTAACCCTGGACAAACCATGAATGCTGTCCGCTATATCCAGACACTTTGGAAACTCCCTCGTTCATTGCGCGATAGCTACCCTGGAAAGAGCATCCTGCAATAGGACAATGCGCGCCCTCACACTGCCCGTGTCACAATGGAGATGAAATCATTCGGGTAGGAAACTCTTCCGCATCCTCCCTATAGTCTCGACTTGGCAACCTCCGACTACCATCTTTTTGGTTCTGTTAAGGAACAGATGCGAGGTCAATACTACGAGACGGTGGAGGATATTCGGAAGGTAGTGCGTCGGTGTCTTCGTGCAGCTGGAACGGAGTTCTGCCTTAAGGGTATTTTCAAACTTGCAGAACGATGGGAAAAATGTGTGCAAAGAAATGGAGACTATGTTGAAAAGTGGGAGAAAAGTCTGTAGATTACGATGATGTATTTGGTTTATCTAAAAAATAAATATTAAGAGGTTTAAAAATTGTTGCTCAATATCAGGTATGGCCCTTGTAATTTATACCTTGTTTTGAATGCTATGTCTTTTACATGTGGTTATTTGTTTATTCATTTGTGCAGTTGAAAAACAAGCTTTGCTACTACACATAGCATTGGAAGCACCATAACGCCTTTGGGGGAACCTTTATCAGAATAATATATTTTTATCTTTCATACACTTTGAAGCCTATTCTGCGGTTGATATTATCAGTGACTATAACACTGATTCAAAAAATGACGCAGAATAAGAAAACAAATTGGAGTTTAATGATTAATCTCAAGAACAAATCAATTTGTATCCCGCAGTCTTGTCATAAATTTACATAAGACCAAACAGGAATAGTGCAGAAGTCCGCACACCCCTACACGCTATACATTTAATTTAATATTTTAACAAGAAGAATTGTATTAATTTAGTAATGGATGTACCGCTAGTTGTCCAAGGGATCCGTATGTGCCCCACCATGCTGGAGACACAATGCTATGCCTAGTAACAAATAATGGCGACAGGGATATCAAGCCGAACAATGAATCATTAGGTTGTTATTCGCCGATCGTCCACGATCTGTGAGAATTTCTTGACTTCTAATGACAGCCTTTCGGCCCACGACTACTGTGCTTTTATCTATAGTCATTTTTCAATAAGCATTTCTTTATAATAACTTTAAATCTTGGTAATAATCTCATTTTACTACAAAAATAGATAATTTCTGTGTTTATAACGTCCATAATTTAGATACTCAATTTTGAAAGCTAAGTGCATCACTGCCACCAGCAAAAGAAAATGAAATGATCTACAGAATAACTGTTTCCCAACAATAAAGGACTTGTAAAAACAAAGTATTCCATTTTTTCCCCCCTAATATGATTAACCCATGGGTTGAATGCTAAATGCTAACAAAATGAATTGAAAACTAATAAGAAAAATATTGACAAGTTTTACTGTTAACTAAGGCTAATAGTAGGAACAGAAATACATCTGTTGTTATGCAGATGCTTTTAAACTTGCTAAATGACAGCATAATGCGTTTTTAATTAAACACCAAAAGATACTTGGCAACTTTTTGAAATGAATCTTTAACACTATATGCAAAGGCACATAAAAAGGGAAGAAACAAAAAGTTTAAACATAATTTAAGAGGCGGGGAAATATTAAGAAATTACACTAAGAGATTAGGTGAAAAAACAGCTACAGTGTATAAAGAATCTTACACAGTAACTGAAATATTCATGAAAAATAAAAGAGTGAAGAAATTATATGATGACTCCAAATGGACGGTAGTTAATTATGTTAATTTTATATAGTCTACACAATTAAATAATATTTTAATGTCACAATATAAACTGATTATATGTACGTGCTTTGTATGAAATAGGTTAAAATTAGCTTAAAATAAAACAAAGATGTGTTACGTTTGAAATGATACTGAATACCTAGCATTGTATTCTATACGAACTGTGCTAAATGCCAAATACAGTTACAAGCACAATAATATTGGGGCGACTGCACCTGCTGCTTATACCCACTGTTATCGTAATTGCAAATGACACCATCTGCTGCCAGCCAAACCGCTCTGCTCATTCCTCTATTCGTACAAGAGAGTCCATTATAGAAGGTAAAATATTTACCATTTAGTTCCAAGCTTCTGATTTTCAAGAACAGATATACACTTTCAATAAAGTGTTAAAGAGTAGTCCAGTTTGCCCTTAGATTAATGTGGTTACGCTATCTTTCCACCGCAGCCAACAGTGAAGTAGTAATAATAATTTACCAATAATTTTTTCCCAAAGGATTTACCGTTTCTGTTGTGCAGCAGTTACTAAAAAGTATTAAGCGGTAAAAATATTAATGCCAACTTAAATTGCAACTCAAAAGTTAATCTTAGATCCTTGAAGTCTGCTAATTAAAGTATTCTCAACAGAATTCGCCAATAAAAATTGTTGCTAGTTTTCGGGATTTCGAAAATCATCTTGTACTTAAGAAGTCAAAAAATAAATCTGAACTAATATAGGTTACTTTGATCCATTTACACAACGAATATTTAGCTCCTTTCTTATAAATGGACCATAAGCATGTATTTTACATTAATATAAATAAATTTAAGCCTCTGTTACATACTATATATTAGCTATATGCACGTAAATGGAAGTTCATGATTGATTTATCCAGCATAGGGTTTAAAGTTTGATGTTCTGGTTCTTTTAGAGTTGAGTGAAGATAACGAAGTCAATGAAGGCATAAAATACTTTCATTATAAATAGGAAACATAAATAGAGAGAGATTTGAAAATTAAAGCAGCTCTTTGGTTAATGTTATTTCTATGTTACAGAAACACTAGCCAAGGAAGACTTAAATTTTTCTTCACCATGTAAGTGACCCCTAATATTAGAGGGAGTAACTGAAGGTTTTGGTATTGTGAGACAGTATATAATAGTTCTGAAAAGATTGTGCAAAGATCAAGTGGATAACTTTTCCAGGCAATTTGAACAAATTGAACATTATGAAATCAAAAATGGGAGAAAGATATCAGATTCCCTACAGTGATTGGAGCATTAGATTGTATTCATATAGAGGCTGAAAGAGTTGGGTGACGTTTATAAAGTATTGTCGAGGAGGCAAACCGTGCAAGTAAAAACGGAAGACTGGCAAGAATTTGCTCACAATTTTTATCGACATGTCGCACCTACGAGTCTTTACTTGTGAAGAAAAACTTGGAACTGCCTACTCGTTTTCACTCACAACATAATTGGTTTTACCTCTCAAGAATAAACTCCAGTTATCCCTTGTCCATTGTGATTATAAAAGTCTTATCCATTTTTTGAGAAAACACCTGAGAATGTATGTGTGTTTTAAGCTGATCTGAAAGGTGCTATTCACTCATGAAAGAACAGCTGTGGTGTGTCCGCGTTTGAGGACATTTACTTACCAGGAGGTTCAAGCGGACTTTGACGGAACTTCCATAAACCAGCTCCCACCAGGACAAATGTCAGACTACTGGTTCAGGAATTCAGGTTAGAGTGCAGGATGTGAAACGTTCCAGTAGCCCAGTGTCAGCTAAACCGTGCAACAGGTAGAGGATGCAATTGGCAGGACCCCAAAAGTATCAATCAGGAGACTAAGTCGGGAGTTGCATGTACCGCAACCGACAGTGTGGAAAATTCTCCATTACGCCTTGAAAAAACGGTTATATCATCTCCAAATCTGACATAAGCTGCAAAGAGGGACTACGTTGGTCGCAAAGCAATGATGTGTGTCGACTTGTTGTAAGCAATTGAAGAGGATAATTGGCTGTAAAATACGCTCTTTAGCGATGAAGACACCTTCCACACATGGGGCATAGTCAATTGACACAACTGCAGAGTGTGGGAGGATGAACAGCCAAATGAGATCCTTGAGTGGGAACGAAACACCCAAAAAGTCAATATGTGGTTGATGATCACAAAGTCTTAAGATATATGGACCATTCTTCTTCGCAGAACCCGCAGTGACAAGTATTTCGCATCTCGAAATGTTGCAGCGCTTCCTTCAACCACAATTGCGACGGGATGGCATCTTGAAAACGGTGATTTTACGCTTCACACCAAATTTGGGCTCTGCAATCTCTTGATCTCAGACCTCTTGATTTTTTTTTCATGGGGATACTAAAGTCACAAGTGTACAATGGCTAAAGCAACTCCATTGACAATTTAAAGGAGCGTATCAGGCATAAGGTGATCAACATCACGCCTGCAATGATATTGAAAGTTGTTTTATGAAGCGACGCGTCGCTGGGAGTTGTGTGTTGATTGATTTTGTATATTTATGGACGCCCTTTAACATCTCAGGTCATCAGCTTCCCATTCAATTCAAGGCCGACAAATTTTACTCAAAAATCTCTTCTTTCAGGTTTGAGGTTCTTTTTCGTGCCATAAATCTACCATACGGGACCCACAGCTTTACTTCCCTTCCTAAGGAAACCATACTTAAAAATTTTACGCCCGAGATAATCCATCGATCCTGGCCGGGATTGAACGCGCGATCTTTGGTTTAGGAGGAATCAAATGTATGTTTTTCAAAAAAAATGGACTTTAAAATCACTCTGTACTTTGATGGAAGCAAACTGTATTTATGACTAAGGATGGATAAAGATAAGTGTCTAATTCCAGCAAAACGTCCGTTTATTTTTGTGCTTAATATAAACGAAGAACCGCCACGGGTGGCCGAGGTCGTTAAGGCACGGACTCGTGAGCGGGAGGTCTGCGGTTCGAATCCCGCCAGGACCGTCCTTCCTGACTGGGGTTTTTTCCAGGTTTTCCTCAGTCTTCATAATTGGCAAATGCCGGGGAGGTACCTAAACTTAGGCCTGGAACGCTTCCTTCCTTAAAAAAAAAAATCCTTTCCCAATATATCATTTCATCTCATGTATCATCAGTGTTCACCGCCTGTGGTGCCTCAGTAGTAAAAACGGGCGTTAAACACTGCTCAAAAAAAAAAAATAAACGAAGAACTTGTTAGATAAAGATAATAGATATTCTTATAGCTCTAAATGTTTAGGAATATATTTGGAATATATGTGTATTGTGTCAAAAGTTCAAGTTAAAATAAAACATTCTCGAATTTAAAAATTCTTAAAGAATAAACAAGTATATAAACTCCTTACGATTTTATGGAAACCATACAGAAGAAGGCAAGGAAAATCGTTATAAAAATGAAATTTTTAAGACAAATTAATCGATAAGTGGGTAAGTAACGGTTATACATATGATACAATGATATAGTTAGAAAATGTTCTACGTTCACCGCCGTCGCTCAGATGGTAACACCTTTCCTCGTCAGCTACTAGACCTGGGCTCAATCCAAGGCCGGAAATATGTTGCCTCAGTAAGATTTTTTCCCGGAATTTTCCATCAGCCCAAAATAGTGAATGCACGAAAAAATATTAAACTCCAAGGACACTGAATTTATTTGCAGCATTTCACCCATTAAATTCATTGTCTTGAAAGGTGGCGATAAAAACAAAACAACATGGATGAATCATGGATTCGCGTATATACACAGGTGTGACATATTGATTTAAATAGGAAAGTAATAAGCAATAAAAGTAGTATATCCTTTAATATTAATCTTACCTAGTAAAGATTAGTGTTAACAATGTCGATACACCGCCACGGGTGGCCGAGGTCGTTAAGGCGCGGACTCGTGAGCGAGAGGTCTAGGGTTCGAATCCCGTCAGGACCGTCCTCCCTGACTGAGGTTTTTTCCAGGTTTTCCTCAGTCCTCATAAATGGAAAATGCCGGGAGATACCCTATACTTAGGCCTGGAACGTTTCCTTTCTTAATAAATCCTTTCCCAATATATAATTTCAGATCATGTATCATCAGTGTCCACCGCCTGTGGTGCCTCAGTAGTAAAAACGGGCGTTAAACACTAATCAAAAAAAAAAATGTCGATACCCTGAGATCACACAATATATATGCATGCATTCCTGTCAAATATCAAAATGCTCTCAAGAGCAAGGCTTTTAGGCCGCTCATTTCGAAATTAAACATAATTTACCGTTCCCCAAACCGAAGGGACTTAATTAAATTCACTGCTCCGACCTGCGGCGTTTTCTATGTATGTGTTTGCTAGTTTAGAGCTGGTTTCACTACCTCCTTTGCTGATGTATTTATGTACATGAAATGTCAATTACTATTTACATTTCTGTCTTAGGATTAGCTTCCCTATATCTACGTTTAATTAGTTACACACACAGCTTAAAATATAACTTCACGATATTTTAAAGTTAAATGCGTAGCATCTTTATAAAATAATACCCTCGGGCTCTTACAAGGGAGAGATAAAATGTAATGGCAACGTTTATTACAAATTTTAAATGTCCTTTTTATCACAGGAAACACCACTTACATTTCTTCTATCTAATCCCTCCCAAGGGCTACCACCATCTACCACACTTACGGTATACCGTCTGCGTCCATCTCTTTTGATGTCCGGAAGTGACCGCCCTGTGGCATGGATGACTTTTGTGACATCGAGATTTTTTTCCGTTGAGATAGCTCTTTCATTTTGGTGAAGCTATCGTATACTAGTACTCATTGGCGGATATTGCCTTACCTGCTATCACTAGCGTCACATGAAACCTGTCAAAGTATGAAATGTTATACTTTACTTATGAATACCTAATCTATTCAGAAAACGTGAGAGTAAAACAGACGAAAATCGACTATTGCAGTCGCTAAAGTTACATTTACTGATACCAACTAAGAAAAACGAAACAGAGAAAACATTTTAGCATTCTGAACAACGTTTATAAAGATTTATGGTTGCTTAGGCGATATTGTTACCTAATTCATAAAATGAGTTCAAACTGTGTGCTGAATACGCAAAAGCAATTGCTTGAGTGAATATACATTAAGTTAGTAAAATTTACAGTTACTGAAAACACAGAAAAGTGGTCAATGATGCGTGCTCAGGAATTATATAGTGAAGGTATAGAGTTGGCTACATTGACCACAAGACAAATGCACGTCGCGTGATACAACAGATGTGATATTTTTTGGATAATTTCAGTGCGATATCGGGCTGTGATGGTCAAAATTCAAAATTTTGTTTCGTTTCATTGGTCAAATTTATGATGACGTCATTTGTAAACTAGTCGCAATATCTTCAATTGAGGTGTCTGGTAGGAGTTTGTGTCCCCTTTAACTACAAAATAAGTTAAAATAATTCCACATATTTTTCTTTTTATTCTGTGGTTTCTGGTTCCTTATAACATCACTTTGCACATTTAACTCATCGCCAAACGCTTTGAAGATATCTCCAATTTGCGTTATGATTGTTGATAGTCAATAGTTTCACTGTATCAATACCTTACTGCCACCTGCTAGCAAAAGTGGTTATTGATACATGCTCGGGAATAACAGCGGGAGTATAGAGTTGGTTACACTGACCAGAAGACAAATGCATTATTGAAGAATTTGGTATAAATTTATGATAATTTCAGTGCCATACCGGGCTGTGATTGATCATAGTTCATTTTTTTTTCATTTCATTTGTCAATTTTATGATGACGTCATATAAATGAAATGGTCTCGTTAATTCTTGGACTTATTAATATCAATTACAAATTTCTTCGTTTTAATTTATACGATCTCTCATTATACTCCACAGAAGAATGCCTTTGATCATCCCATCCCCATCTTAATCATAGTGATTAATGAATTCCTTTTCCTACTTAAAACATACAATTCGATTTTCATTTTTATATAGACAACATGTTGTTATATATCTGTCAAAGTGGTCTGTCCTGGTGGTGTAGTGGTTACCATACTTGCCTCCTACACTCAAGAACGCGGGTTCGAACCCGGCCAGGACCGATGGATTTTTTCGGGCGTAAAAATCGTAAGTATAGCTTCCTTTGGAAGGGAAGTAAAGCCGTGGGTCCCGTGTCGTACATTTACGGCACGAAAAAGTACCTCAAGCCTGTAAGAGAGGGCTCTCAGAAAAAATTATCGGCCGTTTCACGTTTTGAGTTGATTCGGACGCTGATGAGATGTTAAAGAGCGTCCATAAATAAATAAATAAAAAAAATCTGTGAAAGTAGCAAACTGTGTAATCTATCATACTGATTGATACTGTTTTATTATTTAATTGCACTTATCTTTCTAAAATTCCTAAAGCGGTTATTTAAACGACAATAACAAAGAAGAGAAATCTTGTATTCGGGTTCATTTTTCTAATCACGCCATATCAATTTTGGTTTAATGCCATTTTTGTGTATCCAGGCAGCAGCAAGATTAAAATGTTCGCACTTCTAGTTACTCGGATTATTTTATTCTCCATTTTTATTAATAAGCAGCAAAATAGTTTTAATAATACATATAGCATTTCGTGCCTTATGCACTTTATGCAAATATTACACATTATTCATACAAAATCATAATTGATATAATTCTATGCCTCCTGACACATGTGCACACATTTGATAATATATGAGTTATTTTATAAATTGACTTCCTGTTGTTTCTCAAACATTTTAAACATAACTTACCTTATTGATTATTATAGTACATGGACTATTATGCTCTATTATTTTATTTCTTAGTGAATGCTGTGTATATTAAATTTGTTCTCATAACTGTTCAACAAAATCGTATAAAAGAAAATTAGAGCGTTTAGAGAAAACAGAGAACGCCATACTCTTGGAACCATCAAATGGTCAATTGGCGGGTACTTTTATTATTATCAGCTCATGTATGCACCTGAAATCCATGACATATATCTACCTCACAAAGGAAATACCTTTGAACTTGCGGCTATATTGTTGTGTAATTTAATTTATTAAATAGCTTCCCAAGGAATTAAACGAGTTTTCTACCATGGTCTGACTTTCTGAAGTTATATATATAGGAAAATGCAATATAAAAAGAAAAATGATTAAGGTGCTCCATGAAAAGAAAAAAAAAAACCTAAATATATATACTAGGTATATATATATATATATATATATATATACGATACTTTTTAACACCTAGAAAGCCCGACTGTAGTAGAAGAATCCTTTAATTCCTTGGGAAGCTATTTAATAAATTAAATTACACAACAATATAGCCGCAAGTTCAAATATATTTTCTTTGTAAGGCAGACAAATTTATATATTATATATATATATATATATATATATATATATATATAAAAGAAAAAGAAAAATAAAGTAACACTATTAACAATGTAACAAATTAACAATAATTATAATAGTACAAAAGGATAAAACACTAAGAAAAACTTGTCTTCTTGCCATAGAAGGACTCCACGAGTCCGAAATATAACCATCTCAAGTGTGACTTTTTCTTAGTGTTTTATCCTTTTCTACTGTTATAATTACTGTTAATTTGTTACATTGTTAATAGTGTTACTTTATTTTTATTTTATATTGTTTGCACCTCTGGTGTTGCTTTTGACTTCTTTACTATGTATCTATTATTCTTTTAATTTTATTTCTTACTTTCTCTGTGTTTTCTAACACTTTTTAATGTTTAATACATCTTATACTATGACATCTATCCAAGGTAATGTTATGAAATTTTGGTTCAACAAATGTAAGTACCATTCTAAGTCATTATATATGTGCTTGGGCGCGCGCGCTCTTTCTAGGGGGAAATGCAAGATCAGGAATGGCATGGTTTTGACTAAGAAGTTGGAAGGCTAAAAAAAAAGCCGGATATTTCTGGTAGGAGAATCTGACCATTTTGTAGAAGGGATGAGGAATGGGTACACATGCTGATAGAATATACCCGCTGGGAACACCTGAGAAAAACGCTGTTCCCAGAAAACTTATTAAGGCAATTAAAATACGATTGTTCTGGAACCTTGTTTTCGAACCACACTAATTGTTTGAATATGAGCTTAATTGCGCGAAGCTAGAAGCAATTTATTTGCTGGTTAGAACTCAATATCTAGTGCTTATGGCTTAAGTATAAAATATATTTGTAATGTTTATATAGAACATTTATAACAATAAAGATACACCCACCATCACCACCACCTCTTTTCTTTTGGTACACAAATTTTATTCAATTTTCCATTTTCTGTATAGGACCACAAAAATGAGCTTGACTACATTTGATGCTTTCCGGATAGTCAAAAAATTTGTATTCTTAAGTGTAATCATTTGAATAAATTCCGGTTTGGTATAACTTTTGAGAAAAAAGTGTGTTTAGATGAAAATTTATATATTAACCTTCTTCGTTTAAATGATAGGAATAATATTACGGCTTTTCTTTATTATAAAAAGTATATTAATTATGAAATATGTGTTATGTATGTATTTATTTATTCAAACTGCATTTGGCTTACATCTGATTGCATTGGACAAATAGGAAATTAAAATATTTACAGCTTGTACCTAAAATTATACATTTCAACATAATGAAACTAATTTCAGTGTAATTAAAAAGTTGTCTACCTAATTAAATATATATATCAACTTAATCAAATACATGTCATTCTAATCAAATATATCGTAAAATCATTTAATACGTTTCGACATAATTTAATACATTTCAACCTATTTAAATTCATTTAATCTAATTAAAATATGTTAACCAAATTTACATATATATACATATATTACATTATGTACATATCTATCTAATGCAAGCATGTCGACCTAATTAAATATATGTTAGCTTAATTAAATAAATATCAATATAATTTAATACATTTCAACCTAATTAAGCTCATTCCAACATAATTAAATATCTGTTAACCTAATTAAATTTCGAAACAAATGAAATATATTTCAATGTAATTACATACATGTCAACCAAATTTTATACTTGTCAAGAAAATATATACTAATACATTTTATTCATGCCAACCTATTTAAATATATGTTAAACTAATTAAATACATGTCAATATAATTTAATACATTTCAACATGTATTCCAATTCATAATCTAATTAAATATCTGTCAACCTAATTAAATACATTTCAATCTAATTAATTACACGTGAACAAGTTATATACGTGTCAACTTAATGTATATATATACACCTAATTAAATACATGCCAACATAAATTATACGTGTCAACCTAATTAAATACAATTCTTGGAAGTGTCCAAAAGTTATCAATTGATATTCTTTCTTTATATGTTGGTTTATTTCTCACATGAAAACCTCTTTTAATTTTGAAACTGTGTATTCATAAATACCAATAGAGTTAAAAATACAACCGAACTTTGCCTGGCTCCCCAGTGCTTCATCTTGCCTTGTGAATTAGTATATATGAGAGACTGCGGCAGTACAGAAGTAGTTATTGATCGATTGTGCTGCCAAGTACATTTTGAATTCATTTCTGAAGGTCGAACTGTCAATAAGGACACATATTGCCATTCTTAGGCGTTAATAAACCAAATCAATGTCTGTAAAGTTCCTTTTGAAGGGAAGTAAAGTCCCATGCCGTATATTTACGGCACTTTAAAGAACCTCAAGTCTGAAAAAAGAGGCCTCTGAGCAAAATTTATCGGTCTTTTCACGCCCTGAATTGAATGGGGCGCTGATGGCCTGAGATGTTAAATACTTTATAAATAAACCAAATCAATGTCTGTAGTGTTATATAAATTTTTCTTTAGTACATGTTTTTGGGGCTTTATTGGCTCTTGATTCATAAAGGACAGTTTTTTCTTTCTTAAAACTGTTAGGTATGATCACTGTCTTCATTGAAGGATTTTGTGAATTTGTTTAAAAAAGTTTAACCTTTAAATACACTCGGAAATTAAGTCATAGATAACACAATTTACCTTTTATTCTTCAACTTTTTCATTTAATCAAACAATTGTTTGGATAGTAGAAGAATTTATTCCTGGTTGCGCCCCACAGCTTATAGTTTTTGCTCTGAATATTTACTATGTTTATGGCCAAGTTTTTTTTACCTCCCCGCCATTTGCCATTTACGAGTACTGAGGTAAACTTGGATAAAACTTCAGTCAGGGATGACTACTGGCAGGATTCGAACCCCAGACTCCGACTCGTGAGTCCGCGTCTTAATGACCTCGGCCACCCGTGGCGGCTTATGACCAAGTGAGCAATTAATCACTGTAATGTAAAAATGCATATTTTAAAATCCACTGGGTTGACTTACAAATTTCTTTAAACTATGTAATGAATGTATAAAAAGATTACAAAGTCCTTAGTGTAAAAGTTAACAGTAAAAATTAGTGCTGTCAGTAACCATTGAAAGTTACAAATATTGTAATGTTTTTGGACTTATATCAGTAAAGGATTATCAAATGTTTAAATTAGCATATAAATATGTTTAGAAAAGACATGCAAAGCAAAATACAGAAAAATGGAAGCATGTGTTTTTTGAGAAACGACACCATAAATGCTCTTTTATTTACAAGTATAAAAATAGGAGCGGAAAAAGGCATTCTTGATTTTCATAGACATAGCTAGTAAACATATATACAGAAGGTGCCAAAAAATGTATACACACTTCAAGCAAAGAAAAAACTGTGTTAACATAACAAAACTGGATTCACACAAACAGAAAATGATGAGCACTAATCATCTTAGACTTTTTCAGTTACAACAGTTGCTCAAAATGTCGACCATCGGTATCGATACGCTTCTGAGTACGTTGAACTACTGATTGAGTAACGTTTGCGAAAGTGTCCTCGGCGATTGCAGTACATACCGTTTCAATTTCTTCCCCAAGTGCTCTCGGTGTAGCTGGTTTTCTACGATATACAACATCCTTAAGAGTTCCCCATAGGTAGAAGTCCAACGGTTCTGTTTTGTACACACGTCTCCATTGCCTTTGAACTTCAACAACATTCTCGGTTTTCAAATACCACTTCAAACTTGCTTTCCGTTGTTCAAACGATAATCTTGGCTTCATTTTGTTGTAGCAACGCTAGCATAACGTAATGTTTACATAGCATCATAACATCATACGATAATTTTGGCTTCATGTATTCATTGTATATTTACCTACCCAATTTTGAAATTATTAAATACATATCTACTGTGAAAGTGTGCATACATTTTTTGGCACCCTCTGTAATTTTGAAAAAATAACTTTTAGATTTCACCAAACTGTATAATGTATTTTTTTAATTTTAAATTTGAAATCTCCCATTATTTTCTTTTTATAATCTTATATAAAGAATTTTCCACTGAATATCCACTAATCTTCTCAGAGTATGTCCCTCTACAACGCTGTTGAGGCTGCCAAATAAATGTGGGATGATAAATGTAAGTAATTAAAATCTTACAAGTACAGATGCCGTGGGGTCTGAAGTTACCTGTCACTCCGCTTTTCAGGATGAAGAATGCAATAATTACTCACCCAACCCAAGAAGTACCAAAAAAAAAAAACGCATTAGTCCTTATAAGAATAAAAGAGCCTGCAGATGAAAATGCGCTATTGGAACACATTTTGTCGTTTCCTGTCATATAGACGAGCATTCTGGTAGTCTTGATTTCGCCGTGCCTATTCTGTATTATCCTGACGAACTACTAGGAAAAAAATATTAAAGAAAGAAAATGAGCATTGCTAACTGAAAGTGTACTGAAAATAGTGCATGTTATTCCTTAATAGCGAAGAGGGTAAAAATGAAGTACATTTAGAAATGTAGATCTAAAAAAACGAGAACCATACGTACAGTTTCAAACCTTCTAGCTGTATACTTTTTTCCTCGTTAACATTGTGACAATAGAATAACATTACATTTGAAAGAGCTTTTATAATCTCTAGAAAATGTATCATTTTTCAAAATTATCTCTGTGCATGATTGTATGAGAAAATTTGCATAATTTTGCATTACAGTGTATGTCATTCCTGGACGTATAATAGCCATGAGATGATTTAGTAATTAATCAATGCAATTAAATTTTCCGACTTCCAGCCACACAGGCAATGGACCTCCTTCGTCACGTCTTGCCCTGTTTAGTTTGCCATACAATCACGTCTCATAATCAAAACAGAACTCCGAAGGTTTGGTACAATACAGTCTTGGATAAAGTACCCCACAAGAAGCGGATGTGAATATATTAAAAATGTGGAAGCTAAACAATGAATGGTAAGAAAACAAGAGAGACCTTATTCAGTATTATAAAATGAAAAATTCCGAAGCACGGGTGTAATATTTATTTTTTAAAGTTTATTGTTCTCACTTGAATTGAACTCCAGTGGTATTGTCGAGGAAATATGAGTTTCTGAATATATGGAACTTGACGCAGCAATCAATTATTATCGTACTGTTGAATTAATTAAGTTTGTCTCCTTCTTACATCTATTTTTAAAGATAAAAGGATTTTTGGGGGTTTATTATAAGGAAAAATCTAAACAAGGCTTTCTTCCTTCACTGCTGAAAGAAACCTTAACAAATAAATGTAAGGAAGGAATTGTGTCCGAAACCTTTCATTACCAAACTCACCGCCACAGATGGCTGAGGTCGTTAAGGCACGGACTTAGGCGCGGGAGGTCTAGGGTTCGATTCCCACCAGGACCGACCTCTCTGATTGGACTTTTTTCTGGTTTTCACCAGTCCTCATACATTGCAAATGCGGGCAGGTACCTTAAACTTAGACCGAGAGCATTTCCAATCTTCAAAAAAATATTTCCCAGTTTATCATTTCATTTCATATATCATCTCCACAGCCTGTGATGCCTCTGTAGTTAAAACGGGCGTTAAACGCTATTAAAAACAAGTTACCCCACTCTCTCTGTCTTTAAATAAAAGAGGTTTGTAGTTAATTATACCTCTGATTCAGCTATTCCCAAATAATTAGTGTGGTGGTCAATTTCAGTTTCCATAAGAAATTTAATGGGTAAAAAGCTACGCTCAACTATATGGTATAAAAAATACATTTGAGATTTTATGTGATTATAGTTCCGCAGGATTTCCGGTGCAATAAGACAACGCATGGTAAAAAGTAATAAATGGAAGTTAAAACATACCTGAAAAACTTAAATTTGTGATAAGAAACAATATATTCAGCCAAAAATGTAAAAACAGCATAAACTGTATAAATATATATATATATATATATATATATATATATATATATATGGCTGGAGCTCTTGGATTACTAGCTAGTAATTGCATTACTTATATAGCCACAGGCTTCTCGTACTATTGAGGACTGTACTCTTTGTTCTTTCAGTCTTGAGGTTCTTTATCGTGCCGTAAATGTACGACACGGGACCCACGGCTTTACTTCCCTTCCGAAGGAAGCCATACTTAGGATTTTTGCGCCCGAAAATATCTCGGTTCAGGCCGGGAGTGTTAATGCTAAAGTAACAGGGGCTTTAAATAAATAAATAAAGTCAAATAGTAGTGTGTAACGCTTATGGATATGTTTTAAAAAACAAATTAGGTACATAAGCGGCGAAAATTTTGAAACTTAATAAGCACACGGATTTCGAAAAATAGTGCAAAATGGACCCAAAACCCGAAATAACGAGGAAATAAGAAAAAAAACTACATAAAGTTTATGCTTTTCTTTGCGATCTAATCCGCCGTGAAGTATATAGTTTTTACGACAAGGGGCGTGTACCAACCCTTCAGGAACTGCTACTCGGCTCCAAAGTTAGCAATTTTCCTGATGACAAGCAAATTTATGGGGACTTTTGAAGCATCTGGGGTTTCATTATCACACACTTGACAAAATAAGAGTGGTTATGGAATCTGCAAGAATCATTTCTTGGAGATGTAAATATCTAGAACGATTTGTACAATTCGACTCTTATAGAAATAGTACACCTAATTATAAGATATTACGGTGTAATCGCTTATTAACATGTGTCTTGAAATGCTGTATGTATATCTAGCATAAATTGGATCATTGTTTACCACTTTCTGGAGCCATCAGTAAGAATGTATTCGCGCGAGACCCTTCCATTATGGCCACTATTAAAAAAGCCCTTGAGGAAACAAAGTAAGATAAAAAGCAAGAGGGTTTGCATTTTTTGCTGCGATCTCCAAAAAAAGGGTGGGAGAGAAAGTACTCTGAAATAACTGCCAAAGAGCGAAAGCTCAGAGACAACGAAAAGTGATAGCCACTCAGAGAACAGGATTTTAAATTTGATTTCTAGAATATTCCGAAGTCGAGTTGATGCAACGAAAGTTTAGAACGCTTCTGGAAAGTTCTAAAATTTGAATCAATGTAGCGTGATGCTAAGAGAGCGTATAAATAGCCCAATTTCTGAGGATTTCGGGACAGTTGACAACTTTTCTGTTTACAGTTTTTCAGTTTATCGAAGATGAAACACACCCGAGTAATCTCAATCGCAGGGCGTTGAAGACACAAAAGGAATTTGTTATTGTATGAAGTGAGAAAAGAGAGTGTTCTGTGTAATCTGGTGCAACGCTAGTAAATCGAAATATCACTAACTCAGTTGTTTATAGCCCTGACAGTGTAAAATGTATTCTATGTGTGAAGTTCCGAGGAAACAAAAGGTCATTTAATTACATCACAAGTTTGAGGCGCGAGTGAAGTAGGAAACAGTGTCAGACGAATTATAGTGCGAAAACGTGACATATTCCTTGCCGGTGGCTCAATCAATCAGGAACCACGATCAAAGTGCTGAATAAATAGCAAGTGGAGTGTACCCATGTATATTACATTTAACAAATCCCAACCAAAGTCATTTTCTCCCTTGGTTGAATCCAAAAACAGCTCCGAAAAAAGCCTGAGATCATCACCACATCTGTCAGCGGTCTCTGATATTGTGAGTGCGATCTCGAGCTAGTTATGGCATCTGAGAAGAATCAAGATTCTGTCAGCGGGGGACAAATCAAACCATAAACATTCTCATAAAACCGCCGCATACTTCGTGCTGAAGGAAGTGAAGGTTGGATCCAAAATAGTTTGTATCCTTCTGCCAAAAACATCGGCGACGCTAAGGATAATCATCATGACGATATGAAGCTAAAGGTTTTGAAAATTGGTTTGCTAATCGCTTGCTACTAAATCTTCCTAACGATAGGAAATGTGTAATTGTACTAGACAATGCATCTTACCACTCTTAGACAAATAGTCAAATTTCCAACTTTACGTACTCCTGTGAAAGATTACATCAATCTTATGCAGTATTACAATCCCATCCCGCCCAAAGCAGTAATGTTGAAACGGTTCAAAACAACGAACTTAACAAAACAGTTGGCAGTTGATCTTGCCAAATCTAAAAGTCATGAAATGCATACACTCCAATTATATCACCGCATGTGTAGCCCCAAGAACCATTTTGGGCTCACTTGAGAGTTTACCTGAGAAAAAATAATGTGACGCCAACACTTAGTGTGTGAGGTACTTAGGGAAGCGGTAGCGAAAACAGGTGCTGAATTGTAATCGTCTTGTACCCAGCACACAATGAAAAAAGAGCGGTAATATTGCAACATAACACCTCATCAAATAGAGATCGGTTCATCAGCGCTGGGGAGAGCTGAAGGTAAGAACAGTTTGTTAATAATTCTAACATATTAGCAACACTTAAGATGCATATATCAGCGGGTAGGTCGATTTGTTTAATACTCAGTGTATTTTGCATGAATATTAAACTTGACAACACAGCACTCGTTCTCGTGAGGGCATATGCCACAGGGTTCAGGTAGGAAAGCTGTTATCTGAAATTATCTGTACACAGATTGCGCTACAGAGCAAAGCTTGCCAACTGCCTACCATTCCAGCAAACAGGCTTTAACCGTGATGAGTATTAACTCCTAGTATTGACAAAAAGATTAAAGTTGAAACATATACGCAGGTTGAGCCGCATTCTAATATCCCTGGAGGCTGCTTTTACAAATGTGAACAGGCTCTGGAAAGGCAAATGGTGGCTTAAATTATTCCTTTGGTCATTCCCCCTGAGAGCAATATGTGCCTTCTTATGCTGCCGTTCCTTTGAGTTCATCCTTTTTAGTTTCAGCTCGTGCCCTGCCCAAGCAAAATTGAAATGGGCATATTTCTCAGTCCTTACTTTTGATTCATTACATTTATTACGCCCCTTTTACTGTGAGAGAGAAGAGCAAGGCCTTTATCTACAGCAAAGTATCTTTGTAGAGCACTTTTATTTTCAAGCCGCGCGCAAGATGTTAATAAAGCCTACAGACCCTTCACTAATGTCATCCCATTTCGAAATGAATTATTTTAAATATTTGATATATGATTTATACTGTCCTTGAAAATGCACTGGTGGAAATTTCACTAAATGTACGTCTTTCAAAATTGGATGCTATTATACTATCTTTGCTTAACCCATCCATTTCTTTACGCTCGCTTCAAACCTATCACTATAGCCACTAATTTGTCTTCTTTTATTCGATATTGAGATATTTATTTTTACGTTGTGTGCATTTCTTTTATTTTTTCTCTTTAATTCATTTTACCTCTAATTCTATTTTATTCCACTTTAGCACCATAAATTAATTCATTAAATGATTAAAAAATGAACCCGGCGTCTGGGCATGTACAAAATCCTGAGAACCGGGGTCAAACTCCCGAAAAACGAAATGTTTATTTTTTTACTTGGGTTTAAAACTCCTTTTAAACTAATTGGTTTTGCAGTTTGTTCCAAATGGAATGGAGCCCAATCGTACTAATTTGCAAGTATGCACTTTTGACATGAACCACAATGCACACAAGTTTTAAATGCTTTTAAAAATTCCTAGTGTATTAGGGAAGCATACAAAAAAAAATCAGTTGATAAAACTTTTCTCGAACGTAATCCCGAGACAGTAAGTAGGAAACAATACGGTGGTGCATTGGGTTGGTACAGGAGAGTCAACAATTTTATTTCTGAATGCACAACATTAGCTATGATTATTGCGTAGGAAGATTAGGCTTGACTTTGCTCTTCATAATTGCCCCCTCTTGAGTATTTGTTAGAAGGCATAATGGTTTACCAAATGCTTAAACGAATTATTTATCTAGCGCAAGGGTCTTGCCAGATCTTTCATGAGAAATGTTGAGGGGGGGGGGGGCAGACAAAAGTGCGGGTTACATATGTACAAACAATATGTCATATTTAGGAAATAATCCCTCCTCCAGCCATGATTGAAAAAATTATGCAACTAATAAGCATGCTAAATTTATCATTACAAAGCACTAAAAAGAGAAATACATAATTCAATACACATCAACAATAAAAATATAAATTACAAATATAGATTACATTTAAAAGGTATAAATGCATTACATGCTATTTCCTCTCTAGCCAGGTATTTTCTCTTGCGCATTTTATTTCCTTAATAAATTTACAATAATCTCTGCCAATTACTCTTATCCATTACCAAATTCAGACATGCCGCCTAATGCATTACATGTTATTTCCTCTCTAGCCAGGTATTTTCTCTTGCGCATTTTATCCCCTTAATAAATTTACAATAACCTCTGTCAATTACTCTTATCCATTACCAAATTCAGACATGCCGCCTACTCTTTCTCGAATTCACAAAGTTTTCGGAGAGAATCTGCGACCTCCAGCACTATGTAGCTTCACGTTCTGAAAGCATGTGTAACCTAGGCTTGGAGATGCCAGGGATATTTACGCGTTAGAATTTCGTTTTTCGACAACGCCATTCTTATGTTATTCTTGGTGGTCACTTCTTTAAACACCTCTCTTATATTACTTTACAGTACATCATTTTTTTCTACAAAAACATTTTTTCATTAGAACGGCGCAGTTTTATGTGTTCCTTTTTTTCTTACAGGAAGCTTAATGGTATGATAAAATCCCTTCGATTTACTCCTGTAAGTTATGTGTACCATTTGTCATGGTAGAAAAAAAAACATAGTTTCTTGCAGAAAGCTCTTCAAATTATTAAAAAGTGAATTAAGACTTCAACAAATAAACAACTGTACTACTCCAATAATGTCGGTCCTGATGGTGAAACGCTGATGACCTGAGATCTTAAAGAGCGTCCATAAATAAAATAAATCTGATGGTGTAGTGGTAACCGTCTTGCCGTCTAAACCCAAGATTGCGGGTTCAAACCCGGCCAGGATCGATGAATTTTTTCACACGTAAAAATCCAAAGTATGGTTTCCTTCGGAACGGAAGCAAAGCCGTAGATCCCGTGTCGTACATTTACGGCACGAAAAAGAACCTCAAGCCTGAAAAAAGAGACCTCTGAGCAAAATTTGTCAAATCAATCAATACTCCAATAATAAATCGTAAAATAAAGCACAACAACCATACAGTACACATTAATGTCTTGATTGCAATAAGAAAAAGAGGACTGAGATATTATATTTTTATAACTTTTAAATTTGACACCTTATAAAACTCAAAATTACGAAAGCATTCCAAAGGAATTTTGTGCTTTTACCCCTTATCCACTTTCCTGAAAACAATACCCGTATTAAAATGCGTAAAGTTTAATATAGAACTTTATTGCAGTGATAAAATTCCACAAAACAAAATTTACCAAATACCTGGGTCACTAGCACAATTAAATGAGTTGACGGCAGCTAAAATAAATTTTGAATAAAAGACACCGGGGAAACACGCATCACAGCATTGAATTAATATTTACGCAAGAGTATTTAATTGGTGTTTTCATTTGAATTTAAGGTGATCTGAATTGATCAGCAATAATTGTTTCTAATCTTACTGCTTGATACCCTTAGGTCTTCCTTCGAGTTTAATATTGGTGTTAATATACTTAAATGAATAAATTTAACCCATAATAATTAAATAATAATATTCTGCTATAGCACTTGGGTGTTTTAAATATTGTAATAATCTACAACAGTAATAAATCTTATATAAATAAGTGTGCAACTTTGATACTAGGTATATGTCATGGAACGCCGATCATAGAGAAAATAATCCAATAATTTCATGAATTAAAATAGAACTTGAATGCTAGGACTTCTGATATGAATAATATCAAATAAAGCCTTGCAAATTAATTGAGGTAAATAGAAAATCAACAAGGTTAATAAGTATAAGAAGATAAAATAAACAAGTATTCATATAATAAGCATTACGTTAAATAGCTAATGAAGATAAGTACATAACGAAAATCCTTATTTCTACACACAAAATGACTCCTTAGAAACGAGAGAGTGGCGACAGAGCAGTATGTACAGTGCAATAGTTAGTAAAACATGGCCGCTCCATTGTCTACTGGTACCGTCGAACAGAGATATTCACTTTTATTATTGTCAGAGGCAATAAAACCCTTTGAATTCTATAATAAAAGGAATGTTCAATGTGGAGAAAGTTGAATAAGGGAGAAAGAAATAAACAACAGAAGAAAAAGGTCAGTGATGAACAACGTAAGCCACTCCAACCAATTAACATATTGACCTTCTATAACTTACAAATATTTAAGATGTAACACTCTGCTATCTCAAGTTATGTTTATTGCAAGCTGCTGCCTCTCTAAGATTTAAATAAATTTCAACCAAGATAAGATATTTACTTGACATTTGGAAATTAAATCTCAAAACACTTGGTTTTTTGCGTCAAATCCTTTTCTTCGCCAGTTTGGATCATTTGACTGTCACCATTGGCGCTGCAACTATACGGTGAAATAGCAGATACAGTAGAGAATCTGTGACTTCAAGAGAGTCTCTTTTGAAGAAATTGCCTAATAGCTCAAAATGAATCGTAGCTCTGAAATCAATATTATCATCATGACCTCGAACAATGGAAATTGCGTTTTGGATGGGTCCCAAGGCAGCTGTCAACTTGTGTAGCAGGTGAATGTAAGACAGGAAGAACTTGTGCCTGTTTTTGCTACTGGAACACCAGAGAAGGTAGAGATGAAATATTTGCAAAGGAGATTTATTTTTGGTGTGAAGAAAGCATTCCAAGGTGCCTCTTTGAACTTGCCTTTGCCGAAGATAACTGAAGATAACGATCTTTTGATATGTTAATGATCCTTTTGGTGGTATACTTCAGGAAATAATTATACTGTACTAGTGCTCGATAAAGCGTCATGCTGGTAAACAAGTGGAAGGCCACGATACAATCGATACGCCTAAAGGAGTATTGCTGCTTTCCCACCCCATTAGGCTGAGCATATAGTAAATGATACAGAATTTGAGTTTTGGGAACATCTGCTCCTAAGATTTTTGTTTGTTTGATAGAAGTTTGCAGGGTCAGAAGTAATGGAGGTGAAGCAACATTCTTCTTCTTCTGCTGCTGCTTCTCCTTCTCCTTATTCTTCTTCTCCTCCTCCTCCTCTAGACCTGTTCCTCCTCAATTAAACATATAACTCCATCTTATTCTTGGTCTTCCTACTTGGTGATATCCTCTAGGTTTATAATGTAATATAATTTTTGGTATACGCTCTTCTTTCAGTTATTTAAAAAAAAAAAAATCTCATCTCCACAGTTTCTTTTCTTTTCCTTACTGTTTTCACTTCCATATATTGCCATTGACACGTCATTGCTTTATAAGAGTTCATTTGTGTTGTTTTTGACGTCTTGTTCTTTAATGTTCTCCTTATTGTTCCATTCATTTGCCTTAATTTACATTAAAACCCGGATAGTTAAAACTAGAAACATGTTCTAATTTCTTCATTAATAACTATCTTTGCATCTTACATGATTGTTCCATTTAAAATTTATTGATTTTGTCCTTGTTGAAATCGTTAAATTATATGTCACCATGATATCTATCAGATTATGAACACTTCTCTGTAGACCTCCTTGCGATTCTTCAAAAATAACCGGATCGTCAGCAAATAAAATTATTTACAACTTATATCTATTAATTTGAATACCCCTAGTAGACGGGCATCCCTGTTTGATTGTAGTAAGATCGCGGGCTCAATCCCAACCAGGATCGATTGATTTTTTTCAGGCGTAAAAATCCTTAGTATGGCTTCCTTCGAAAGGCAAGCAAAGCTTTAGAGCAAAATTTATCCGCCGTTTCACGCCCTGAAATGAATGGGACACTGATCACCTTAAAGAGCATTCATAAATAAATCAAATCAAAATTTATGCATTGGTTTATTTCTTGTTTTGTTTACAATTCTAACGCCATTGTCAATCTTAATTGTTGTATTTTTATATAAATTCTGAATTAACCTAAATCAGATGACCCCAGATATTCTTTCTCTTGCAAAGTTGTTTACCCCCCCCCCACAGCATCTGACAGCTTGTGGACTGATAGACCAAGTAAGAAGCAGTAGATTTTGTTGAGAAAATAAGGTGCAAACTACTTCTATAAACTCGCTTGTTAAAATGTATAACATTGCTGATTTTAATAATTGGTCTCGCAGATTAATGTATCTTTTTTACATTATTATTATTATTATTATTATTATTATTGTTGTTGTTGTTATTGTTATTATTACTATTTGAATTTTTGTCACCGCTGTTACAATTAACCCATTCGAGTCATATAATGAGCTGTACTCACGTAAGGTAGTAATGACGTATAAATCGCATGACAAGCACAGCTTGCAAGTGTTTCCTTGCCAATAAAACTGCACGTACTTGCATTTTTAAGTTACAAGTGGCATTCAAAATAAAAGAGAGTGGAATTAAATACACACATTCTTCGAAGTCTAAATGGTTTGCTTCGTCATCTGTTATATGTTCGATTAATTTACTTCTTTCAGTACAAAGTATAGCTAACCTCAGTAAGCAACATGGCAAGACAAGCGGTGAAATGTAATGACCAACAGGATTTGAGAAAGATTATTGAAAGTGTTGTAAATAGTAACAGTAAACTTAGCGAATTTTCTGATTTTGAAACAGAAAATGAAGATATAATTAGTGCTGCTGTCAATGAATGTAGTTCAGAAATGGATGATGATAATTCCGTCCCAGGTCCTTCAAAATACGCTCGCGTTGTGACCCATAAGAAAGTGGTAGGAATTCAACAAAAAGTGATATTAATACCATTGTGTGTCATCACTGTAATTTGAAGTCTGTAAAAAATAGCTAAAAATTACTTATAAAGCCACCTTCATAAATTGTTTTTTTTTTTTTATTTTTTAATTTATGGAACCTCTGTTTGAAAATATTTGCACAGAAATAAATATTTGTGCTACAAAGCAAATGGAAAATAAAGAAAGAAACTGAAATATGATGATAAATAGTTCTGTAATACATCAGATGAGATTAGAGCATACATTGCTCTAGTTATTCTGGTATTTGGAGATACAATCAGCAGACAGAGGTTCAAACTTGTTGCAACTTTTATGCATTTCACCGACGACAGAAATGAAGTTAAAATTATAAGCTAAAAGATTTGGTCTACCATTCAGCCTTTTTCTGCAACATTTCAGAATTAAATCTTCCAATAAAAGTTATAGCTCTGGATGAAAGCCTAATGAAATTCAGAGGTGGCATTTTATACGTGTAATGCAATAGACCGAAACGTACAAAGTTGTACTTCATAATTTATGTAGGTGAAAATGTAACAGATCCTAGTCTTCCAGCAAGTATAAATGGTGTACCAAACATGTCTGAAACATTGTTAGACCGGTGGCACACCTGTATCTGGATAATTGGTATTCGTCTCATCTCTTTAGAGGACTAATGGACAAAAAAACTTATGCGGTTGGTACCGTGAGAACAAACAGGAAGGAAATACCGCCTGACAACACTCATAATAAACTAAAACGTGGCGTTTATGAATCATTTTCTGCAAAGAATGCGCTGTGTGAGGTGGAAGAATAACAAAGATATATTTCCCATCGACGAAACACGAAACTGCTGACATTACAGCAACAGGCAAACTGAGGAGAAGGAAAGGTCAAAAACCTATGAAGGAGGTAAAGAAACCAAAGTGTGTCCTTGAGACCCAGCAAGGAATGGGAGGTGTGGATTTGCAAGATCAAGTGACAGCTTAGAGCGCAACGCAAAGCTAAAGGTTACAGGAAGTCTGCTAGACATGTGCGTATTCAACTGTTTCATTGTGTTTCACAGGATGACTTCTGAGAAAAAGAAACGAACATCGCTCATCAGCCGGTTCAAAGTGTAACACTGCCAGAGTACAATATTAGAGTCGAGCTGCAAGCTGAAGGGCCCACTTTCCAACCACATTCCACCCACAGACAAGAAAAAATGTTTATAAAAGCGACAAAAAGATGTGTTGTATGCCACAGTAGGGAGAAAAGAAGCAAAATTGGTTGACAAAGCAAAAAATGTTGTGTCACCTTTCATATGGAAAACTGTTTTGAGATTTACTACACCCAACAACCATATTAGGCCATCAAAATTGGCGAGTCCACGCTTCCAGTATCATGCATGCAATATTTAAAAAATAAAATTATAATGGTTGATTTTATATGCATTTTTAAACGTTAAAATATACTCACGTAGCTGTAAAAGGGTTTAAATACGATTTCCGAGGTAGCAATGAGGGCATTTAAATACGACACCAATGGGTTAAAGGCTTAATTAGAAAAGGAAAACTTACAGAACAGTACTATTGCAGAAATAAACAGCGTGGACCGTATATAGAAATCCTTCCATAGAAATATAAATTAATTAGATAAATTATTAGATTACGTCATCTAATGTGTATCGTAATTCACTCCTCAAGAATTTGCATTGCAATTTTTCTTCAAAATAATGAATATGTCTACAATTATTGTTTTCATTTGTTATTACCAACTAATTTTTCTATCGTTCTTTTATACTATCTTAAAAACCCAATGTTCTGCTTTAATTTTACACAACTCTGTATATGCCCCTGGCTTTGATCATAAACTGCATAATTTCCTTTTTCTTCCTAATACACGCATGCAACGCTGATCTAGCAAGTGTTAACTATAATATTTTAAGGAGATTTGCTTTTTAATGAAATTCCTTAAAGTTATGTAATTGATGCCACTGATTTTATGGTTAATTATCATAATATGGTTGACACTGCTATGTATACTTTCCTTCCCTCAGTTTCGTCTCTGAATTTTCTTTATTCGCAATGCATTGTGTTCTACTTCTCCATCTATATCACTTTTGTTTGGACTGTAATGTTCATTCTCACTCATAATTAGTCCACTTACTTTTACTCTTTCCTTTCACGGAATTAAATTCTGGGGATTTGGCTAAAATTCTCAAATAATCTCTTACACAGCGGCTCAATGGCTGAGAAACGTCGCGAATAGAAACACAAGTACGCGCCATAAAGAAGCACAGGATAGCGGGATGAAAATGTTTTTCAATAATTATGGTAATTACCTTCCAAGTAGAACCATTTGTTAATTATATTTTAATTAGAGGAGAAACTGATTGTTTACATCGATACCTCCATTCCTGTGCCCTGGCCACGATGAATGCGCCACTTGCAATTACGCCAAAAATGTTTGCTTTAGATCCACAATGTGATTGCGCCAATTACTCAAACTCATTATGAAATATTTTTGTTTTAGGTTGGTACCATGTTACGATGTTAGGGCACAATTTTTCGTTCCACTATCACAGACTACGGGCTTACAAGGGAATATGCGCACGGTGTTAAATGAAGGTTGTAAAAAATTGTGCAGGTTCAACATTTTTAAAATCTTTTAAAATTGTTTAAAAAAAAAAATCTCAAAATGAGAGGTCTGTTTAAATGGAAACGTATTCACAAAAGCAATACAAGAAATTCGGCCTTCTCTGTAGTTTTAAATAATTTTCAACCTTATGTTCTTTGTTTGCTAATTTTCTTTTTTAGGGCTGCAAGTGCATGCGATTAATTTTCAAATATGTCTCCGTTTGAATATTTTTTAGAATTGAAATTATTTTGAAAATGTCGGGGTGTGGGCAATAAAGTAAAACGTTGAATTTACAATGAAAAGCTTCACATGCGTTCGTAGTGTTAGTGACTTCAGACAGCTCGACCCATTTGTAGGACTGAATATGGCCTCGTCAGATATACAGTAATCAATAAGGTAATCGCTGAATTGTTCAATTTTTGGATATAATGGCTTAGTCAGTGATATAAAAAACAAAATAATCGCCTACTTCCTCCAGAGGTAAAGTCGATAGAGCAATACATTGTTTAAGCCACTTACCAATATTAGACGAGCTGTCTTGGAACATACTTGCTAGACCAATACTTTATAGTTTACGTCACCATACCTGGCCCAGGTGAAACCGACAACCCAAGAGTTGAGTTGTCTCACTCCATGTTGACTTAATTCATGTATAATAACCTCAAAATCTGCAACTATTTTCTTTGGTAAAATGTTCAACCCTAAATACTCTCCCTTTTACTTTATGAAACGAAACACCAAGGAATAGGTGTCTTCCTCCTTGTTTGGTAGTAAACAAAATAACATCCATTGTGAAGGAATTGCAATGTAAATGATTGTGTCAAATATTTTATGCAGCATCTGAAAGTTCCATCTCTTCTGCTTTGCAAAATACTGCAAATTGCTTTCATCTACGAAAATAGCTTCAAGCAAGGTTGTTGGTGGTTTCGGCAAATGGTAACGTCGTTCTCTGTAGAATGATTCAGGTTTAAGTCAGTATCATAAATCTCGGAATTTTCATTAAATGTTATGGATATTACAATACTTAGTTTTTTACTTAAGTCACTACCACCAGGATCGTTAAGGCGCGGACTCGTGAGCGGGAGGTCTGGGGTTCGAATCCCTCCAGGGCCGTCCTCCGTGACTGAGGCTTTTTCCAGGTTTTCCTAAATCTTCACAACTGACAAATGCCGGGGAGGTACCCTAAACTTAGGCATGGAACGTTTCCTTCCCTAAAAAAAATCCTTTCCCAATATATCATTTCATTTCATATATCACCAGTGTTCACCGCCTGTGGTGCCTCGGTAGTAAAAACGGACGTTAAACACTACTCAAAAAAAAAAAAAAAAAAAAAAAACTTAATTCCCTAGCCGACGACGCAGAATCTTTTTCACGTACAAGACTCTTTCATTACTCTGGTGATTATGACCGACTACAGTTTTCGTATCCATGTTTAAGGGTTTTTTTTTTTTTTTTGGTAGGACAATTCTTAACGCCAAAATATACGTCACACGTGTGTGTGTGTGTGTGTGTGTGTGTGTGTGCGCGTGCGTGCGTGCACTTTACGAAACTTGAAAACATCTCTTACAACTAGATCTTTTCCTCTATTACTGCCTCCTTGAACCACCTCCATGACAACCTTCACTTGTTTGCCTCACAATGTTTATGTCCCCCAACTCAACGTGTCTACTACAATGCAAACATGCCGCCTGGGAATCGTAAACTAGTGGATAGATGCGCCTGTCACCAAATTTCGTCGGCTACCAACTTAAAAAAAATACTTAGTTGAAATATCTCTGGCTCAAACCCCATAACCCATCAATATAACCCTATTTCTCAATATCAAACATACAAGAAATCTGGCACAATACCTATGCTGGTTGTTGGAAGGTTGGTTTTGGTAATGGTGGAATTAGATTTTTTTTTGTCGTACGCATGAATCCTAAAGCTTCATAATTATTAACATTTTTTAAGAAAACTGTTTGGAACATCAGCCCTTTGTTTTTGTATCTGGCTTTCGCTTGATGCATTAATATAGATGGTTCAGTACGGTCCAAATTTGCATGATAATATACGAATTTTTATTTATACGAGTATAAATGGGTACAAATTAAGGAACTAAAATTTTCATATGCAGATTTTATTTATTTATTTATTTATTTAATTATTTATTTATTGTAGTACATAAAACAGAAGATTACAACAGGTGAGTTGCAACGCCAAACTCGTGCTCGGATTCAAATTCAGTTGTTTATACACTTTGAAACTCCGTACACGTTTATTTATATGCATGGAAACTTTCTACATGTAATTAATAATGTAGATATGGATATTTTTAAGATTACTAGTCATATGTGGTAAGCTTCTAACACAAATTCAAATAAATTTCCTGAGACGATTAGGGGAAAAAAAAGGCATAAAAATGTTAGTTTCTACTTTTGTGTTCTTTAATATATCTTGATCAATTTTAACACATATAGAACAATTTTATCAAATAGTATTCACTATATTCCTGACTATTTATCAGCATAACACCAAACTTGAACTCAGTTTCGAGAACTCCTTAACAGCCACTTTCATACCGTGAGGGAACGTCTACGAGCAGATGTGACGTGCCCTATTGCTTGTGTTGCGTGTGAGTTACCATGAATGTTGCCAGGTTTCAAGACTAATTCGATGGTTATAGGCACATCTTATTTGGATATATCGTATTTGCAAATAAAATATGAACATAAAATAAATGAAATATAAATTTATTTATAAAATTCATATGTAAAACAAACAAATTAGCATTATAACTTGGAAACTGCTGAAATATTATCTTTATTAACAAAATAGGCTAAAAATGCGTTATATGCAGCATAAAATATTGTTTAAATTGTTGGAAATTTAGCAATTAACTCACATATCAAGTGAATCATCAAACTTTTGGACAGCAGGGAAGAAATATGCATTTGCATTAAAATCCTGTCCCTACTTATAATCTGCATACGGAATTTAACGTTCACGAATTTCTACAGCAGTCTAAGAGTTCCATAGGCAAATCAGAATGTCTTAAAAATGAATTTAAAAAGCGTAACCATTATTTACATACAACATAGAGAATAATAAGAAGGAATAAATAAAATGAGTAAAATATAGATTTGTATTGTCTGTTTTGTAATTAAATGCTCTTATGTGGTAACTAGAAGTAAATTTGATTTAAAAGTATCTTATATCTATTCTCATACAGGTCTGTTTAAGTATATAGCTCGAAATACGTTTTAGAAGTGTCTGACACGCGTTATTTATTTGGCTCTAAGCTTTTCCTATAAACCGGTTTTAAGTTTCTTCAGCTGGTTCAAAAGTTAAAACTTCAAATTTAAATAATAGTATCCATTGCGCAATGCTATAAAATTTTGCCAATTTAGAATTAATTGTTTCTTCTTCTTCTTCTCCTCCTCCTCCTCCTCCTCCTCCTCCTCATTTTTGCTCCTCCACTTTTACTTTGTCTTGTTCGTTTATCCACATTCCAACTGAAGAATTCTTTTCACCATCAATTTCCGCTTTGCCGTGGTTCACCTCTATCCCATTCTTTCATTATTTTTTTTCTCCCTCTCTCTTCCCATTCCCCTGGCGCTACTCCCATCTCATTTAGGCGAGTGTCACGCGGCTTTGTATCCGTCTAAATTTCGAAGACATATTATTCTCATTTAAAATTACTGTGATCACAGCGGTTGGCAGGCAAGGAGATTCCTTAAGAACACCGAAATAGCTCCGGCCACGTGAACCAGCCCGCGACCGCGTCCTTCATTCTTTTGGATGTTGGATGTGAAAAAGAAGATAGGGCTAGAGAGCGACATAGAGGGTATCTCGATAATATAAATCTTTTTAACGTTTGCGTTCTTTTTTCCTTGAAAGATTTTGTATAAAATTCTGAAATGTTTGAAAAAGAATCACGTATAATTTAATCACTTCATTGCGGTTTTGAATAATTGCTTCCATCAATATTTTCTATGTGATGTGAAATTGGGCCAAGTGTACTAGTTAATAATGATTATAACATAAATTTTGTTTCGATATTAACGTGAAACCATAAAACAACATAAATCTTTGTTTTAGATACCCTAATACGTAACCTCAATATTTTATGTCGGTCCTGGTGGTGTAGTGGTAACTATACTTGCCTTCTAAACCCAAGATCGGGTTCGAACCCGGCCAGGATCGATGGATCCTATATGGCTTCCCTCGGAAGGGAATTAAAGCCGTGGATCCCGTGTCGTACATCTACGGCACGTAAAAGAACCTCAAGCCTCAAGAAAGAAGAGGCCTCTGAGCAAAATTTGTCGGTCATTTCACGCCCTGAATTGAATGGGACGCTAATGACCCGAGATGTTAAAGAGCGTCCGTAAATAAAACAAATCAACAACTCAAAATTTAACCTATGCTGATAGCTTTATATGAACTGACATCTGGGACAACCAAGCTCTATGGGTAGAATTATTTTCAACAAGTAAGTATATACTATTTTAAGTGATTACGACAAAGGTAGAATATAGTTTCATGGAAAAAATCCTACACTGTTGTAGTTTTTCACAAACTTTGAAAACAATGTGAAAGTCCGTTTCGATAAACAGGAATGAATGAATGATGTTTTAACACCCGTTTTTACTACAGAGGCGCCACAGGCGGTGACACTGATGATAGAGATGAAATGATATATTGCGAAAACATTTATTTTTTAAGGACAGAATCGTTACAGGCCTAAGTTTAGGGTACCTCCCCGGCATTTGCCATTTATGGGAACTGAGGAAAACCTGGAAAAGACCTCAGTCAGGTAGGACGGTCCTGGCGGGATTCGAACACCCGACCTCCCGCGCCTTAACGACCTCGGCCACTCGTGGTAGTCTGGAACTGCAATAGAAAAGCTGAGAGTATGCAGAACTAAAAATGCTCAATCATTATTTATTGTGTTTTTTTTTTATTTTTCTCTCATTTTAAGGAAAATTATACTAACTCTTTAATATCAAAGATACATTTTGATTAGTTAAGTAATTCATATGTCATTATGGTGCCTTAATATATTTTATATGGCATACGAATATATGTGCATATTATGGAAGTTTTCAGTGCATAAATGCATACATATAAAAGGTATTATTAGAGCATAAAATTTCTATTACTAATTATAAAAAATTGTGTCCCTTAAGTCCTTGAAGTTAATTATCACTAGCAAAACATTTTCGAATAACCTTAAGTGAAAAGCATAAAACTCGTCCTTAGGCAAGTGCTTTGCTTTGCTTTGCTTTGCTGGTGGCTATATTCACGTTTCAGGAGCTTAGCGATATGTCTGCTTTAAGATAATCAATCGGTCCCTGACTTGAACACAGTAGCTGCTCTGGCAATACTTGATCTAATGGTTATTGCTGCAGAGGTGAACTTTTGATTTTAGAGTGAAAATTTGAAAATTAAAACACTCAGTTGTTACCAAAATGTAATTGATTCAATTGCTCGTACATTCAACTCCATTGACTGTAAATGGCTAATCTGTAGGCCACTATTTGCTGTGTTACCTGCCATTCATGTTCATCACAGCCCAATTTGTTTCATACTTTTAAAAATATTTATTTTAAATTAATATGGCTCTATGGTTAAAAGAATTTAAAATCATAATTTTTTATTTTCTTCGATCAAGTCAGTTCAACTTCACAGTTCGTCTTACAAACTGTGCTAGGATATTAATCAAATCCGAAGAAACTATCCATCAAATACGCTTCCAAAATTCCACTCTCCTCTGAAAACTAGCCTCGTAAATGTACTGCTAAGACTTTCCACAAAGTATTTAATATAACTTTTGGGATTAAAAGACAATGACACACATAACCATTGCTACTTCTAAGAGGTTCAGTAAACAATAATGAAGTAATTAATACAGAGTTCTTTTTAGCTTTCATCCGCAGGTGAGTGCAAGCCGTGCTGAGCCAAAGTCGCGCCAATAGCCGGCTCCGTCAATGGACAAACTCTGCTCAATTGCTTCACTTTGATCACTAATAGCATGCAACAAAAAAAAGTTATTTCATAATGTATAATATCCTGTGTTGTAGAAGTGTCGTATATAGTCTGACATTTCTGAAATCCTTTAATAAAATGTATATTCACTTCGAATAGCTCTCTTCTGTCGGTTCTGGTGGTGTAGTGGTAACCATACTTGCCTTCTAAACCTAATGTCGCGGGTTCAAACCCGGCCAGGATCGATGGATTTTTTCGGGCTTAAAAATCCTAAGTATGGCTTCCTTCGGAAGGGAAGTAAAGCCGTGGGTCCCGTGTCGTACATTTACGGTACGATAAAGAACCTCAAGCCTGAAAGAAGAGACCTCTGAGCAAAATTTGTCGGCCGTTTCACGCCCTGAATTGAATGGGACGCTGATGACCTGAGATGTTAAAAGAACGTCCGTAAATAAAACAAATCAACAAAATGAATCCCCAGTAGAACTAGCACGAGAACAAATTATACGTTGACGATTGAGGCCTAATGGAAATAGGTTTCATATTTTGGAATTGAATAAATCCAAATATTTAACGAGTGGAAGTGTTTTAGTAGATTTTTGTCTTTATAAGCTAAGAAACTTGTATCCGATCATGATCACTGTTGTTAACAATGTAGAAAGGCAGAACACTACCCAGCTTTCCACTTGACATTAACGTAAGAATTCAGATAATATGATCAAGTTAATTTTGGGAATTTTTTATGAATAAGACTGTCTTACTAAGAGTTATAAAATATATCTCTTCAGTCTGGTGAATATTTGTGTGCCTCAAGGACTGGAAACGTGTATTCTAAAACACATTACACACAGACTTACACATGGATACAAATAACTTTAGGTTCCAGAATGAGCCCATTGCTGCCAAGGCTAATGCTGGCCCATAGAGAGAAGAGGCGTATCAGTCTTTGCGTTGCTCAGGCATAAATCTCCGTTGCCCCTTCTGAAAGAGCAAGTTTCCTTAAGACTGTGTAACAACATTTCTCAGAGTTGAGTGGACTGATGATAGCGGTTGTGTTAACATCGTACTCTGGGGAAAACAGCTTGCGTACGAACAGAGCAACCCAGGAAGCAAAGTTATAGCTAAGTAGGAGGACGCTCTGGGAGAAGGTAGTTAGCAACAGCAAAGTGGCAAGGCTGGTTTGTCCCTCTCCCAGAGCGCTTCTCAGAGCTATCCTTAGTCTGAAAGGGGTAATGGCAGTGCTGCTGTGGTATTAATTCATCAAATGGGAGGAAGAGAGGGAGGAGGAGAGCATCCTGGATAAAGAAGGCAGGTCATGGTTGACACATAGTGCTGAAAATGCGAACAAAGCAAGTTCCTGAAAACACGGTCCTTCGTCTTGTTAAATACCATTGTCTTTCTGTTTCGTTGCTATGTGGTATATGCGCGCCATTCCAAAACATCCGACTAACAAGTGCGTGGCAACACAAGGCACCACTCTGACAAGGACTATCCCTTACACGTATCTTCAGCTGACAAGCTTTGTCCAAAGCCATGCTTGACTGTCATATTCATTCGGGCCAGCAACGTCAAGGCCTGGAGATATTTCACTCTTAGAGCACTTTAAAAAACAACATGGGATAAGCTTACCACAAAACACCCTCCAAAAATATTATGAGATACTAGAAGACTTTTTCTACTATCTAAAATAGTTCATTCTTCAAGTTTCTATAAATGTCCTTTAGTAGAGACGTCCAGTTATTTTCGTTTGGTTATTTTAATTTGTTTTTTGATTTCTCTTACATTTAGAAATGCATAAATTTCTCTCTTTTTCAAAAAACAAAAATTAAAAAAAAATGCCATTCAGTTTTTCCCGTATGCAACATTTGACTGCCAAGAATGAGGAAAGCTCCCGTCTCCATTGGTTACTATTTTAACTCGCTTAAGACAAATGAAAAACAATTATTTCTCATACAGTTTGTATTAAGCATGCAAGAATCTCTTATTAAATCTCACTAAACCTAAGGTGGTAATTGTAACAATTTTTAATGTTGCATATACTCCTTTAGAACTCGGAACAAACCGTAAACCTAATCCTTGCAAGCCGATGCTGATTATTATGTTTTAAAGTGTTAATTAACATAAATTTTACCAAAAATAAGTTTATAGAACGCATTTCTACATAGACAGTAGTAAATTTCAGATAATATATGTGCACTGGGTTCTAAGGCTATCATGTACCGAGCGTTCGTTATATTGCGGGGCCGCGGATCGCGTGCTCCGCGCACGGGTTTTCCGTTGTTACTTACTGATGAACGATAGTAACATGCACTATAATGACTATGATTAGAGTGGTGTCCATTTGCAATCAGACATTCCTGGCATCAGGTGAACTTTCCATTCACACACATTAAGTTTTTCTTGTAATGTTCATAATTTCAGCTCTTATATTGTCCTTAAATTCGTTTATTCCTATTTACATGAAACCATGTCTCATCAGAGACATCTATTAAATATGGGTCAACAGTACCGTCAAAAATATCTTTAAATTCCAGTTACAGAAATTTACTCCTTTTTCCTCGTTTCGGGGTTTTAATTATTGAACTATAGTCACTCTATAGGTTTCAATGTTAAAGTTTAGCAGCTCTATTAACAGAGGTTTTTGAAACACCCACTTGCTGTACAACACATCTTAGAGACTTCTTTGGAGAACGTTCGAACGATGCGTCAGTTTCATCATTTTTAGAACATTTCTTTTTTGCTTCTTACGTTGAGCGATCTCGTTGTCCTAAACGTATTAACCAGCTATCTAACAGTTTCTCTACCCGGAACTGGAGTACCAAGAACTTTCTCCTGATATTGTCTACACACCTGTCTACATGATTCGGTTTTTACGTTAAGTATCGTACATAAAACTTATTTGTTCAAGCGTGAATTTTTCGGTAGGTATTTCAGTGAAATAATAAGAATTATATAATATAATTCACACACAACACAGATGTCTTTAAACTTTCACTTTTGAGATGCAAAATGAACAAACTCTAGCCTTTACAGCTCGAACAGAAGGCAGCAACTGACACAGTATAAAACAGCTGATAAACGTAGCCTTGAGCGGGTCATTCACCTCTAGTCCGCTATTGGAATAATACCGAGGACACTGCAGTGCAAGCGAACTACGCATACACGCGATCTATGGCCTGGCTATAGATGAAACACATGGTGTGTTTCAACTACTGTATGAGAGACATTTTCCTAAGTGAGATATGTCGTTGAATTTGATGTCTTATCAGCTCAGCTAGTATTTTACTAGTCTTAAAGTCGGGTCGTCGTTGCGACCACGGGGAGGAACAAATCGTTTGTGCTATTCGGAGCCATTTCGAATGTTCTATGGGTACTCACTGAATGTGGTTCGAGCGCTCACGAGTCGCAGGGTGAATTTCTGAGCAATTTCACAATGTGGCAATATTTTTGCAGTCGACACATTATTGATATGTAGATATCTAGGGACTTTCTCTTTGGCTCACTCCTGTAGTGTGCTCGCCATCTTGTATTGGCAATTGTAGCTAAAGTGGTTATACATGACTTGTCACTTGTTCCCGAGCCAGCGACCGAGCATAAAGAAATGTCAAATGGACAGTCCAGCCGCAGCTGTACAGTTTCTGCTAACTTTTCCCAAGTTGCTACCTGCCCCTATTCGAATATGTAAACAACCCCAAGGTTCCTGCTTGCGCAGGAAGAGAAAAGTTAAGCCTGGGTGCGTTTCTTTGTAAAATGCGCCCAATTAGAAGCTGTGTGTTTAAATGATGTATAATTGTGATGTGAATTCACTGGAAAAAGTTTAAATATTTATTTTTAAAACGTATATCTATAGTGATAATGACACTATTTAAAGTAATTCTTTCAATAATGTGAAATTATGTAATAAGTACCAAACATATTAAAATGAATTTACTTTCCATATATTTTACCTTTAAAACTTGTCGGTCCTGGTGGTGTAGTGGTAACCATACTTGCTTTCTAAACCTAAGATCGCGGGTGCAAACCCGGCCAGGATCGATGGATTTTTTTGGGCGTAAAAATCGTAAGTATGGCTTCCTTCGGAAGGGAAGTAAAGTTGTGGGTCCCGTGTCATACATTTACGGCAAGAAAAAAACCTCAAGCCTGAAAGAAGAGGTTTCTAAGCAAAATTTATCGGCAATTCACTACATGAATTGAATGGGACACTGATGACCTGAGATGTTAAAGAGCGTTTATAAATAAAAAGCGTATCAATCCTTTAAAACTTTTTGCTTGTTAGCCCTTCTTCTAGCAAACGATTGTCATCTGTCTAGCGTTTCCGAAACTGGAATTTGATCCAAACAGCTGAGCTGTATTTATTATTCTTTTAGCAGAAGTAGTTGAATTAAAGTAAAATAATGTGCTAATTTTACATTTTTCTTTTCGTTTGGGGAATTTGTCATGCTCATAGAAATCCAGGAATTTACTTGCCAAGTTTTAATGTTCAGTGCATGTTCTATTTATGAGTCTCCTAGAAGACCAACTAATTTATTCGTGCAATAATTTTTCTTCCTTCCAAATGCCCACACATTTTGATAGTTTTAACTTTTAGACATATCGTCTATTTGTGCAATGCATTATTTTGTCACGTGTTCATTTTCATTTATATAATATGATATTCTTGACCTAAATGCTACTTATATTAATGCAGATATATGTGTGTTATAATTCGATTGCCAGTACATCTCTGTAATGCAATTTCGTAAAGGCCTTGCACAATTCCTGGGTGAGCGAAATAATCAGGATGATTGGAGGTGACAAAGACGGCGAGGAAAAGTGTGGATCTGAGGGTGACGACAACAGCCAGGATAATAATTCAGGTCCCGTACACTGGTCCCTGGGGCACGCAGTCTGAGGTTTCCAATATACATGAAAGCTCTGTTTCGTGCCATGTTTTCGTCCAAACTACTGGAGCAATTTAGAAAATTGGTTATGGGATTGCTTATAGCGGTAACACCGTACATTTCAATGAAATGTGTAGTAGGTATTCGGTTTTACAGTCGAGACTTCTCTAACTGCAATTCTCTCAGTCACTGATGAAGATTTGGACAGAATACATAAGTTAACTTTAGGTACTGTTTGGATGACTAAACCTTTCGGCAAGTAAATTGTTTCTATTCGTAGTAAACTTGTGTGACTCAGTTCTGAAGATGCTAGTATGAAAAACAAACAAACAAACAAAACAAAAAAAACTTAACCTCCAACAGATTATAATGTAACAAAATTTAAGCACGTTCGGAAATATTAATAATTTCCTCCATTTTATTATTTATTTTTATTTTGCAATACTTACATCCTGATATCTTGTTACTACACCAGGACGTAATACTCCAGATTTCATTTATTTATTCCACTTATATTTTCAATACAATTTAAATTACAATTTAAATTCTACAGATTTTAAGATCTTGACTACAAAAGAAAAACTAAAACTATAACTAAACAAAATTAAAACTTCAATGAACTATACCGGTACTGGAATCCAGCACTGCGGCTTTTTACTATAATTTATAATTGCATCTACAATTGCAACTGGTATCCACTAGTAATGATTACATTTTACATTTACAGTGGGGAGCAGCCTGGATACCGAGCGCTAGTAGAAATGAAGACATATATATTAAATAGGATAATAATTGTAAATTAATAAAGTTTAATTTCCTCCATATTAAATATAACATTATGGAAAAGTAGTGTATTGTATCGTTATCAATGGCAAAATTATTATTTATTAACTTTTATATTCTATGTTGCTAACTATTGCAAATGCCGAAATTAAGGGGTAAAATCAACAAATTTAACGTGCTGCAATTGACTCAGTCAGTTTGAATTAACATAATAAATTATGTTTACTGATGTTTACACTATAGACCAAAAGATCCATAAATGCACGCAAAAATGACTCAAATATAAATATATATAAAATAAAGTATACAATTTATAAACAATGGAATATTAAATATATGTGTAGGCTTTCACGGCCAGAGATTTGAACCTTAATGTGCTTTTCCGGGCTTTTTGGCCGTGGTCTAATTGTCAAATTATATTTATAGTGACCTGATGTTTCGTCCGACACTATGACGGGCATCTTCAGAGAAATGAATATACGTTAAATAGACGTTAAGCGGTTAATTCTAGGAACCACGGCCAAAAAGCCAGGAAAAGCATGTTAAGATTCAATGGAATATTAAATCTGAAATGTATTTGAATTATCACTTTGAACGCTGCGGTATTGTGACTATTTATGTTTGAAAATATATTTGTACAAACAAAACGAACATATTCTCAGAAGATGAGAGATCTATATTATTTTAATAATTGAAGTCATATAGAATTGTTTGTGAACAACACCGTTCACACCGTTTACTCTGTTCTGTATTCAGGATCTAGTGTTTCAAGCTTCTATTTTGTAGTATAGAAACTTGCGAGTTTGCACGCCACTAATTTCTATTCAGTTCCAACTGAAGGTGTTATCAGTGAAGTTCATCAGCAATAATATGCCCGCGGCTTTTCCGCAACGTTTTTTTTTTTTTTTTTTTTTTTTTAATAAACAGTCATTTTATTAGCATAGAATGAAAGAGAAACACAATATTGTTAATTAATTTTTTTTTCACTAGCAATAATTTGTGATTGTAATAAGTGGAAATAATTTGTAATGCAAAGCATGAAGTGCTTTTGATTGTCAATGATTCAAATAAACTACAGAATGCCGCTATATTTTAAAGAAATAAAATTCATTAAAATATTCTATAATATCCTAAACAAAGTTCTTATAAATATAATTAAAATATCCGTATTATATAAATAGCATGAATGGCCCATTTGCATCAGCAAAAGGTGAAATTATCGACGAAAAATGTTGTAATTTTAAATATTTTAAAAAAGTTGTAATGCATTAGGGCTATTTCAGTCTCTAATTGTCACAAACGATCAACTATTACTAAGCTTTTTGTTGATTTGCTTTATTTACGGAAGCTCTTTAACATCTCAGGTCATCAGCGTCCCATTCAACTCAGGGCGTGAAACAGCCAACAAATTTTGCTCAGAGGCCTCTTCTTTCAGGCTTGAGTTTCTTTTTCGTGCCGTAAATGTAGGACACGGGACCCACGGCTATACTTCCCTTCCGAAGGAAGCCATATGACCGAAAAAAATCTATCTGTCCTGGCCGGGTTTGAACCCGCAATCTTGGGTTTAGAAGCCAAGTATGATTACCACTACACCACCAGGACCGACCTATTATTAAGCGATTAATATTTCGCAGCACTATGAATCACAACATTATTGCTAATGTTTGAGTTCCATTATAACACACCGCCTCTAAAGGTCAAGGTCACTCAGTCAATCAAGAAGATCATGGCCACAATCTTTTGGGACTATAAAGGAGGAACACCACAGTAAATGGGGTACTATGCTGGCCTACTGCTCAAAGTACGTGCTTCCATCAAAGAGAAAAGGCAAGACGAGGAAAACTGTGGTGGCGTGCGCCTTCTTCACGACAATGCGCCTGTGCACACAGCTCTTGTTACAAAGGAAGATGTGAAGAAATGTGACACCAAGGAGATGGACTATCCATCCCATAGCCTAGATTTGACTCCCAATGACTATTTCTTCCTCTTCTCAAAGCTCAAGAAGGATCTCCGAGGAAGGAAATTTAAGTGTGGTGAAGAAGTGATGGATGCTGTTTATTTTGGGGGGAGGGATTGAAATGTTAATTCAAAGATGTGAAAAGTGTATTGCAATAAGGAGTAACTACATGGTAAGATGAAACATAGTTTTTGTCTATATCGTACTTAGAGCCTGCAGTATAAACAAAAGGAGCAATAATTTATGTTTTTGGAGGAAAATAGTAATTATCAACATTCAGAGAAACATAAGACAATTTTATGAAGAGATGAAGGCGAATCAAAGCATGAGGGTCTTGGACGGAAAAAAAAGTGTCATTTGGCAGACTGAGCCGCAAGTACAATGATGGAATATACGACAATTTTATTCGAAGTGATCGGCGGATACCTCGTTGTTCTACTTGATACATCTGTCGGCATTGTTAACCGTTATTCATTAGCTAGAATATTAATATATATTCACTACAATGGAAAGCCATACACAAGTTCAGGCACCAGGGGAATTGGAAATTTTTGGTGAACGGTCTTCCTCATCCACCCTACTTTCCGAATATTGCGCCATATGCTTTTCATCTCTGAATGGGGTAATTATAGTGGTTTCACTCTGGCCGGTCCAGTAAAGGGCACGCACGTAAATCCCTACCCTCACTGTAGATATCTATCTGTCTCTTTCTACAGTTTTCCCTCCCTCACTGCTTGAGACCAGAGTTACACAGCTCAGGTTGGCATCCCGTGAAGCTATAATCAAAGAGAAATGTTGTTTAAAATTGTATTCATTCAACGTTGGAAATATCCTATATTACTTAAGGTACTTGCGCTCGACTTACGGATGCTAACATTATTTACAGCTTTTGTTCGAAGTTTGATGTAAAATTACAGATATATAGTGTTTGGTTAGAAAACAGATGATGTATTTCTTGCGTATATGTCTCCTATAGAAAGCGCTATTTTATGGAGAAGTGAGGCACATTGTGTATTTGTAAGAATTGAGTCATTGGCCTTTTACTGTCATCTGATACCACTGGTATTTGAAGCCATTTGCATTACGAAATGTACACTATTCACTTAACAGAAATGCAGATATTGTTGCTGCTACTATTGCCACAACAATACTACCGTTACTTTAAGAGGGGAACTACATGGAGTGGGAGAACGTTGCAAAGCGGGAAAAAATTACCTTGAGTGGGGGGAGCGGTTTCCAAGCGGGGAAAAATGACCTTGAGTGGGCTGGCGAAAATGAAACGACCTTATTGAGAGGGGATGTCACCGCGAAATGTTATAGCCATATTCTCGAACAAAAACGGTTAACAGATCTTCACACAGGAATCGCAATGAAATATGTACATCTAGGTGGCGCAAATCCATAGGTTTGCAAATAAATTATATGAAAATGGCATTGTATAACCAAAGAATTGAGTAATATTTCAGTGTGCTTAATGTTTAAATAAAAGTACGTTGAAAGAGGGCGAGAAAGTGTGCAGTGCTTATTGAAATCCTTTCCTATATTGATTCTGTGCTCGAATTGTAATTCACTTTGCAGTACATTAGACGTGGCTATTCTTAAGAATCCATATTATTTACCACTACAAATGTTTATTTGTTTAACAATTAATAAACTACAATTACTAACAATTAATAACAATTTCTAAAGTTGGTAATATTATTTTGAAGTCATAAGTGCAAAAAATCAAGGATGAAAGAGAATTTTTTCATCTTAAGTATATCAAAAATTAATAGAATTGCAACTAAAAGTATAGTCTTGGCAGATTGTTAGTAACTTGTGTCCTAATTCGTCACTTCTATCCCTTTTCTTTCTACAATTCCTGGATTTTCTTAACCAGTTTACTCGCTAGGATGTTTGAGAACCGTGCTCATTGGTAAGATCATGTGTCTATACTAAGTATTGATCATTTTGAGTTGATGATATCATGCTTTCCTGCCTTTTATTTTCTTTGAATCTTATACCTAAATTTGAGAATTTTCCCTGATATGGAAGGGGTAACTTCCTATTGTCATATGAGCTTTGATTCGTTGGTTCATATTGTAGAAATAATTCCACGTGAATGACAGCGGTTTACTGGATTAACCGCTAAATTGGTTAAACTACTGTGGTCTTTCGTTCTTACGGTGACTCAGGTATTTAAATAATGATATTAATTTAAAGTTCATAAATGAGATTTTTTGCTCAATTGCCTTATCCAGGGAATTTTTGTGTTCATTTCGAGTTTTTTTTTTTATAATGTTTAACGCCCGTTTTTACTACTGCGGCACCACAGGCAGTGAACACTGGTGATACATGAGATGAAATGATATATTGGGAAAGGATTTTTTTTAAGGAAGGAAACATTCCAGGCCTAAGTTTAGCGTATCTCCCCGGCAATGGCCATTTATGAGGACTGAGGAAAAACTGGAAAAAAATTGACCAGGGAGGACGGTTCTGGAGGGATTCGAACCCTAGACCTCCCGCTCACGAGCCCGCGCCTTAACGACCTCGGCCACTCATGGCCATCATTTTGAGGTGAGACATATTAATGTTTGTATTGAAATAGTAATCAATTGAAGAAACTGCATTGATTTTAATGTGTTTTATTATTTCGGTTTACTGAGCAAATGTTATTTACATTTAAATGTTGTTATATTTTTTAACCTAATGGATATCTTTGTTACATTTTAATGGAGTGCCCTTCAACATTTTATGTTTTATCTGTTATATTGTACAATACTTTTAATACTTAATTTGTAATGGATGTTCTTTCCCCCATCATATTGGACAAATTAACTTTCTCACGGCTATACCCAGTTTTTTTTTCTCCCGTTTCAGTACAACTCCAAATAGTTGCTTTGTCACTAGCATACATTAAAAGGACGTTAGTAAGATATTGCAGCAAGCTTTGATACTGAAGCTAGAAAACTGAATTATGTATTCACGTATTCCAGTCTACACTTCTGAGCATCCTGAAGTTCAGGTTAATAGTTTTGCTATATTAAACCGTATCACTACTTTACAAATGATAAAAACAGATGTGGAGCTGTTTGTGCAACAAACGTAAGCGACCGGCGGAACGATCTCAAATAGCTTCGTAAAGTAACATTATTTTTATTTGTGGTACGTTTGATTATACTATCTCAGTCCTTATCCCCCAAAATAATCCTCCTACTTCAGAAAGTAAATTATATACGAAAGTAGTATTCCTAGGCTTAATCGTTTTCTAGGTATGATAAAGACAAAAACTATATTTCACTTTTCAATGTAATTAACCTTTATCGCAATACACTTCTTACATTTTTCAATTAGCATTTCAATCCGCCCTTCCCAAAAATAGTCAGAAGTCTTGCCTGCAAAATGGGGGTACACAGCATCCATCCTTCTTCGTTCCACTTAAATTTCCTTCCTCAAGGTTCTTCTTGAGCTTTGAGAAGAGGAAATGGTCACTGGGAACTAGATCTGGGCGGTAGGGTGGAGTCGATCTCCTTGAAGGCTCATGTCTTCACAGCTTCCTTTGCAACAAGAGCTGTGTTCAAAGGCGCATTGTCGCGAAGAAGGCGCACACCACCACTCAGCTTTCCTCGCCTTTTCCCTTTGATGGAAGCACGTAGTCTGTGCAGTAGGCCAGCATAGTACTCACCATTTACTGTGGTGTTCCTCTTCTTGAAGTCAATGAAGAGTATTCCTTCATAGTCCCAAAAGATTGTGGCCATGATCTTCTTGGTTGACTGAGGGACCTTGACCTTTAGATGCAGTGCTTCGCCTGATTTACGCCACTCCATTGCTTCTCTTTTGGACAAGGGATGGATCATAGTAGAGGACCATAGTTTCATCTTCTGTAACAATGGTTAGCAGAATTTCTCTCTCATTGCCACCGCAGAGCTCCAAAAACGCCTGACAACAGGTGACTCATTGCTGTTTTTGGACTGAGGAAACAAGTTTAGGCACCCATCTTGCACTAACCTTATTCATGTTTAAATGTTCATGAATAATTCGAAGGAGTGTTTTAGAAAGGCTCAACGTTGCTGCTATTTCTGTAACTTTGAGCCGCCGGTCTTCCATAATTTTGCTTCCACAAGAGCGATGAAGGAATGAATGAATGAATGGTGTTTAACTCCCGTTTTTGCTACAGAGGCACCACAGGCATTGGACACTCACTGATGACACATGAGTTGAAATGATGTATTGGGAAGGGATTTATTTTTAAGGAAGGAATCGTTCCAGACCTAAATTTAGGGTACCTTCTTGACATTTGCCATTTATGAGGACTGAGGAAAACTTGGAAAAAACCTCACTCAGGGAGGACGGTCCTGGCGGGATTCGAATCCCGGACGTCCCGCTCACGAGTCCGCGCCTTAACGACCTCAGTCACACACAAGAGCGAAGTTTTCATGAGTGAACACCTCCAAGGGCCGAGCTGCACGCTGTTAGTCTTCAATGCCTTCTCGACCCATTCCAAAAAGTTAAGCTCATTCTTTTACGGTATAATATGAGGGGGATACCCCCATATATGCCGTCCAATCGCTGTTTAATTTCATTTTGAATATATCCTTTTGTGAAGAACTTAATAACAGCTCTTAACTCCATTTTGAACATGTCACAATCTTCTACACATAGCCTTCTTTATGCAGCTATAGCTGAACAACTGAACACAGGGAGTGGAAGTTACATCTGCAGCTATTTACTTAACCGATAAGGTATGACATCAGATGAGGAATTTGTGAAGGTGATAATCCTCATCGGGAAGGCCGGAACCTTATGGACATACCTTCGTATGTTGAATAAATAGCAAGAAAGAGGACAAGATGACATTACTTTATAAAACCGTCACTACATTTTTTTCGATTAGAAGGACGCAATATTATATTTAGTTCCGGAATGGACAACTTGATTCTAATGGCAGTCTGGGACAATAATGTGAACAGATGCAAGGGAAGATAATATAAATAGGAAGATCTGCAACTCTGTAGGTACTGAAAGCACCATACTGTTCTTTTTCTTTATATTCTTTAATACAAGTATGTATAGCGAAACAAATATTTATAATAAAGAGCGGAGCGGGAATAAGTGAAAGTAACAATGAGGTATAGTGTGCTAATTAATCGGACAGAACTAGTACATTCTCAAAAATGTAAGTGAATAAAAGTGTCCTGAGTAACGAAAGTCTGAATGTAACGCAACAGGCAAAATCACTTTACCTAGTTTTTATACGTTCATGTAACCCTCAGACGCACTTACGAAATAAAAATAATTACAGAGCGAATTTATGCACGCAATAGGCTCGTTATAAATAATTACTCTAGCTGATAATAGATTAACTACCTTATGGTATTAAAGAATGGCAACATGTTAACATTGTACATACATATTGCAAGGTCGTTCCAAAATTCACTGTGCTGTAAACATTTATTAATCGAAATCCATCACCATATGACAGTGTTAGCATAACCGATTTATATTTAAATACTTTTTTCAACAATACAACGAAAATCGCATTGGTGTTTAAATCAGTTTCTTATCAATTGATAACAGAGGAAAATATCTAAATCCTCACTATTCACCACATAAATACAGTAAAATAAACAAAATGATTACATTCATGCATTTTTTGAGGTTTTATTTATAAATCTTGTCCGCTTATAAGGTGTTTTATGTTCCAGTTTCTAAGTATATCGTAGTCGGCACTGCGCGTACTTTAGCTTCATTTCATAAAAGATGATTCTTAGAGAAGATGTGTGGATTGGTCTTTGTTCCTCGGCTGAAAAAGTACTGTATCGGGAAAACGTTGTGAATTTCTCTGTTAAATTCACCACCATAATGTTCTAATTTCATCGGCAATGTTTTTTTTCACACTCCAAAATGTTTTCTTGTGATAATTTGTAATGATTTTAATGGCGGACTATGAAGGCTTGCGCCAACGATGTGCAATGTTGTGTGATTTTTCCTTTTTTTACAACTGAAAGATTTCGCTCGTGTTTTCTGATTTGTGCCACACTAGTAGATTAATTGCACAAGCACATGAGCTGATTTGTATCCAAAATAATCCTGACATATAAAAATGTATTCTTCTAGACATATTAAATGCCTGAGCATCTTCGTAAATAATGTATACTGCAGTAGGACCGGTAGGGAATATATTCAGAAACAAACGTTCAAGGACATGTCAAGAGAAAAATGCAGTTCGTTTACTTTTTAATTTTAGTCTGCAATGTTTGTATGAATATAACTTGATTCTTTATCGAAATATAATATTCCAGATTAATTTTTATTTATTTCCCTTACATTTATCAATACGACAATGAATACATGTTAAAATTTAATTTAAATTCTACAGTACTAATACTATTAACTAAACAAAACTAAATCGGTAGTGGAATCCAGCGCTACGGCTATTTTATCTATATATATATAATTAAATCTACTATTGTTACTGGTACCCGGTAGCAATATTTACATTAGTAATTAATTAATTTACAATTTTTATAGAATTTAATATCCAAAATCTTTATTTCAACTTGTTTTGAACTGACCCTTTCTTGCCTTTCTCTGAAACTCTGGGATCTTTTAGGGAGAAAAGTAGAGCAGAAGTACGGGCGCAACCGGTTGCATAGACGGACAAGATTTATAACTAATATCGTACATGTTTTATGCGGCCATAGATGTGAATTGAAAGTAAGTTCAAGAACTGTTACAGATCACTTCAGAGTAAATGGAAATGAGTAAAACAGAAGTGTGGAAGCATATCAAGTCTACATTTATTTTAAAAAGTTCTTTTTGCAGTTTTTATTTAGTTTTTGATCATATTGACTGTATCAATTTCTTCTTCATAAGATTTAGACATTGTGATCTGTTGTCGCTTCTATTGTTTATTTTATCTTTTAGTCGGACGTTCAATATTTCGTTTCCCACTAGATTTATGAATTATTTCACCGCTCATTTTGTATACATAACTTATTTATTCCGATGTTCATAAATTTTGTGAAGAATACTTGCAAGATATTATTTTATTTCTTATATAATCTATTTCCTGTAACGCTGTATGATTACCCATGTTTCACTTTCATATAGTCGAAACAACACTCTCTTAATTCTATAGAACGTTTTTCTGTGTCAATTTTCGGTTTTTATTTATTAAATTTGTGTCATTTGTTCCACAAAATTAACCAAATTATTTTTATTTTTACTAATTAAAACTTCATTATATTACGGAAGCTTTTACTCAGCATTTAGTCGATAATTGTATTTTCTATTACAATCTTTAATCTTTCTGATAATTTTCTTGCAAAAGATATTTCCTTAATTTCTTTTTCTTTTGAAATAGGTTAAAATTCGAAGTCTTCTATGCTTTAAACAGTTCTCTCAATAATACGTATTCATTACTTGCTAAACTCTCCTCCATCAGACCGTTTATAAATTTATTCACCTCCATATTTTTCAATACATTAAAATTATTCAGTTGCCAATTCCATCTCTAGTTACTGTATCGGGTGAAGACAACGCACATATGTGATTTTTAGCATTTTAAAATCAGAAATTTAGTACTTTGATTTGTACATTTAGCATTTTGTAGCGTTTATACATTTGCAATTTAGCATTTAATAGCATTTTGAAGAAAAACCATAATTTGAGTTAATTCTGATAAGCGAGCATGTCTTAATATAACATTAATGTGAAAAAAATTGTCAATAATATTGAGCACTTAATATAGTTTTGTGTTATTTTACACCCCTAAATTAATTACCTTTATTAGCTCTCATTTCATTTACAAAGGTAGGTCCATAAGTTCCCGGCCTAATCATTTTCTAGATATGATAAAGATAAAAACAACACTTCACTTTAGTTATAGCCACCCTTTATTGCAATACCTTTGGAACATCTTTGAATTTACATTTTATCCCCCCCCCCCAAATAGTCATAAGCCTTGTCTGCAAAATGGGCATAAACAGCATCATTTTAGGCACTCAGGCATTCACCTTCTTTGTCGGGTCTTCTCTAAAAGTATTCCCAAATTGTGAGAGTATCTCGCATGCACCAAGACTTCCCGGCAAATCTTGAGGCAAAAAGAAGGTGGCTTACATGGAAAACTACAAATATTTGGTGATCGTAAACTGCAATAGAAAAAAAGTTGAGAGTGAGCAGAACTAAAAATGTGAGCAGTATTACTTTGTGTGTGTGTATGTGGGCGGGGGGGTCCCTCCTTCGTTGTGATTCTACTCTTCAATATAAAGATCACTTTTGATAAGTTAAATAATGCATGTGGTTTTCGCATATTTTCATTCACCGAAAGATTGCATTTTTATTTTATATCTTAGCACTGTTTATATAGGCGTATTTATGTGCATATTATCAAAGTGTTCATTGTATAAATGCATAAATATTAAAAGGATCATTAGAGCATAAAATGTCTGTCCCTAATTATCACATAATACAGAGGGTGTCAAAAATGTACACACTTCAAGCAAAGAAAAAAACTGTGTTAACATAACAAAACTGAATTCACACAAACAGAAAATGATGAGCACTAATCATCTTAGACTTTTACAGTTACAACAGTTGCTCAACATGCCCACCATCGGCGTCGACCCACTTCTGAGTACGTTGAACTACTGATTGAGCAACGTTTGCGAAAGTGTCCTCAGCGACTGCAGCACATGCCGTTTCAATTTCTTCCCGAAGTGCTGCCAGTGTAGCTGATTTTCTACACATCCTTAAGAGTTCCCCATAGGCGGAAGTCCAACTGCGATTCTGTTCTGTACACACGTCCCCATTACCTTTGAACTTCAAACATTCTCGGTTTTCCAATACTACTTCGAAATTGCTTTCCGCTGTTCAAACGATAATCTTGGCTCCATTTTGTTGTGGCAACGTTAGCATAACGTAATGTGAGTCACGTCTGATTACAGAACATCATACGATAATGTTGGCTTCATTTGTTCATTGTTGATTTACCTGTCACGTAGCAACCTATCATAATGTATGTGAGTCACGTCTTTTACAAAACATCATACTACACATTAATGTTGTTTTTTGGTCCAATTTTGAAATATATTAAATAGATATATACTGTGAAAGTGTGTATATATTTTTGGCTCCCTCGGTATTTTATATTTATTGTAGTTGCAGTTCCAAGTGTTCTGTTTACACTAAAGGCTTGTGCTTGTTCTTTGTTTTAACTTTTGATTTTCTTTCCATGTTCACTAATTACTATTCATTTTGCATTTGCCACCATTTCTCTGAACTATTGAAAGATATAGTGCAATTAAATGTTGCTGCTTATTTTCTAATTGTTATTTCTTTAAAACACAAGTGTAGCTGTGGGATACTGCATTCGAACTGTATCGTTTCTAAAAAGACGAGCATAAACTTATGGATCACTGATCTGTTTCAACTTATTCTTTGCTAAAAATACACGCTGCTCTGCTATTTCTCTTGGAGGATGTAAAGAATGCTGTAAGTGATCGAAAGGTGTAGAATGTTATAGTTTCACCGTTGTAAATTTCGGCATGTCTCATTAGCTAGCCTTTCTGGCTTACCATTGTAGCGTGTCCGATCTCTTGATGTTACACAAGCAGGGTCGCCCTCTTGCAATTTGCAGTACAAAGCTTTCCAGGGATAACACAGCATCTATCGGCGGCTGCCTTAATGAAATTGGTATTGTGGTTGACAAGATTACTATTAGCAAGACATACCACATCAGAAGCAGCGAGCCCCATTGTTATGAGTGTACACAAACCCAGACAAGCGGAAACTAACGTTCCTTTCTATGTCTCTCTGGCTGAAGATGAGGAGACTGAGAAAATGAGCTTCCCTTGTTACTTGCAAATACAGTTACCGTTTTCAATGCTTACATAGTACAGCGTTTAAATGAATTACAATCAATTTACGATGTTTTCTTTGTCACTTCAATGTTCTGTATTTGCAAGGCTCTCCCATTTTCAGAAGGTATTTTACCGTTTAATACTGAACCAATTCTCTCGTGCGGCAGCTGTTAATGCACTATCACCAGTACCATTATCTGCTTTATAATTGTAATTGTTTTGTATTACACTCTCTGCAGCTACTGTATGATCTTCTGAGTTTTGGTTACCTGAACTCAGAGCCGTCATTATTTTAATGCTTTCCTACAAAATGTTTGTTTCAATTCTACTTATTCCTTAGAGGCCAGAAATTGCAGCTAGGTATTAAACTATCAATGTTATTATGCATGTTATTCTAATTACAACACTCATTTGCCCACTTTTATAAGGAAAACTAAAACTATTTATTTTTCCTACCAAATTCTAGTGAAACCAAAGCTATATAAGGCTAGTATTTTAAATTATCTCTTATACATTTCTCAACTACAGGAAATATTCCGCAAAATAAAATGAGAAAACGGATTTAGAATTAACATAAATGGGTACAAACTCACGAACCTAAGTTCTGCAGACGACATAGTCCTATTGGCTAGATAAGCAGAGAGCCTTCAAAGAATTGTACAAGATCTCAACATGTACAGTAAAACTGCCTGTCTGGAGAAAACACAGATCATGACAAAAAGGCAAGCAGCACCCGTTAGAATCAACTCAACAACACCAAATAAAGTAACAAAGTATGTCTACCTAGGACAAATAGTTGCATTGCAGTATCACATAGGCAAAGAAATCAGCAAAAGATTTTCCTCAGTATGGAGAGCATTCTAGTCATTAAAATTCATATTGATGACAATACTTTGAGTCGAAAACTGAGACTAGACGTGCTGGACTTATGCATATTCCCAACACTATGATATGCATGTCAAACTTGGAGCCTAACAGAAGTGGAAAAGAATAACATTAGTATCTGCCAACGTAAAATAGAGTGGAAAGTACTAGGACTATCCTTCATGGATAAAATATCACCTATGGAATTAAGACGTGGTTCAACGTGTAAACAGCCAGAAGTGGAAATGCAGCAAGGCTACCGAGCAGCGAATGGGGACAATATAACTACCATATGGAATCCACGTATCGGTAGGAGAGGAAGAGGAAGACCGAGAACGAGGTGGGCAGACTCCTTCAGGAAAACAGCCGGTAAGAGCCTAGGAACAGAGCTGCAGAAAGAAGAGAGCAACTGAAGCCAATAGTGAAAGTATTACGAAACTTATAATAAAAAGTACTAATATACTCAGCTCTTGAAACTTTTAGTTAAATTGTAAAATAAGAAACATTATACACTTATCCAATGTATAAGGACAATAGATATGGACTAGCCCACCATATGAGAAATCGATGAGTCCTTTCCGCTTGTGTCGGTCCTGAGGCTTGTCTCCTAAACTTAAAATCGCGAGTTCAAATCCGGCTAGAATCGATGGATTTTTTTTCGGACATAAAAATCCTAAATATGGTTTCCTTCGGAAGGGAAGTAAAGCCGTGGATCCCATGTATTATTTACGGCATACAAAAGAATCTCAAGCCTGAAAGAAGAGATTTTTGAGCAAAATATGTCGGCCGTTTCACGTCCTGAATTGAATAGGACGCTGATGACCTGAGATGTTAAAGAGCGTCCGTAAAAAAACCAAATCAACAACCACTCCACTTGTGTAGGCCCTAGCCCTAGAATGGACATAAGTGGCTTAATTCAATACAATTCATTGCTCATTGATACCATAAGAGTTGTATAAGAGTGTGCTAATAGTATTCATCAGTTTGAACGCCACATATGATATTTTCCTTTCTTAAAATGAACCTAAAGGTGCTATTAATATTACCTCTCCCAGGCATTAAAAAGAAAAACACTTTCGTACTGCTCATGTGCTTATTGATTAGCAAAACAGACAGAAGTTCAAATTTAGCTCCTTAGTTCGGTTAGCCAGGATGTTTCTTGGCTTCTTTGGTGTCCATGGTGACGTCATGTGGTGTTGTGTCCATCTCCTAGGGCTGCCGGGAAGGTTATTTATACGAGCGTCTTGGGATTAATGCCCTCCTCTTTCTCCCCGCTCTCCGCTCATGCAGACCCATCCTTCTTGCCGAAAATATTGCTGCGACTTCTTTCTTTAAAGCAATGGACCTTGTTTCACGTACAAACTTTTCTTTACAAACCCGCACGATCGATTTGGCATGACCCGTAGCGAGCAAAAGGAACAAACTCGCTCTGGACATAAAATGGGAATAGTTCTCATAGCTATGGGCTTCAATGCTAGCAAATTTACTTACAAAAAGTACATTAAAAGAAAGGAAACAAAATGTAAGGAATTTCATCAAATGAACTTAGAAGTTATTCATGTTTTATGCAGCTAAATGTAAGCTCTGCATTTACTAAAATAATTTCAATAAGAAATGTAAAGCAAATTGTACTGGTTACAGCTAATTTAAATGGTTATAATGAAGTTAATAGGTAAAGAATATTGATAAATTCTAATGAATTTCTCTCTCTCAGTTTTTTTTATTTATTTATTTATTTATGGACGCTCTTTAACAGCTCATATCATCAGCGTCCCATTCAACTCAGGGCGTGAAACGGCCGACAAATTTTGCTCAGAGGCCTCTCCTTCAGGCTTGAGGTTCTTTTTCGTGCCGTAAATGTACGACACGTGACCCACGGCTTTACTTCCCCTCCGAAGGAAGCCATACTTAGGATTTTTACGCCCGGAAAAATCCATCGGTCCTGGCCGGGTTCGAACCCGCGATCTTGGGTTTAGGAGGCAAGTATGGTAACCACTACACCACCAGGACCGACTCTCTCAGTGCGATGAACCATTTCAGATGAGAAACCTCTCTACTCAAATACTGAACCATGATCCTCGTGTTTGGATCGCATTCCTCAGACCAGGGCTGCATGGCGCACCTCAGTATATGAACAAATCAGTATAAGTTAAATGATCTTCTTACACAAACAAGTACACGAACGGAATTCAGTATGAGTGTTGTAAGCGTTGGCTGTTACAACTGCGAGAAAACAGATTTTTACTGCATTCGTAACCGGGTGTTAAATGTGGTCTAAAATAACAATATATGTATTTTTATTACACTTACCCGGCGAGCATTGATTTTCTTAAAGTTATAAACTTCGAGCTGATGTGCCGATGGTTTAATTTAACGTAAAACTAAGGTTCACTCTTCCTTCTGTGGTCAGCACCAGTGGCACGCTATTCTATCTGCCCTCATGTAAGCCACATGTCAGAGCACGCGTCAATAGAGAGCTTTAATAGTGTTTAATATAAGTGTTTTGCTACTTGCATTTTAGGCGGTGGACAGTGATAATACGTTAAACGAAAATATGATTTCAGAAAGAATTTTGCTTCGGACTATTTTTTTGTCGGGATTGAAGCGTTAATAAATATATATATATATATATATATATATATAAATGTGAGATTGAAATGAAGTGAGATTACGTTAAAAAGGATATGTTAATAGTTACCTAAGGTGGTGAGCCCGTAAATTTATAGACTGCCCTCTTATTCATGGAAAAATTCGATTTTACATTCAGGTATAAAGAAACTGAAGAACTGTTTGTTATTACAGAGTGAAGCTCATTACAATTTTACATGAATGAATTAGAGGAAATTGCTGGAAGATTCAATTCTTCTAAACAAAAGCGATCTGTCTTGACTTCCACAGAGCAGCATTTATAATCAGGCAGCAGTGAGTGGAAGTGAAATTTATGTTCAGCGTGAATTTTTTTCAACTATAGCTTTTTTTTCAGCTGATCACATGGGTAATTTCATTTATAATACACTTTCACAACAAAAACTGCCAGTTTGATTCTTGATTATGTTTTAACAATCTTTCCTTGTTAAGCTTATGGTACTTTTCGGCATTTGCCATTAAAGAGGCTTCAGGAAAACTGGAAAAACTTCTTAAACAAGGAGAATGGCGGAATTCGATCCGCATACCTCTCATTTGCGAGCTAGCCTTAGCCACCAGAGCACATCAGATTTTAACAATTGAGAAAGTGTTGAGTCGGTTTAACATATATTATATTTATTCTACAATATGATAGGTAAAGAATTGTGTATATTTGAAAAATGTAAATAATAAAATAAACTTTCCGAAAATTGCTTTATTGAACAATATACAATAATAGGCTGCACATAAATATTCACTGTTGAAATTGGGTACTTACGTGAAGAAGATACCTGAAATAAAATTCTATTTGAAAAATAATTAAAAATACAAACTCTCCTACAGTCGCATTAGTCAGATAATGTGACCTAAATATTTTGGAAAGTATTTATTGGAACCTCACATACATTCTTGCGTGGTATCTGTTAAATTCAACTGCCATATGAAAATGTATTTTGTTAATTTTGTGATAATCTCAGATTAGTGGTTTATAAGATGTCTACAGTGCAATTACTTTCTTCATACTTGCATTTTAAAAACTGTATTAACGTTTTTTTTTTTAGACAAAGTATATATTCACGGCACATTAACAATAAAGTACTATCTGTTTATTGCTCAATATAAAAAACTCCACAATTATTTATCTGCTTGAAACTAATACATTTCTTCCCGGAATATATACATATTCGAATACAAATGTGGTATATAATAGAAAAATTGTCTATTCTCTATTCATCATAACTTTACTAGTAAAGTATTACTCCGCGTCTCTCCTTGTCCATTCCCTTGGCTGTTATTGACTCTCGAATTTACTAGCACAACAATGTCTACTAACAGCTGTCTCGAACATGGATTCTGTTTGTTGCTTTTTACATTTGAAGTAGTAAAAGAGGAAAAGGAAGAAACAAACGCTTAATTATATGTAGACCAGAACCGTGTTCACTGCCAGTTTCAAATTACAATACAAGTGAATGCATAGCAAGGTTATGTTTTACGGTCTACATTTTGTGCAAAATTAGCAACAAAAATAAAAATATAGGTTTCTGTTCTCTTTTTAATAATTAAATGTTTCTTCACGCTATAAATTACAAAATATAAAAGAAATTCTTACACAGAAGCAAATATATTTGTTTAAATAAGCGGCACTAGTTGGTGCACTAATTTGTAAGTTAAGAGGCTGGTAAGCCAATCAAAACTACTTTCACCATATGCTTTTATTGAATATACTATAAAAACTTAGGATGTACAGACTCTACAATAGTAATTATTGAAGCGTTTAATATAAGCTCTATCACATGGATGGACTAAAAATAAAAGAATAAAAAAAATCAGCAACTTTTAACTATTTACCAACATGTACTAGGTACCTGATAAAAATTATAAAATAATTATGTGTCAATTAAGTTAACACCTCATGTTATAAATAGATTAGGGTATAATTGTATCAGATTTGAAATGAACGATGCTGCCATTATCCGTAACTTTGACAAAGTTAAGCACGATGTGGAGTATTAATTGTTCCTTAAACCATTTTCTGAACATTGTTCTAAAAATTAACTTACATTTTGGAACAAAACCCGCTTTTGTAGAATAAACAATAAGACCCCCCCCCCTTTACCCATTGGAACTTTGACGCCACCAGAGCAGTCTTCACTTGTTCAGTACATCTTCTTTGTGTGGTTCTGATTCACCCACGTTTCGTCTAAATAATAAATATTAGGTGTGCCAGGCTCGAAGATACTTTCTCCCGTTGTTACACTGCCTATATTTAAAGCCCCATATCCTTCAAATTACCAAGAATGGAATGCTTGCCCCCTTTAAACCCAATTAAATTCTTCGTTTTAACTGCTAGTTTATGTAGGAAACACTCCGTTCTTATATATGTCCAAAATCAAGTTCTGTAGAACACTTTTATCAAAGTCAGTTACCTCTTTTTTCCCTATTTTTCCCGGGTTATCTAAAAAGTACAGAATTCTTATCATTCAAGCATAATCTTACTTCTTAAACACTTTTGTGCACCGTTCTCACACCATCACCACAGGCTTCAGCCGTGGGCTCTTGGCACTTGGCAACACTGTTTGCTGTGCTGCTGGCCACGTGCTTTGTATCAGCTGCCTCCTTCTTAAAGAAATAGTACGCTTTATACAGCATTTCAGCATGATTATGCAAAATTACACGTTACGTTTTTCTTGTTCCATGTTTTATTTCTCTTTTATCTCTCTATCAGTTTGTACGAGAGTACAAACTGATAGAAAACCACAGACAAGACATACTAGACTTTCGACTTCAAATGACGCTTATTGATTGACCTTGACACGTGACTTTCCTTGTCCGCCGCGCAACCTTCCGGGTTCTAGGTATGACGTGATCAACATTGCATTAGATTAAACAGAACGTGAACATTTATTTCGCTTTTGCGATAGTCCCTTTTTTTTAAGTGAAGTAAGCTGTTCATAACAAACGATATCAACTTTCATGGAAGATCACGTCACGGAGAATAAGCGATCTCACACTCCTTAACGATTTAACTCATCAGCGGAAAAAATGTTTGTACATAAAACAACATCCCGCTTAATCTCCTCTATCCTTTCTCAAGTGTTGTAAGCTGCCTTTTGGAACACACTGTAAAAAATTGAACTAGTAGAAGGAAGACCGTTTTATGCTCATTAAGATCTATTCGTTTTACAAATCTTAAAACAATTATGAATAGGGGTTTGGTGATTTTTAGCATTTTAAAAACATAAATTTAGAATTTTGATTTCTACATTTAGCTTATATACATTTGCAATTTAGCATTTTATAGCAAAACATATTTTGAGTTAATTCCGATAATCGAGTTTGGCCTGAAATAACGTTAATGTGAAATAAAAATTGTCACTAATTAATGATTTTAATGTTGAGCACTTGATATGGTTTTGTGTTATTTTACATCCATAAATTTACTAATGTTTTTATTTATGTTGATTGTTTAATGTCTTTACTTAAGTGTAAACGTGAAATGACGTTAAATGCTCTCTCTCTTCGTTTTAAAAAAAACCAGATAAAATTAAATACGGGGTATACAACCTTTAAATAAGGTACTTATTTTGACAAGTACTCCCGAAAAGCTGGATGGCCCACTTTGTCAAGAGGGATGTTAGTCTCCAAAACATCTTCATTATGGATGGTGACTTGCGTTTTACTCTACGTTTTCATCTTCTGATTTATTGTTTATAATTTTCTGCCAACTGTTTTATCGATGCTTTGACATCGTCTTAGCACTTGATTTACGCGAAGGGAATTAAAGATACTAAACTATTAAAAAAAGTTTTCGATATGTAACGGTCGATCAACGAGGTTTTCAAGGGGGTTAATTTTTCTCAAGTGGTGGTCAAATGCGTCATAAATATTCCAAGAATGTACAAACTGCTGATTTGAAGTTTCCAGAAGAAAATCAAGAAAAAGGTTTTATTAAAAAAAATTGATTTCGCATTTATATCGTGTTTTGATATAGTCAATTTTTGCATTTCCTCGCGCTATATCGTATTTGCGTAAAATCACCACGCAATATATATTTCTTTTGTTTTCGGTCTTATGGCTAACAAGAACTGACTTCTAGTAGGCGCCGTGTTACAAAGCGATGTAATTTAGTATTGTTTACCAACAGAGGTATGCTCATACGGAACATGAGGAAAGTGACAGGAAATTCAAGTTGCGACACTTTATTTGTACTCTCTGCATGGAACAGTTCCCGACAGGCCTGCTGGAAGCCAACCTCCTCATCAGCTAATGTCACATTTTCCCAACCAAAGAGAGTGTGTTTAATTAGAGAAGCCTTTTTGTTAGCTTCTTTATACCCCGTGCTCGCTCTTGGGTAGCTATTTTTAAAACTTTCAGGCTGGAGAATAAGAACATGGTATGATGAAAGGTTTGCGAAGAGAAAAATTAAAGAGAGGGCAGAAAAAAAACCTCTGAAAGAAGAAGTGCTTGTACAAATTGTCCTAACATAATAGAAACTAGCGTGTGTAGCGCACGGTAAACTTCTTGTTATATAATGTAGCAAAGATGCCAGCATTTCTAAAGTGCGGTTCTGAATGTATCATTTTCTATTTACCTTGAAAAATTGTCGAGATACTACAGCGTGCAGCAGAAACAATGAACCATTTTAAATCGTGCGCTAGTATTGGTCATGGCTTCTTAGAAAGATGATGTTTGTATCTTTGCGTAGTGCAGTTCAAAGCATTTTCTGTACGTCATGTTACATGGCCTTGACCGCTCGCTCCGCTGCACAGTACTACTTGACAGGCAGTATAGGGTGCAGGTTAAATGAACATAGTTCGTTTGCAATTGAAACATTTTTATAATGTGGTGATTGAGTCGTAAAAACGCAGCTGTTGTTTCGGCAACAAACAAGTATCCATCACGTACTGTTTGCACTCCATAAACATGGCAACAGTAAGAGCTGCTTTAGAGCAAAGTTCAACGCAATTTGCTCGTCGGCATTCATCCGACGCACACTACTATCCAATATGTTAAGGGCTTGAGTAAGTAACCTGCCAGATGGCTTCTTGTTTCAAGCAGATGCTGTCATGAACTGCCTGGCCCATCTCATTAATCGCCTTCCGTGACGGAGCTTGTCCATTCCGACCGATGTCAAAATGTCGCCAAAACAAAATCTGCATTCTTACAACACAATCACCATATTTGAAAAACGTTTCCATTGCAAACGCCCCATGTTCATTCAACCTGCACCCCATACTAACTGCCAAGTAGTATTGTGCAGCGGAGCGAGTGGCCAAGGTCATGTACTATGGCGTACAGAAAATGCTTTGAAGTGCATTGCGCAATGGTAAAAACATCAGCTCTCTAAGAAGCCGTGACCAACAATAGCGCACGATTTAAAATGGGTCACTGTTTCTGCCGCACTCTGTATAACCATAAACATGGTGTTAAAGATGATACAGTAGGTGTATATAAGTGCTTAACTTGTGTGAAAAGAACTGACCCCAGACTGTTGTATATCTTACAGTCTATAAATGTATCCAAGAACAAACGCACCTTCTACCGACTTCTGGACGTATTTAACGATCTCAATCTCGTATGGTGAAGAAACTTGCGACATTGCTGTTAAATTGCTACTTGGGATATTCAGCCACAAGACTAACATTTATTGTTATTGTTGCTGTTTTTATTGTTGTTTTACAACTTCCATTTCCCCTTTATGCACATTACCCAGGGTTTCTAAGTTCTCCTTAGCTTGTCTTTCTCTGTTTTACATTGCCGAAGCCACTCCGGAACTTTTTTGGGTAACATGCATATTACGCCCATTCCACTGAAATACAATGCGTATTGCTGCTCATTGATCCCCAGCTTTCTGCTGGTACCGTACCTTTTCTCATTTGTTCTTGCAAATGAAGCAGTTTTTATACCAGAAATATGTAATAAGTTCTTCATCAAGTAATTTTTAATTCTTCTGTGAACAGTGTTATATATCCTTGCTCTTATGTTATGCTGCATAATGCCGACGTTGTTTATTTGCTCTCTTGATTTCTATTACCTTCTGGAAGCATTGAATAAAATGCAGTTTGCCAATTTATCTTGGAATATATTAAATATTTTATATTTAAACTTTCGCTCATTTGCTCATTATCTCATATACAAGGTAGGTCCATAAGTTTCCTGCCTAACCATTTTCTACGTATGATAAAGACAAAAACTTTGTTTCACTTTTGAATATAGTTACCACTTTATTGCAATACACTTCTCACATCTTTGAATTAACATTCCAATCCACCGCCCAAAACTATTCATAAGTCTTGTGTGCAAATTGGACTTCTACATTATGATGTCCTTATCGAAAGAGTCATACCCAAGAGGCCACTGTCCGATATGAAGATCTTTGATTGGTTGATTTTATTTATGGACGCTCTTTAACTTCTCAGGTCATCAGCGTACTGTTCAACTCAGGGCGTGAAATAGCCGATAAATTTTGCTCAGAAGCCTCTCTTTCTGGCTTGAGGTTCTTTATCATGCCGTAAATGTACGACACGGGACCCACGGCTTTATTTCCCTTCCGAAGGAAGCCATACTTAGGATTTTTACGCCCCCATCGGTCCTGGCCGGGTTTGAACCCTCGATCTTGGGTTTAGGAGGCAAATATGGTAACCACTACACCGACGAAGATCTTTGAGTGTATATATATTTTAACCCATGTACGCTGCTCGCTTTTAGAAAACATCGCTTTAGGGCGATTCAAATTTACGCCAATACTTACAGCTTTGTTTTCATCCATCTAAATGCAGTGCACAGTAGCGGTAAGTGTGTTGAACAGATATGCCTTCATGTTGAGGACAAGAGCGCTTTCCTGTTCATTAGCTGTGTGGTGATGTGTTGGCACAATGTTCTATCCTTTTGCCCTCATTTGGCTCTACAGCCCGCAGCGACCTCTGCTTTCTCTATCTCCGTCTTAAGACTTCATTGATAGAGGGCAGGGGGTATGGGATCTGCATTCCGGGCACATCACCGTCGCTCCAGACCCCCCTAACTGAGAAAAATTCCCACCCAGCAGTCTGCAACGCTGACCACTAGAGCAAGGAGGTAATCACAACCTTCTATCCAATGCTCATAAAAGTTTAAGCTCTACTTTTATGGTACCTGCTTCGAAAGATTAGACTGCCACGAGTGGCCGAGGTCGTTAAGGCGCGCACTGCCGAGCGGGAGGTTTGGGGTTAGAATCCCGCCAGGCCCGTCCTTCCTGACTGAGGTTTTTCCCAGGTTTTCCTCAGTCCTCATATTTGGCAAATGCCGGGGAGGTACCCTAAACTAGGCCTGGGACGATCCCTTTCTTAAAAATAAATCCTTTCCCAATATATCATTTTATTTCATGTATCATCAGTGTCCATAACCTGTCGTGCCTCTGTAGCAAAAACGGGCTTTAAACACCATTCATTCATTCTAAAGATTATAATCCCATATTAAACGCAATTATATTATAAATGTAATTTGGAGTAAAAATCGTAATTAAATGTAGAATGAGAAAGCTTCAGAAAGTTATCTAAAGATACGTTCAAGAATATAATTAATTTTGTAACAAATAATCGAGCGCACGTCTGAAATGTGATTCACTTAAGGTACGCTAGACTTTAGAGGTTTGAACGCACGCATGCTGATAAAGTAGTAACGGTTTTGTAACACTATCTCCGGGCGACCTAAGAGGTAAGTTATTTGTGGAACATTGCGACTTTAGATTCTTCCATGCTACAAAATATCTATAGGGGAGCAAGACGCTAGTTCCGACACAGCTAACACCAGCTTAATGTTTCCCTGTGGACTATAACCCCCGGAGCTAACTCCCATTATTCAATTTTAGAGGCCATACTGACCGTGGACCCGAGGCGCAACAAGGAAAATGTACGGACATAGAGATAGCCTCAACCCCCACCAGTTCCCTTAAACAGCAGACGCTGTCCTTTTATACACCTGCAAGTGATTAACGCCGTGTAACGTACCAAATTACTGTAAACATTGCATATTTACATCCTAGCTCTTAGTTTACAAGCTTATAAAACTGCTCGTTACAGACTAACACCATCTTAATACATAATTCGGAAAGTCGAATGACTCACATACAAAGTAATGGCAAGCTATCTACCCACACACATGACGCATACGTACACACACACAAGCATTCACGATGAACGAAGTGTTGCTCGCTTTATGCACGCAAGAGAGTTACTAAAACATAGCTTTATTTTCTGGAAGTTTCGATCATACGGTTAAACAGAAAATGGACCCGTGCAACAAAGATTTGAAAAGTCATACCTAGTATACAAATCATCTTCTGTAAAGATAAAACCTTTTATAAAGCACAATACATATAAGAGTAGATCTGTAGACGTGCTTAAACATTTTTGGAGCCGCATATAGAAATTTATTAAAAAAAAAAAAAATGATGAAATTGGTGCGTCATTCAAACGCTCCCCAAGAAAGTCTCTAAGACGTGTTGCACAGTAATTGGTGTTTCAAAAGCCTCTGTTCATACATCTACTAAACATTTAAAATTGAAACCCTACAAAGTGACTATAGTTCATTGAATTACAACCTCGTGAAGACGAAAAACTAGTGAATTTCTGTAAACGGATTCTACAAAATATCGTTGACGGTACTCTTGACCAAATTTTCAATAATTTTTTTCAGAGAAGGCATTATTTCATTTAAATAAGACAAATACCAACACCATAAGAGCCTAAGAACAATATAAGAACAGAAGTTATAAACATTACGCAAGATGAACTTATGCGTATGATGAATGGAAATTTCATCGGAAGATGCCAGCCAGGAATGTCTGAATCAGATGGACACCACGCTCAACATCACTTATAAAAAGTTAGTAGTCATTATAGTGCATGTTACTATCACCCGTGAGTAAGTAACGCGGGAGTTTTAGGGCGGAAAATCCCCGGTGTAATAGACAGTATGCGATCCGCGCCCGGGAATATAAGGAACACACTGTAGAATTTTACCTACTCCGATACAGAGCATTTGTTATCCTAAACAGCAAATTCAACAGTATTATTACATGTGCAGGAGAGATGTTTAGTTTTTATAAGAAATTACTGATGTGCACTAACACAACGAGGGCTATATTGCGAAATACAACATCAAGCGGCTATTTGCTCGTTCGTTTGGCGCCTCATCTAAACACGAAATGGTGATGCGGTGGTGATGCCAAAAGCACAGAACTACTAACGGAGGAAATGTGTTCCCTTGACACATATTTTAGTAGTTTTTTATTTCAGTATTTCTGTAAAAGAACAAAAATTCTTTTTTCTAACTATTTTGTAACCTTTAAGTTAGAAATGTGGCAAGATAATTTAGCAGACTGAATTATAGGTCCGAAAGCAGAAATTGTAAGTAAAACGAGAGCAAGTTCGCTTTTGGTTCAAGGAAGAGCTCACCATAAATAATTTGTAACATGAGTAATAGTTCTGCGCGGCACAAACCATGTTCTGCTCTACAAGGAAGGGAGGGAGGGACAAAAAAGAGAGAAATTTCTAAATGTCTTTTAATTCAATGTTAAACATTGTTTTGGCCATGTTCCAGCATCTGACTTTGTAACAAATACTTGGTGAAGATTTTTTTTTGTTTGTTTTTCTTCTCTGGAGTGAGTTTCAGATCCCGTAGCATTACTTATAAAATGTGTTCTTAATTCAGGATAAAACACTCAAAATTTGCTTTATGTTGTGATGACGTAAGAAAGAGACCATATGATCGTGATCGGTTACTGGACCGTTACTCTTCTTAATTTATAAAATTCGTATGAATGCCAAAGTTAGGTCATTTGCTAGCGAAGTATATACAAAGAAATAAGGGAAAAAAACACCAATTTTGAATCTTTGCAGAGCTATCATGTTGAGGTTAGTAAGTGGGTAAATGTAAACAAAATAAAGATGAACGTTAATAAAAATTTACTTTAACAAACAAAGGGAGAAAATTATTCTTGGCTATCATATTGTGCAACACGAAAAACTAGGCGGAAGGACAAAGTGAACAATGCAACACGAAATTCGTGGAAGGTTTTGCATTTCGTTAGGGGAGTGCTTAAAAAGGGAAGTGCGGTATTCAAGGAGTTTGATTACAGGTTCCTTGGTAGTGCTATAATAAAATATTAAGTGAAATTAAATTAAAAATGAAATAAGGCAACAGAGGACAGATTTAGGAAAATATTCGTCCTTAAACAGAACCATAAATAATTGAATTAATTCATCTGCAGCAGTCTTTGAGGACCGCTTTCTAATAGTTAAAAATTTAAGAAAAACTTAGATAAATACTATCGTGCATAGATTAGATTAAAACTAGATTTAAAAGATTTAGAATAGACATAAGTTAGATTTAGCTGAATTTAATTAGGTTAATATGCATTTAATTAAATGAAATAGAATTAAACAGAATTACACGAGGTTGACGTTTGTTTTATTACTTTGACGTATATATAAATAAGTTGACATGTATTTAATTATATTCATATATATTTTATTAGGATGGCAATTATTCAATAAGGTTGAAAGATATTTAATTAGTTTGAAATGTATTTAAATAAGTTGTCAAATGTTTTATTATGTTGACATGAATATAATTAGGTTGAAATGTATATAATGGGATTGAAGTGTAATTGTTAAAATTCTATTAAATGATGTTAACATATTTTAATTAGGTTTACATATGCTGAATTATAATTATTTGTATTTAATTAAGTTGGCATTTAATTACATAGTCATGTATTTTATTACGTGCACGTGTTTTTAATTACATTGCCAAGAATTTCATTATTTTGACACATTTAATTAGGTTCACATGCATTTAATTAGGTTTAAAATATTTAATTACATTGATACGCATTTATTGAAATCCAGAATGAATGTTTTAATAATGTTGAAGTGAATTTAATCACTTTGACATGTATTCAATTAGATTTGCATGTATGTACTTAGACTAATATATATATATATATTTAATTAATTGAAATGCATTTACTTTTATTGACAGATATAATTACAAGTACAATCTGTAAATACAATAGTCTCACTATTTTTCCACGCCACCGGATGTAAGATCAATGCATATTGAATGCATGCATCACGCGTTTTGGTCAAACCACCTTGGCCGCCGAGTGACATTAATTTCGATAAGAGCATTTTAAACTGTCCAATTGTAAAAGGGAAGAGCAAGCTGATTAACTGTGACATAAACTGGGAGGGAAATCGGGCATTCATTTATATTTTTGTCATGATCATTATTTATGAGAATCGTATAAATTATAGTTTGATGCCTACATGGAAATTAAATTAAGTAATCGATTTAGTTCACCTCATATCGACATCTATAGGCGCCAAATGTCCTTAGCTTGTTAACTACTGTAAATTAAAATTATCTATAATAAATGGCTGGAAGTTTTCATAAAGCATCAATGGAGTCACTGTGTTTACTTTTCATAGCTATGAGAATATTAAATTTCGAATAGGATCCCAATGTATTTTGATGTAATTAATAAATATTTTATAATTAATATTATTTTACCATCCATAACTTAATGGTTATTTTTCAGTTTTATGATGATTTTTGTACTACAGCTGTAAAAAGCATGTATCTCTCAAATCTAGCCCATTTGTTAATTCCATCGCTTAAAATTTAGAATAATTATATTGACCTCAAATTAGGTCAATGGAGTTTAAATTACAGCTATAATTGCACGACGAATACGAAAACTAAAACCGTATTAGCAACACATTCTATGGCTGATACCATTTTTCTAGAACCGGAACACTATTACATTTATTCAGTATTATTCTTGCCCTTTTGATCGTCTTTGTCACACTTTTGAAGGGTTCTAATTACTAATAACAATAATTTACTGTTAATGTCAGCTAAAAGATATTCTGAGTGGCTTCTTTAGTCTGACGAAAAGGTCAGAGTCGCAGAGGCTCTAAGGAAAACTTCAAGTAGTTTCCACCCCCACCATACCAGTTATATGGTTGGGTATCGAGACATCGAAGATAATATAAAATTGGCGATACATGTGCAACACTGTGGAATGAGTTAATTTTATCTACGAAGTCGATTCCCTTACAGTTCATCGCCAGTTCAGCTTCAGCAGAGATTTACTGTACTCCATGTAGTGCATAGCAGTGTTAGGATGATCTGCAAGTGACACGTTTTCCATACTATCACGTTCTTGCCGAAATACATACACCCAGCGTGCCACCGTCCGATATGACAAAGCATCATTGGCACATGCTTCCCGTAAACACTGACAATATTCTTTAGAATTCCTTCCAAGCAATACTGCAATTTGGTTTCTTTCCCTCGTTCAAACATAGAAAACATGCTTTTAGAAAAGAGCTTTCCACACCACTAAAATGAACGCTTTGAATAGATAATGATTTCTTTCTACAAACTACTATGAAATATGACGAATTCATTGTCCCTACTTCCTTTAGCACCTTAGTATTGATAGAGAACCCAGGAAGGAAAGCAATAAAAATTAGGCAGGTAAAAAGTTAATGACAAAATTTCACTTGTATATTTTGTAACGGTTTTATACGAATGAGGGAAAAGGGAGAGGAAAGATTATTGGTTATTTTTATTTGTGTTCATTGGTAATTAAATTATTTGGTGGCTGATTGGTGAAAGAGTGCTAGACCGCCAAGACTTCGGCCAGCTGGTACGCTGTCTTCCTTCTTCGCCGTCTATTCTCGCTTCGATGTTGCCATAGCTAGTCCTGGTTAAAAGGAAGACTCTAATAGTTCTGCTGTAATTTTCTGGTTGTTCACCAAGGGGAAAAGGAACTGGAGAGCTGTGTAGTTAGAAGTTTTGGTGCTTTTAGTTTTAAACACCTTTTATTGTCATATTAGTCTCTCCTATGAGCATCACCGTTAGTTAATTCCTGAGATTAACGATGAAATGTTATTGCAATGGAATTTCAGTCATCGAATTGTTCACTTCTATAATTAATGAGATTTACCTCACATGAGAGAGGTTCAGTTTTCTGTACTCACGTGCATTTTATCAATATTCTCGTTCATTCACAAAAATACCCTTTAACACTGCATTATCAATACTATTCACTATATACTTTGCCAACCGCGCGCTATTTTATTCAGACCAGGGACTTAAATATTATAATAATAATAATAATAATAATAATAATAATAATAATAATAATAATAATAATAATAATAATAATAATAATAATAATAATAATAATAATAATAATAATAATAATAATAATGCCTGGTCTCTCGTAGCTGGCCTCTCCCATATCTGAACTGTAACAACTTCTCACGTTTCTAAATGGTGACTAAGTAAGTGGGGCCTCAAAATTATAGTCACAAAAATTTATAGTTTATATTTCCCAAAGCTAAACCCTCAAAAAATTAACAGAACAAAATATACTTATTGCAACAAATAATATAAATTGCACTCTCTGAATTAAATATATATTTCTGAGTACGTTGAACTACTGATTATGTAACGTTTGCGAAAGTGTCCTCAGCGATTGCAGCACAAGCCTTTTCAATTTTCTCCCAAAGTGATGCTAGTGTAACTGGTTTTCTGCGGTATACGGTATCATGCGTCTCAAATTTGTCTGGAATGCTTGCATTGTTACTCGCGTTAGCGGTTCTGTTCTGTACTCACGTCCCCATTACTTTTGAACTTCAACAACATTCTCGGTTTTCCAGTACCACTTCAAAATTGCTTTCCGCTGTTCAAGAGATAATCTTGGCTCCATTTTGTTGTATACGCTAGCATAATGTGTTTGAGTCGCCTCTTTCTACAGAACATCATATGATAATCTTGGCTTCACTTGTTCATTGTTGATTTACGATAATCTTGGCTTCATTTATTCATTGTTGATTCACCTGTCACGTAGCAACGCTATCATAATATATGTGAGTCACATCTGTTTACAGAACATAATACTACACATTACTGTTGTTTTTCGGTTCAACTTTGAAATATATTAAATAGATATCTACTGTGAAAGTGCGTATACATTTTTGGAACCACCGGTATGTTTATTCTTGTAATAATGAGTGTTAAAATACAGGAAAAGGGAGGATCAGTACAAAAAGCGGCTTTGTGCAATTAGAATACCAAAACTCACACAGTGATATTGTGTAGCTACACGGCAAAAAACGTTTTTATTAAGATAGAACGTTTTGAGCAAGTTTATAATACGATAAATGTCGAAATATCCAATTATCTGATGATCAACGTGGCCGCTGGAAGCTGCATCAGCAGATAAGTCATCGTTCAAGGGCCAATCGGGGATACACGAGTCAATTTGGCCGGACGAGATTCGACTTGCTACGTTGGCCTTGAGTTTACGTCGCTCGGTCAATGTCGCTTGAACAATGAAAGAAAAAATTCGTGTCTAGCCCTAAGTCTGCTAAAAATACAAAATGACAAATACTGGACTTAATTATCCTATTCCGCAATGCGTGTTAGCTTTTTATTCCGCTCGTGTTGTTGGGAGGTTATTTAAAGAGAAATTCTCCGGTAATCCAGTTTCAAGTCATAATGCGATCATAAATTAATTGTATACTGTACACTTTAGACGGACTAAAGCACAACATCCGTTAGAGGTTCAATTTAATGTCTCAAAGAAAATAAAGCAAGTGGTAATTTAATTAACAGATTCCAGAATATGCAGAAAATGATGGATGACATAGATGAGTACATATAGCTCTCTAAGTTCATTAGAATTTATTACACTGTCATTCTAGTCACTAGTGTTTGTACCATTAACTCTTGTATTGCGCAGCCCACCGCCTTGACTCTCGTGCAAGCTGGCTGGCTGAGAGCGATTTGCAGATGCAGTCAAACGCTGCAGATATTGAATGACCCATTTTAATGACGTAATTTATTTATGACAGAAATAATAAAGTATAACTACCTAGTGAAAACTGGATAAATATTTTATGTAATTAATAAACAATTATATAAGTTTTATTCTTTAATTAAAAAGTGTTTATTTTACACTATATTGTGTAATATGGAATTGTGAGATTATAGTTCAAATGTATTTACCCGATGTTTTTATTAAATACACTACGGTGATAAATGAAACAGAACAGTAAAGTTTATTTGTAGCTTATGGAACGCAAATGAGTGATATAAACAGGCTCTGTACTGCATAAAAGCGGGTAAAAACAGGTTTAAAAAAACCAAGCTGCCCAACATAGTTGCACAAAAGAACCAGTGTCATTGAGTAACAAAAGTCGTAAATAGGGTGTTTATAAGTAAGAATGACGCAATTTGCTGAAACACAGTGAAAAGGAAGTGACAGTAATAGCAGCCATAGAGCAGTACAGGTCACTCAGTGTTACCGCTAGTCACCATTGTAGTGCATAAGGCTAATAATTCAGTAACTGCGGGTGAATTTATTTTTCTTGTAGGTGCGTACAGTTTTGTGATAAAAGTTTTATAAATGGAGGGCTATAGTGTTAACAAATATAATAATATAGTTTTCACACATACATCAATTTTCGCATAGTATAAAACACTTCTACAGGGCGTCCTGGAAACAGCGTGCGAATATAGAAGCGGTATTTTTATTTGGGGGGAAACGGAAGGGTTACTTAGTTTAAAGAAAAGAATTTTATTGCTGATAGATCAAGAGTGTGGTTTTATTTTGCTTTATTAGAATCATCATCAGGTAATGACTTTTGATGGTGGAGATAGAGAAAGAAGAGCCCTATCGGTCCTTGGATCCGAAATTAGGCGTATAGAGGAAGCGGAAGTAAGTACAATTTCGTACTTACATGACCGCTTCCTGCTGCTTCTTCTCTCTCCCCGCTTCTATGCTGTGGTATTGTGTAATGATCACAGCGCCGGCACATGGGAATACGCTGGTGTCTTATTTTAGGAAGTGAATAACGTTTCCAGGGAGACTGAAATCGAAAGGGACCACCTTCTTGAGTCAAAACAGCTCTGTGTCATCCAGATAATTTTTATTATTGTCTATTCTCTCAGGAGCTAAGGTATCTATTTGTATTTATATACAATTATCATTCCTCATTTGGAATCTTGAACGTTTGATAGGATTCATTCACGAGGCTACTATCATCTGCCATAGGCACCTAATACTCTCCCAATACGACTTCGGACAGGGGCGCGAGCACACGCAATTAACTGTGCCGTGTTCTTTCCTAGAACTAACTGTCACTTCTTTCGCTGGCAGGATTTAAACAGATATAAAGGTGTGGATGTCTGCCGAAGTCACAAACTGCCTGCCAGTCGTTTCACTGAAACATTCACTCCCTTATTGCATTTCCACAGTTGGCCTAAATGTTCATTAGTAGTAGCAGCACTGCCAGGAGACGGTCATTAAAGTAGCACGAACTAGAATACTTGTGGTATATCTCTACTAGCATGATACTGATGAGCAAAATGGCTCTCAAATAAATCACTGACTAGTTCTGACTTCACACTCGAAATGAATTGAGACTAACTGGTCAACTGATGCAACTGATGCAACTAAAGAACTGAACTGAAAAATCCCCGGACTGTGATTTTCCCTTGATTTTTATAAATGTTCCAGTTGGTTGGTCGCCCCACGATTTCAATCTCTTAGATTTAAATTATAGCGATGTTGTTACTTATTTTCCGCGTGCTCCATTGGTTAGATCGCTAGTTCACGATACTTTCTTATAGACGGATGATTTCGCGCCCTTTTCCACTTGGTGGGGATGGAGTGTATTCCACAATGTTTTTTTTTTCCCCCCTTGAATCTCCCCTAGTGTCTTTTTAACTGAATAAATATACCGTAATCTTCTTTTTCAGACTTGTATATTGTCTCTTCCCCAAAAAGACATTTTCAAGGTGCCCTCAGACGATTATTCCCATCATGATTTTGTCTTCTGAGGTTCTGGGTAATCAGAGCAACGGAACGACTGTATTATTTTCTTATCAACTACCTTTATTGCAGTCCTTTGTTTTTATTTAGCATTTATAAAACACTGTTTAAATTTTTGTGACGTAATAAACTATAGAGTAAAATAAAGGCGTCATAGGGTTTGGACGCATAACAGAACCGTGAGCATGAAAATCGTTGACTGGTTTGTATACCAGCCTCCTGCATTCAGGACTGTTCACGACATTGCTCAAGCTACAGTTCACATAATCAACATTGCTGGAGGTAACACCTCTAGGGCAGTGCTGTCATGTACTGAACGGGCGTGTCATGATATCCCACACGGCGGAACAGTGAACCTTGAGTTGTAAACGCTGGCAACCACTGGGTTATAGCAATTTATATGTACGTTATTTTTATCCGGTTGTTTTATTTTCCATGTGCTATTTTATATTTGTTTATTGCTTTCAGCATATTGTTTCCACCATATTCCTTGTGATTATTTTTTGGTCTAACCACACCTGTCTCCATTGCCAATACACAATTATACTTACCGCATTCATCTCTCGTTTCTTCCTCTTGTATACTTTCTTTTGTAATAAGTCTTCCTTAAATAGTTCATTGGAAAAAGCCTCTTATATTTAATAATAGCATAGTCTTAAAAGAAGAATCTTTTTTGAAGTTTTTGTTCTATAAAACGCTTTAAATTTCCTTAATCTTAATTATTATAAAATGCAGTATCTCGAATATAATAAATAGATTCAAGGATTTCGATTAAAATAATCGAAATTATATTATTAAAAGCTTGGAATGTTTGCATTGTATAAAACGGGATTGTTACTTGATATATTGGATACTATTGATCAATGCCACGACAATGATGATGACGATAACAATGATGAAATAGTTGTAATACCTCAGGAGGTTACAAATTCAGAGGGTGATAAAAAATGTATACACCCTTCAAGCAAAGAAAAAACTGTGTTAACATAACAAGAAAAAGATTAGCGCTAATCATCTTAGACTTTTACAGTTACAACAGCAGCAGCTCAAAATGCCCACTATCGGCGTCGATACACTTCTGAGGACGCTGAACTACTGATTGAGCAACTTTGCGAAAGTGTCCTCAGCGAGTGCAGCATATTCTGTTTCAATTTCTTCCTGAAGTGCTGCTAGTATAGCTGTTTTTCTACGGTATACAACATGCTTAAGAATTCCCCATAGGTAGAAGTCTAACGGAGTTAGATCCGGAGAACGCGGTGGAAACTCAACCGGACCTTTTCGTCCTATCCAATGCCTTGGATACTTCAAAATTGCTTTCCGCTGTTCATACGATAATCTTGGCTCCATTAGCATAACGTAATATGAATCAAATCTGTTGAGAACATCATACTACACATTACTGTAGTTGTTTGGTCTAACTTTGAAATATATTAAATAGACCTCTACTGTGAAAGTGTGTATACATTTTTGGCACCCTCGGTATTTGGTTCACGTATGAGAAGATACTCGCTTTTGAAACAATAAAAGAATCTTCTGTCTGAATGAAACAAGACACTGGAAAATAGAGACAGTACATGAGAGGTAATTTTATAGAAATAAAAATGTTGATGATATTTATCCAAGAGTATCCAAAATGAAATTTCAAATATATTCTGAAGACATATTTAAGAAAATGACTCAAAGTGTTTAATACTTAATACAAGATGGAACAGTAAGCCTTCCGTAAGACCCTTAAGGCTTAAAACCCTTTAAAATTAAAAAGTGAACGCATAACAGTGACGCCGACATCAGGTGTGCTTTGGTTAACCATAGCTTACCTGAAATTGATCTGAGCTTCCCGTTAAATGAAACAAAATATAGTTGTTGACCGTTTATTTATCACAAAAATAGTAATTGTTTGTTATACTGAACAATATGTAATAATATCGCAATAATTAGCTTCTCTTAGGAAATGATATTGATTGCTTTTTATAGTATAATAATGAAAATAAAATTATCTAAAATAAACACATAGGTAGTTCTTGTTATGCCGTATTTTCACTCATTTTATAAAATGACGTGCTGATTTAATCTGATATGGTTCATTAGTTTTCAGAGGACCAGCAGCAATAAGAGTCTGAAGAAAAAGTGTGTTATTCCCATCTTTTGTATACACCTTTTGTGTGTTACTAATACTCATATTTATCTCACATTTTTCAAGATCTATAACGTACATTTGAGTAAAAATAATAACTTAAATTATATAAACATAAGGATAAATTAGATGTATATACATGAACTCAAGTGCATCGTATTCTCTACAAACTCAATAAATTGTAACATGATTGTGGGTGGCGGATGTTTATTAATGGCCCCACTATTCTTCGATGAGACTCTCTCGAGAGTGTTTCGCTGTATTTTGCGACTGTGAGCTGGGCCGGGCCTGAGTAAAAGTGACGACAAATGACGCTTCGTTATTTACTTTGCTGATATAGTTTATTCTTCTAGCGTGAAAATTCGGGTGAACTCTGTCTCTTCTCAAACCACAGCAAGGTAATCTTGGCAAATGTATATGTTTATTGCGCTGACCAAAAGATACCGAGTGCAAAGAATTTGTGAATTTAACTGAGTTCTTAATGCAGCCCAATGTTATATCGGCAGTTAACTGTTGCTCAAACTTCGTCGCCGAACTGGTACTTAGACCGCTCTTCCGCTGATCTCCGCACGAGGCAGCTTCACGTATCTGGGCCTAGAAAAGTCTGTGACTACCTCGTTTTGTGAAAAATCTAACCCTTTTATGCACATTATCAAACTATGCCATCCATGGGCAATGGCGCGAAATACTCCCGCCAATTTTGTGTTAACGTGTCTCATAGGTGAGTGCTTAGCTCACTGAATTTTATTTCTATTCGCTGGAAAATGTTGCAAGATGAAATTAAACAGATTTCATACGTTTCTGTCAACGACACTTTTACTCGGACACCTGCAACTTCGCCACGTGTTTGCCCTGAGACAGGGGATTTTTCAACCCCAGGCGCATACAAAAGGATTACCTTCCGTGTCTGACTTTGGCACGTTTTTCGGCGTTCGTAGAGAGAGACAAGAGCTTTCCCTTACCTGCCTACATTTAATACACATTATTCCTTAAATATTACGAAAATTACACTTTATGAATGCATTTAAATACTATACAATTTTAATCCTACATATGTCATTAAGTTCCTCAACTGAAAGAAAATGCACAACATACTTGCCCCTAATTACAGAGTCACTGACTCTAAAATTACAAAGATTAATTATTTGAATTACTCGATAATTGACGGGGAACCAAGTACAGCTCAGAATTAATGCTTTAGTTAGAATAAAATTAATGTGGAATATAAAGTGTTGGTTTGAAGTTGGCTAAATTGCAATAAACGGGGTGAACGATCCTTCACGCAACCGGTTTCGCGCGGCCGGCTCCTGTGTCGGCGGAGCGGTTGACAGGAAGTCCGCAGTAAATATAGTACGGTTTATCGCGTTATTTATTTCTAACATACATAGCATAAATACTTAAAAAAGAAAACTAAATTACTTACACATATTAAGCAAGGAAATGCTGGATCTGGCTCCCTTCGTTGTTCAAGCATTTCTGTCACCTACATAGAAAATTGCTCATTACACTCTGCATTTCCCTCTGAGAAATGGAAGTAATTTCTTGACGAATGTTAGTTTTAAGTTAATCAAGGTGTGTGAATTTGTTTTGTACACTTTCTATTTTACTGTCCCCAAGAGATAAAGAACACTTCCCGTTTCACGAAATTTAATTTAGTAATCGATGAGCCGAACTCCGATTAGGAACTTGAACATTAGGAAATTCCTCTTTAAATTATCTCCTTACAGCACGCGCTGATTCAGTACGCACGTGTGAATCATACATGAATACTCTTTGGGGAATAGAATACTTGTATTACTCCATTTCACTTGATACACTTTTCACTCAATACACTGTATTGCGTCGCCTAACAAACGCGCTACCTGCGCAAGATTTCAACTCACACTGAAGCCTTGCGCAGCGGAGGGGAAATATACTCCCCGCCTTCGCCAACATAGCGCTGCCGGCCCATCTGCGGTTGCGTGAATCCTTGCTCACCCAGTAGAAAAAACATCTTGAGTAATAAAATGAATTCAATGATTATGAATACGAAAATCGCGGAGTATATGTTGACTGCAAATCAGCTTACTATACTAAATCTTTTCCTAAAAAATATTTTTCGCAACTCTGAAAAGGTTATTTCCATCAAAGAATGTTCTGTTATTTGGAAAATAGTATAGAAAAAGAACCCGCAAATAGTGTCCCATGTATTTTTCTTTTACAGAAAGTGTATATCTAATTTATCAGAAGCAGGGAAAAGAAGAGAACGAAATAGGGGAAATAATTCTTAATAAAGACTCAGGTTTCATGATAACCAAACACACAAAGTTACTCAGGTAACATGGAATTTGCTCAGAGCTATAAAAAACAGGGAATAAAGTCGGTACCGTATTCGGCATCGTTACACAGGAAAGAAATGTGGCACAAATGTTTGAAGTTTTATTTTACGTAGCATTACAGAGAAACTTGAGAAAATATGGGAAAATGTTCATAATTACTAAATGTTGAACTTGGAAACCAAATTGTAACTATACACATTGCACCGTTTGTACACAAATGTTGAACATATCTACTTATTAAATAAGCCGTAGCTCTGTTCAACACGGAATTGGCAAAAGCAAAAATATTAGGTGTAAGTAAAGACATTGGTGTAGTGTACGAACGATTCTGTGTTTAAAAAAACACAGAGTTTGAACTCTACATCCACGTTGAACGATATCTGGGAGGGGGAGAGTTAAATGGGCATTTAACTTCATTGCATCACGTAAACTTAAAATGAATGAGTATCACGAGTGGCAAATGGAATGGTACCCAAGTTAAACGCTCTGCTCGAATCTTAAGTATCCTAGTTTTGTAAATAATATGTAGGTGGAGGCCCCATTGTAGTTTGTATTTACATTTTTCTTAGCACTTTATAAATTTCAAATTTCATTATGGTAGATGTAGTTTGTAGAATACTTGTAGTTTGTAGCTGATAAAATAATGGTATATTGAAATATTTTATTCTAGTCCTCTGGCTTGGGTAGGAGCCCAGTGCTCTGGGATTCCAATAGGCTACTGCTGATGAACCGGGGACCTGGGTCTGATTCAATCAAGGTGGAAATTGTGTACTTTGTTTCATTATTTAAAATGTAGATAAATGATTACTATAAAGTCATTATTGTATTGAAATGTTTGTAACCGGGAGGAGATGCACCTAAAATGATCGGGACCAGATAGATGAAGACCCTTTGTATTTTTTTTTTTTTTTGATTTGTTTTATTTATGGAAGCTCTTTTACATTTCAGGTCATCAACGTCCCATTCAATTCAGGGCGTGAAACGGCCGACAAATTTTGCTCAGAGGCCTCTTCTTTCAGGCTTGAGGTTCTTTATCGTGCCATAATTGTGCGACATGGAACTCACGGCTTTACTTCCCTTCCGAAGAAAGTCATACTTAGGATTTTTACGTCCGAAAAAATTCATCGGTCTTGGCCGGATTTGAACCCGCGATCTTGGGTTTAGGAGGCAAGTATGGTCACCACTACACCACCAGAACCGACAGACCCCCTGTAGTTTTGATCATTCTTATAATAGGCTTGATAAATGCTGCATTCTCAAAATAAAGAAACAATCTTCGAGTACTATTCTTAATGGTCTTTGTAACCGGCAGTCCCCGGTATGAAACAGCAGAGAGTTCCAGAGACACAACTGTGAAGGATGAGGAAGGGTAAGAGGTTCGGTGTAAGGGTATAGAGAGCAGCCAGTTATTATTGGATCTGGTGAGAAAATAAGAAGTGAAAATGGGGCGAAAGTTCAGGTACATAGAATTTGAGGCAGAAATGTTAGTGAGTAGCGATTATTTCTCTTACTCTTGGAAAAAGCTCTTCCTAGTTCTCTCAGGATCTGATATTCTAGCAATTTTTTCTTGGCACAAGTGTACAAAATTAGCCATAAATACCGCGTGTCTCATTTAGGCATCTGCTGACCACGCGGGCCTCGGTATAACGTTTCCGTATATTAAACGCCCCTATAACTTTCATTTAAAAAGTACACATGCGCGCGCGCGCGCACACACACACACACACACACACACACACACACACACACATACACACTCACATTTAGTAATGAATACTAAACGTCATTGAGCAAACGCTAAAAGCGATATCCCATCTGTGTTCAAGCACTCCTGACATTTTGTAGTAGTAGTAATGGATGTTCTATTGTATCAGTTTTATAATACCTCCAAATAAATGCAACTGTCGCAAGGGCCTTACAGCCGCACATGCTAATGTCGTCCTTGTAACAATCAAAATGGCCATATACATAAATACATATATACAAATACTTCGATATATTTACGTTTTCTATTAATTCATATACAATACATAATCATGAATGGACCCCTTACTGTTGAGTCCCCTCTTTCATTTATTCGCACCCCCTCTCTAACTCTCCCCTCTTCACTTTAGCGGTTAACCTTATTTGTCAGGTCTTCGTTAGAAATATTCCCAAATTTTGTATCTCGCATGCACCAACACTTCCTGGCAAATGTGCTAACTTCTATTGGCACTCAAAAATTGCTATAATAGATGCTCATTTCTTAAAATCTCTGTTTCCCTGCATTCTGTCAAAATACTCCTCCAGATATCCTTTCTCCGCATAATGGGCAAATTCTTTTCCCGAAAGCATTAAATGTTTTGTTTCCTATCCAAGCCCCTAATCTGAACCATGCGAGACCACTTCTTTCTTCCCTGCCACAGATATCTAAATAATTCCCCCCCCCCCCCCACACCGGATGTACTTGAGCCTGCAGGTTAAGCGATACTTTTTCAGCGCATTGAGACTTAGTATTTTGCATATCTATATTTCGCAAACGTCTGTTAACTATTTTCCATCTATTTCGTATAATGCCCTCTCTCCTTACCCCAATCCAAATTAGTGTAAGCCTTTCCTTATTTTTGACGTCCAACCCTTCCCTTATTTGCTCCCTTAGACAGACTGCTCGAAGAAGAGTATTGTCCTTGACCAATATTTAATTGTTCTTTTTTTTAAATTCACACTTTCGTTAGAAATACCAAATTCTTTAAGAACCACATGATTTGCTCTACCCCTCCCTACTTGTAGTAACCGTTTTTAGAGACTGTAATAAAGTTACCATTCATACGTAAAGTTCTGCTTCTCGGAAATTAAATTTTTTTTAGAATTTTTTTCTGTATTATCTTTAAATGTATTCCTTATTTTGATTTGAATTAGCAAATTATGGTGGTGCACCTTAGTTATATGCTTTTAAATTAAAAGTGCATTATACCATTCCAACGAAACTGACTAATACATCTTTTTAATATAGCATTTTAATACAGTGCAGCGAAAGACCCCAGCAGGTAATGGATTACAGGCATATACATCCATAACGTTTTCTGTGTGCCTCATATGATTTACCCTTGAAAAACTCTCTTTCCTTCCTAATGGATGCACACAAAAGCGGCTATTCTTCAACACCGGCCTGTGTCTGTAACGACACTTCTCTTTCAAGTCGCCGTGGTCCTGTGGCTTATCTTCCTTGCAGCTCCTTCTCCGCCCTCCCCCTTTTTTTCCCTCTCGTTTTAATTTATCGCAAGTACCTGCTCTCCAACTAAGAAAAGTGCGTACGTAGACATTTGTTAACAATCCGCCCCAGAGAAGGGGCTACTGAATAGAGCAGAAGGGTGTCATACCTGCTGAAACCTTATTGGCAATCAGACACGTAATTAACTAATTAAATACACGGGAATTAACAAAAGTTGATATAAACTGTAAACAAAATTAATACGGTCTGAAGTGAACGTAGAAGATTACGTCATAGTTCTCCTCTATCTTGTTACACTCGGTCTGACTGTTTTTGCTCCAATTCAGTCACAAATTGCTGTACTTGTTTCGCTTTTTCATCTTTTTAACATACTTTTACATTTCTTTCCTGTCTATCTATATCTTCTACCATTTTCAGGCAAGAATTCGTAAGTTTGAGACTATTTTATAATATAATGTATACATGATCATTTAGTAATTATATTTTTATGCTTTTTTTTTTAACTTCTCCTCGTGTGATATTGCTTTACAATAGTTCAATTGTTATTTTCATTTGAATACTTAAAATTTAACTCTTGTTGTGATTACTATTTTTATTTATTCAATATTAATTTTAGATTATGTAGTTCTTAATGTTAGGTTCTTAAATATGTCTTTGCGCTTTAATTTTTATGGTGGAGTTGTTGCATCTTGCTACATTTGAAGTTCGTTTTACAACAAATAATTCAGCTAATCATAGGTCCATGAACTTATTTATATCATCGAGCTATGTTACGACAATGGCAATACTGAAAGAGAATATGCTACACAATTCCAAGATCATATACTACTCTGAAAGGATCAGACTTTTGAATGTTTACAATATAAAGAACGTGAATCTTTTGTTTACAAACATAGATGTTTTAACTTATAAATATAAATAATATAGTAATATAAATTTTGTATATTTATTTCATACACTTTTACTTCAATCTAACAATTATACAAAAAAGAATGTATTTAGTGTTTTTCCGTTACGGTAGCTTGGAAAGTCAACAAGGTCATAAAACCCGACCCAAAGAAATCTGAGGGTTGATTATTAAGTTTTTTTTTTTTTTTTTTTTTTTTTTTTAAGTTCTGGCATTGTAGAGTTAATCAACTGAAGGACTTGGGACTTGTAAAATCCTTTGACCCCAAATGGCCATTATACTGATAACCTTTAAACTAGCAATGTCAATAAAATGTATTAAACTTTCAAAAAAATAGCGAATGGGCACGTAGCAGGTGAACTTGAACCAGCCAATGGTAAATGAATGTTTGAACTTTTAAAGGTAGGCGCAAAACTTGTGCATGTCTTTGCACATCGTTAAGTCTACGATTATTTGATTTGAATTTAATATATCAGGAAGCAAAACTCCTCTGAAACTTGCAGTTCCCGTACTCAGTTAGGCAGTTTTTAAGTTGATACTCAGCCGAGAAGCAGTTATTTGTTGCGCAGTTCAGTTACGCAGTTCCAATACATAAGTTGATCAGTTTTCAGTTTCATGCGCAGCGGCACTCATCTATAAGTTTCACACACGGCATAAGTTTATAATTCACGTAATCAAGTCTGTCATACGCCAAACACCACAGGACGCGAAAGAACTTGGACATCTCGCCACGGGTGGCCGAGATCGTTAAGGCGTGGACTCGTGAGCGAGAGGTCTGGGGTACGAATCCCGCCAGGACGTTCTTCCTGACTGAGGTTTTTCCCAGGTTTTCCCAGTGTTCATAACTGGCAAATGACAGGGAGGTACCCTAAACTTAGGTCTGGAACGTTTTCTTCGTTTAAAAAGTCCTTTCCCAATATGTCATTTTATTTCATGTATCACCCGTGTTCACCGCCTGTGGTGCCTTAGTAGTAAAAACGGGCGTTAAACATTGTTAAAAAAATTGGACATAATAAAGCACCTATATATACACACACGCACACATACATACATACATACAATATCGCATCGTGTGCATATTTACAATATTTAACTCCTTTCTCAATCCTATTGAGTACCAGTCAACAAAACAGCAGAATTCACCCTGAGAAACTCTTGTCATTGAAGCGTGGGCAACAACACTGAAGCGACCAGTAATCAATCTACCAAATCACTTCAAGTTGACATCACAACGCGGGGCCACAGACGTCGACAACAAATCGCTTCAATTGGTGTCCAACCTGGGGCACTTAGCCGGAGCAACTAAACCTCTTTGAAAATTGACATCCAACGTGGGGTTGCAAACAAACATCTCATAATTTGACTTTAATTGCTGGTGTTGACTAAACCGCTACAAAATGTTACATTATTCACAATATTAGTGTTGACAAATTTCTATCGTGAGATTGTAGCACAATTCCATTTAGAAGCTCCTGCAATTGACATATTTCTTTTTAAAGAATTGCATTCGTTTTAATGAATAGTTTCTCCTTATAATAATTATAAAGTTCACATACTTTTCCAATTTCAGCACCTGCCGCCATTGCTTGCATCGACCGCCCAATTGACAAAAGACTGGCGTTATCAAGTGATACTTGCCGTTCTACTTCTATGTCATGTCTCAAACGCTCAATCAGTCTGTCACAAAGTCAGCTGGTGTCTTTTAGTGTAGTTAATTTACCGCAAGTTATTTTTTATTATATAAGAATTCAGTTTAATGTTCAGAAATGCCATTCCACAAACTAATACTAGTTCCCAGAAAATTTACGTATGAAACACATATATCCAAAAATAATATTATAGAACTGCATGTCAGCAATTCGTACAGAACGTTTCTGATATTCCGGTATCACAAAAAGATAGCTCTCTCTTTGAAAATCTCTACATTGTGTATAACAAAAAATTAAAATGCTAGCACACAGAGTGTAATAATTACAATCGCTACTACATAAGTCGTGAGCATTTCTGCAGTTGTAATCCACACTATGATTTTCTCCGATAATGCTTTGTTTCATTTACATGCTTATACTTCGCAAAGTATAGACACTGACTGTTCCCTAGAATGATTAAAAAGTAAATGCATAATGGGCTGTGGCTTGCATGTATATTGAATACCGTAAATTTTGAAGAGGTATCGCACAGCACTTTCCCAAAAAGGTTCTGTTAGAGCTCTCTATGCTAGTGATTCCTTGAAGGCTATAAGTGAGGTTTTTGGTGAGTGAATAATGCTAGGGGTTTATTTCTGTATGTTGTTTTTATTTACTTTACAATTGACAGGCAGACATTGTAACGGATTCTGATAATAATCAACATTTCCTTTCAAATAGTTATCCCAGGCTAATTGTTGGTTAGGTCTTTAAGCACCTCTCGTGAATTAAATTTTGTGAATTTCTCTCCAACAAATAATAGTATATTTGATATTTGAAATTATCTTTATGTAAGTATTCGCATATCCTCTTGAACGGGATTATTAGGGCCGTAAAGGATGCTTGCTTATTGTCTACACCCGCAATGAAGACACCTCTGTGAGGAAGGGATGAACTGAGCCAAACTCCGGACGACCAGGGTTCTCAGGCAATGAGGAAATGACATAAAGGAGTCCCTAACATGTTTCAGGGTTGAACACCTCAACCACAGTGAAGCCCCCCTCAAGGATTTCCAGCCCCTAAGAACGTCTACTACCATACCATATGCCGGGGTAGAAACTCTTCCAAAGTGCAAACCACCATCACACAGAATCAGCCTGGCCTGGTACTTTTGATTCTATAACAGAGTCAACGAATTCATGGAAAGTAAAGCTCCATTCCAATATTTGCCTAAGCAACCAGAGGAAACCACAAAAAATACCCAAGATCAGGATGTATCCCATGAAAATTGAACCCGAGACTCGAAAGAGAGTTTCAAGCGTTACCATCTGATCTTCCGGTCACACGATCTCTTAGTAATGAAATCATCACTACACTATCAGAAAAATGTTTCGAAATGTTAGTTAAAATGAGTGATATTGATTATGCTCATTAATTGAAAGTGAAATTTAATGACGAACAAAGCGTTTTTAAAAAGATTTTAATGGGTGTACCACTTGTAAAAATATAATAATTGGAAAAAAATGCACATCACCCAACGAGTGATGCATGTGCTTTCAACTTAGTAAGCATCCAGCAAATAACTCATTTAAATTTTGCTTTTCTGGTTTACGAGGGTAAGTCCATAAGTTTCCGACCTAACCATTTTTTGGGCATGATACAGACAAAAACTATATTTCAGTTTTCAATATAGTTATCCTTTATTACAATTCACTTCTCACATCTTTGAATTAACATTTCAACACCCCCCCCCCCCAAAAGTCAGAAGTCTTGTCTGCAAAATGGACATAAACGGCATCCATCACTTCTTTGTCACAATTAAATTTCCTTATTCGGAGATCCTTCGTCAGTTTTGAGAAGAGGAAATAGTCACTAGGAGCTAGATCTGGGCTGTAGGGTGGATGGTCGATCTCCTTGAAGCTGCATTTCTTCACAGCTTCTTTTGCAACAAGAGCTGTGTGCACAGACGAATTGTCGTGAAAAACGCGCATATCACTACTCAGCTTTCCTCTCCTTTTCTCTTTGATGGAAGCACGTAGTCTTTGCAGTAGGCCAGCACAGTACTCCCCATTTACTGTGGTGTTCGTCTTCTTGGCCTTAGAGGCGGTGCTTCGCCAGGTTTTCGCCATTCCATTGATTCTCTTTTGGACAAGGGATCATAGTAGAATACCATAGTTTTATCTCCTGTAACAATGGTTTGCAGAACTTCTCTATCGTTGCCACGGCAAAACTCTAAAAATGCCTGACAACACATGACTCGTTGCTGCTTTTGCACTAACCTTACTCGTGTTTAAATGTTCATGAATAATTCGAAGTACTGTAGTTTTAGAAAGACCCAACCTTGCTACTATTTCTGTAACTATGAGCCGCCGGCCTTCTATAATTTCTTCTTCCACAAGGGCAATGTGTTCAGCGGTGAGCACCTCTAAGGGCCGAACTGCACGCTCTTCGTCTTCAATGTTTCTCGACCTATTCGAAAAACTTTGGCTCATTCTTTTACGGTAGAATTTGAGGGAATGCTTCCCCATAAACACTGTTCAATCGCTTTTCAAATTCATTTGGAGTAAGTCCTTCTTTTGTGAAGAACTTAATAACAGATCGATAATCCATTTTGAACATGTCTCTATCTTCTACACATAGCCTTCTTTATGCAACTATTCTGAACAACTGAACACAGCGGAGCGGAAGTTACAGCTGCAATTGTTTACTTAACAGATGAGGTGTGACACCATATAAGACTTTTGTGAAGTCGATAATCCTTATCGGCGAGGCGGGAATTTATGGACCTACCTTCGTAGTTCTAACAGCAATTATGATAATGTCTATTGTTTATTTTACAAGTGAGAAATGCTTACATAAAGAAGCAAGTAAACGCTTGAGCAAGCTAGGCATGATGTTGAGGTAAATGAACGCGAAATATTGCCATACTTTTTGCTACTGGGTTTTTAAAAACTGTATTTGAGAACATACAAAATGAAATCTGAACTACTTGGCTGCACGAGTTATCTTGCAATAAATAAGACAACATAACAAAGAAGACAGCTCTGGAGCTATTCATCAAGCATTGCGGAGAGAGCTAACGTACCTCCAGAATATCACTTGAACCCAAAAAACACAAGTATCCTCCTTTTGTCCACAATATACAATAGCAAAGATGTAAATGGTGTACCAAACAGCCTTGGGTAATTCACTTATAGAATGAAACAGAGAAGAATCGACTTTTAAAAGCCTGTCTGTTGAAAGACTCGAAGATTGGGGTCTTAAAATTCTTATATGACTCATGGACCAAACTGGGGTTCATTATGTTTTTTTATTCCACACAACCACCACCAACAACAACAACAACAACAACAAAAACAATAATAATAATAATAATAATAATAATAATAATAATAAATGTGCTGAATATATGCGATACTTCTGCCTAAATTTTACGTAAATTAGTGCATAAATGTGTCATAACATTTAGATGTATGATAGAACACATCTTACAGTAAAATATATTCAAAATTTAATAAATTGGAATTCTACAATACTGTAATGTGTAACAATGCTCACTAAATTCACAAACTACTACAGAATCAAGCTCTAAAATTAACACGAAAGGTTTTCTCTAGTTCAAACTGAAATTTGTAATTTTCAAGTTTTCTGCTACCTTTCAAATGCTAAACGTCCAAGAAAATGAGGTTTCATTCCTGCTGGAAAGGCAAGTAAACTTCGAATTGGGCCTGCTAGGATTTATTTTAAATTAAACTTCTGTTTTTATTGCTATTGTAAAGTTAAAGATATAAAGTCCACTCCCTCCTTGTGTTACATCGCTTCTGCTGCAGTGTTGAAATCAAATCTTGACAGGTCTCCCTCCTTCTTAGCTAGGAGTCAAGGAGAGTGGTAACAATAGAGGAGTGGTGTTCGTGTCTCTCGCTGGAAAACTCTTACGAGAGCGTTTGGCAGGCGGTGTGACCTCCCTTCATACGCAGTAGACACAGCATAAGAGGTTTGGGAGTACCGCGGATTTTACCCAAGGGGGGGGGGGGGGGATCGCTCGTTGTCTCCTTTCTTGTCTAGATCGGAGCAGAAAATAACCAGAAGAGGAGTGAAAGGAAACGGAAGGAAGAGTAAGAAGGACCGCGATGAAAGTAATAACATCTGTATGTCCGACTTTTCACAAAACACCAGAAACCTCAGTCAATACAAAAGAAATCTCCCCTTATTCTCTTTCTTCTCCTGCTTCTTCTTGTTCTGATTAAAATATCTAAGTCTCTCTCCCTCTCTCAGGTTAGATAATAGCTCGTTTCCACTTCACAAGCCCGGTCATTCTCTGTTTCCTTTAATGTTCGTTGTACCCTAGAAAAGCGGTTTCGCTTTTGCTTGCTGATTCAAGTGTATCTAGTTCAATAATGGACTTGCGGATACATAAATTAAATACCTTCGCCCAACACGTCGGACAAAACATTATGCCATTAATAAGAATTTTTAAAGTTATAATTACAGGGCGCTAAACGAAAGAAAGATATAATTGAATACATATATACAAAAAATAAATAAAAACCAACAGAGATACATTTAAATAAATAAGTACCTACAATTTTGTTATGTCCCCTGCCATTTATTTTTATCCAATACCGAAGCAAGACATGCCGCCTATTCCTTCCTGACCTCACAAAGTTTTCGGAGAGAAACTGTGACCTCCAGCACTCTGTAGCTTCACATTCTGCAAGCATATGCGCCCAATTTTCCTTCTAAATACACATAGGACACATTCTTTCGCGTCATTTTCTGTGCTTTCCATCTTGCGAAGCGCAACCAGGTCACTGCTGTTCTGTCTTCTTCTGTCGTTTCATTTATATATGTCTCCCTACACCATGCTCCTTTTAGTTCTGATTGTAATTCCAGCGAAATTTTGTTAGAACACTTAGTTTCCACTGCCTGCCTATCAATATCAGTTAGTCTCTTTCATTATTCCAAACATTTCTTCTATTTCTAACTTCCATCTCCACACCTACAAAAATTCATAGCTTCTGAACCCCTTTTTACTGTAGTTGCGCAGTTCTGTTTCCAGATTTTTCAGTTATTCCAATGAATTTTAACTTGGTGCCTGCCCCCCTTATTAGGTTTAACCAGTAATTAATCGCCATGATTTTAAAAAAAAAATATTGTATTACAAATACTTTTTGCCCCCAAAATTTTCCGCTCTCCTATCAACCTTTGTATTCTTTTCAGAAAATTAGTCTGAATTTGTTGTTGATTTTCTGTTCGCTCCCACCCCCACATTTCCTCACCCCCTTATCTCTCGGCTAATTAACGTACCGGCAGCGCCTGTGTTTCAACTCAACCTCTTAAATATATATATGTTCAATCTTATCTTATAGAAAATTCTTTAGACTTCTCCTTTGCCTAAAAAGAAAATTCCTTTCTGATTGACAATATTAAATTCAGCCACCATACATTTCTGACTCAGTTCCAAACTTATTCCTTTTCGTTTCAAGAACTTTAATTTGGGAGAGATTTTTATTAGCGAACGTGCAAACTTTGCACCAGTTCATCTAGGATATAAAGACAGAATGCACAGAGAAAATAACCTAAATAACGAACTCAAAATCAGAGGGACAATGAATTCTTAAAATAGATCGGGCCTATTGTGGATTAGATTGGGGGCATGGAAGGGGACTAAAATAAAAGATGAGGCTGGACAGAGAATATGCGCTTTTTGTGGAGACAAAGAAAACTTGAAGCACATCCTAATAGATTACTCAGATATTTAACTTAGCTTGGAGCCAAGTTTGCTAAGTTGAATAGAGATAGGTTAGCATGTTGGTATCTGTTTGCACAGGAAGACAGCTGGCCAAAACTTGGTTCTTTCCTGTGCAAAGTGCGTGAAATTAGGAACTCCTTATTGGAGCAGACGGGCTCTTCGAGTATGAATCTGTGTGTGTGCTTGCATGCACGTGCACATGAACGGGTAAGTGAGTGTAACTATGTGCAGGTGTGTATGCGCGCTAGCATATCCCAGTGTTTTTGCTTAGGTGATTGCTATATGGCATGTACCGTCATAAGACCCATGACGTACAAATAATGTTTGTAACTGATGAACATTCAATATATACATTACTACTTTTTGACTACTAGCTTTTCTTCTGTCAAAATTGTTTTTACCCAATCATTACGTTGCCTGTTTCGGCGTACTTTACAAGTGGCGAACTCGTTCTGTTTACGTCATTTTTTGCAATCGCTGAAGAAAGAGTACTTAAATACAGTTGTCCCATTCGCTGTGTTAAACAACGGACAAGATATTATATCTAATTTCTAATGAATAATTGTTATGTACTATATTCTTCGGTGCTAATGGTGAACCGTATGTGCGCCTTATTTTCGCTATACTATTTAAACTGAACACGATTTATAAAAATGACACGACAATGCCGTGTAATTAACTCCTCCGCTCTCTCGCTTTCCACAATCGCAACGTTTTCTTGGCGATAAATGTACTACTAATGCTTTCACGTTCAGCGGTAACGTGTCCCTTTTCACAATATCCACTGTTTTCTTGACAACAACTAATTTATCGGTATCGCGCACAGTGATAAAATGACCTAAAATTGGTAGTAAATTAAAATGTGCTCACAACATCGTAAATGCAGCATTTTTGGTAAGAAACAATCAGGAAAGGTTTAAATAGTTCTACAGGTATACGACCAGTCTGTTATTTTAAATTCGAGATTCGTATTTAAAATAGCGCTTAGGTGCACATAAAAAGCGTTCGTCTAGAGTCAAATACCTACCATTATCACAGTGAAGGTTCATTATCGTGAGACCGGCAGTGAACAAGTTCGAAAGGACGTTCTTCGAGTACTTCTGGACATAGGGGGACGGAAAGCAAGAGTTAAAGTACCTCTTGAAGCTAAAGAAAGGAAAGTTGATGGGGGTGGGAATTGGGCTGTATGGGTGCTGCGGTAACTAATTTAGGCCAGCTTCGCAGATTTTACCTCGGCTACTGCAAACCTCCCTCCCCCTCTTCTTCCACAAGATTCTCTCGAGGTCGTTTCGCTGGATTTTGGCGACTATGTGCCAGCTGCTGGGTCTGAGTAGAACGGGACTCCGAAGGTGACGATAAATAACGTTTCATTGTCTAGTTGCTGATATCGTTTATTCTCATTAACATAAATATTTAGGCAAATTCATTTCTCACGTCAACATAGGCAAGATATCTTGGCAAACACGTAAATTTACTGTGTTAACCAAATGGTGCCGTGCGTGAAGAGGTTGCTAATTCAACAGAATTCTTAATGAAGCTCAATAATGCTGTATTGGAAATTAGCGTGGTGACCGACGCTCATGCGACGGCAGCCACACGTATCTGGCCCGGAAAATTCTCAGACTGCCCCGTTTTGGGCAAAATCTATTCCTTTTATACACAACACATAATGACGCTATCCATGGGTAAAGGCGCGAAATACTCCCGCCAATTTTGTGTTAGCGTGTCTTATAGATGAGTGCTTACCTCACTGAATTTCATTTCTATTTGCTGGAAAATTTTGGTCAAGCCAAATGCTTCGCTATTCTTCACTACGATGAATTTAAACAGATTCCGCAAGTTGCAAGGACTCATTTTTCTCGGACACCTGCAACTACGCCGCACGTGCGCCTTGAGGCAGGGGTATTTTCAATCCTAGCTGCATACCTGAAAGGATTATCTTGCATTATCTGACTTCTGCCAAATCTTTCTGCATTCGGAGAAAGATGAGAGTTTTTCCTTACCTTGTTACATTTCTACACCTATTTCTTAAACATTAAAAAATTACACTTTATAAGCAGTATACTGTATTAATTGTACATATACGAGTTACATCATTAAAGTTCCTGCACTAAAAGAAAATGCACAGCATACTTGCACATAATTACTGAGTCACTCATTCTAAAATTACAAATATTATTTCCACAACTGAAGAGCCAGGGACAGCTTCAAAGACGACATCTCATGTTTATAATTTAAGCCCTACATATGTTGAGACCTAAAATGGTTATTGTATAAAAATTACAAATACTCGCTTTAAATGGTCAAAACATTGTAACTGTATGTTTATTATTCTAATTTGTTTTAAAGTTAACTTTAACACTTTTGAATAATATTAGATCGGGCTGTTCACATTAATTTTAAATAAACAAACTGCAAATAAATATGTTTCTCAAAACTGCAGAAGCAAAATATTTAAAATAACACAAATCAAAATCTTAACTTTAAACTGAGCAATTTTAGCATTTAAAAGTAAAAATACCTGACCCAAAACGTTTTTGTCAGTAAAATAAAAGAATCAAAATGTTTATGAAAATTTCTGCGTGCATGAATTTCTTCAAGAAGAGTGACTGTCATCTTTTTCCCTCTGCAAGAGACGATAACATGATAAAATAGGCTTTGACTGTGTGCTTCTATTGTGCAACCGTACACACATTCACATATCTTACTTTGCACTCCAACGATTAAATAAAGGAGATCAATCGGAGGGAAAACTCCTTTATATTTTTACAGAAAGCATAAGTTTCTTTTTTCAGTATTTTTCTGTATATTCCTCTCTCGTTCCATTCTTTTCTTGTAAATTCGAATTTTTTTACCTTTTCCTTTGTTGCTAAGCTGTGATTTCCATGCCCTGTTCCTTTTGACGCCTTCTTCTCAGCCTCTTATATCATGTTTCCATTTTTACTTCTTTTGGCCGCTTTATTTCTGCCCATGCTTTTCAGAAGTCCCTTCAGTTGCGTGGAAAACCTAATCATAGGTATCTTCTTTTGTCTAAACCCCCAAGAGAGGAGAATGAGTTGAAAGAGAAACAAAAAAGTAGCTCGTACCTGTAAGATTTTAAAAGGCTGCCTATAGCTGAAATATCCTAACGTATCTTTTGCATGATACGAAGCAAAATTTCCTTTTCTACCTATAATAATAATTATAATTATTCCTTAACATATTCTAAATTTAAATTTGAAGAGGTACTGCAGAGCTTGTTGTTGGTTCTGGTGCTCTAGTGGTAAACATACATGCCTCATAGACAAAAGTTCGTGGATTCAAACCCGACCAGGGCTGGCCCATTATTTTCGGGCATAAAATCCTAGGTATATCTTCCTTCGGAAAGGAAGTAAAGCCTTGGGTCCTGTGTCGTAGATTTACAGCATGTAATAGAACCTGAAAGAAGAGGCCTCTGAGCAAAATTTATCGTCCGTTTCATTGAATGGAACGCTAATGGCTAGAAATGATACAATATTGGGAAATTCAGAGAGATGTGATGGGACTCCACGGAGAAGAAACCAAAAATAAAAAGGAAACAGTTAATAAAATTCTGCACCTTTAATTATTCAAGAATTACTATTATTTTCTACCCATAAATTTATTTGGTCTGAGCGAGGGAAGTCGTCAATAATGAAATATATTATAACAAAAAGGAAAATAAAGACATATTTTCAAGATGCAAGATTATTTAGAGGAGTTGAAGCTGGAAATGACGAATTTTAGTCCTTTCTAAGGTTAAAAACCGAAGAAACATTGGAAATAAATATATGACTTCTTGCCTTCTTGCCATAGAAGAACTGGAGGAGTTCATAATATAGCGATTACTAATCTGTGATTTTTTCTTAGTGTTTTGTCATTTTCTGCTATTCTAGTTATGGTTATTTTAGTTCTATTGTTAATAGTGTTACATCATTTTTCATTTATATAAAATACCGAGAGTGTCAAAAAATGTATACACACTTTGCCAGTAGATATCTGTTTAACATGTTTCAAATTTGGACCGAAAAACAACAGTAATGTTTAGTATGATGTTCTGTAAAAGATGTGACTCACATACATTATGATAGCGTTGCTACGTGACAGGTAAATTAACAATGAACAAATGCAGCCAAGATTATCTATAATGTTCTGTAAACAGACGTTATGCAAACGTTGCTACAAAAGAACGGAACCAAGATTATCAGTGGATTTGAACAGTGGAAAGCAATTTTGAAGTGGTATTGGAAAACCGAGAATGTTGTTGAAGTTCAAAGCCAATGGAGACGTGTGTACATAATAACCGTCAACGCGAGTAACAATTCGAGACAAATTTGAGGCTCATGGTACCGTTTGCGATGTTCTCAATGGCAGATTTGGGAAACCTCGCACAGCAACAAGTCCAAGGCACTGGATTGGAGGAAGAGGTTCGATTGAGTTTCCACCGCGATCTCTGTATTTAACAACGTTGGACTTCTAACTATGGAGAACTGTTAAGGATGTTGCATGTTGTTTACAACATCCTTAAGAGTCCCCATAGGTAGAAGTCCAACGGCATTAGATCCGGTGAACGCGATGGAAACTCAATCGGACCTCTTCGTCCTATCCAGGGTCTTGGAAGATTGCAATCAAGGTACACACTACATCTCGGGAGCAATGTGATGCTACACCATCTTGTTGGAAGTAAAAGCCCTGATTTCCATAGAGTGTATGAATGGTGGGTAACACAGAATTGTTACTCGTGTTGACGGTTCTGTTCTGTACACAAGTCTCCATTGCCTTTGAACTTCAACAACATTCTCGGTTTTCCAATACCACTTCAAAATTGCTTTCCGCTGTTTAAATGATAATCTTGGCTCCAGTTTGCTGTAGCAACGCTATCATAATGTATGTGAGTCACATCTGTTTACAAAACATCATACTACACATTACTGTTGTTTTTCGGTCCAACTTTGAAATATATTAAAAAGATATCTACTGTGAAAGTAGATATACATTTTTGGAACCCTCTGTATACGAAAAATTCTTCGGCAATTGATGAATTATCATCCTCGAGATAAAAGAGAAAGGGAAGCACTACAGCAAAAAATAGTGTCACACATTCTGTATTAGTTCTTTTTAATCATCTACCTAAACTTTATGTATTCATTAAACAAACGTTTTAGATATGCAGAAACCTTTACTCAGCTACAATAATAAATCAGATAACAATAAAATAGACAAAGTAGTTAGTCATCTGACTAAATTCACAATCTAAAACTATAATAAAAATATATGTGTAAAAGGTTAAATACAGGGAGAGCAGCTTAAAAGTCCCGATACATAGTCAGGCAGTTAGACTCAGCATTGCTGCTGATATGTTATTGTTGCGGTAATTTCAAACTGTTTTCAGTGTATATGTAAATGTATATGATATTTAAACAAATTCATGAGATTCGATGAGAATGAATAACACATTGTCTTGGTTTTTATTGAATTAAATAGCAACATGAAATGACCAGAATCAGCAGCATAGCTTGAGGAGAAGGAAAAGAATAATAGGATGAAGAAAAGTAGATAATTGAACATGAAAATAGTAATACTGTTCTTGGTGATAAAATAATTAGTGTAAGTAAAATTAGGCCGTAGTTCAATCTGAAATAAATTCAGCAATTTCGTTGAGAAAAACTTCTGAAGGGCATCACAGTGGATAATACAGTGGCAAGCTGAAATATCTCTATCTCTTCGACATGGGGAGATTACTGCTCGTAAAAGCGGTGGGCCAATTACTCGTTGGTAAAACGTATTTCCATCATAATTCTATTTTCGGAATACGGGTATAATTACAGCATTTACATTCAATTAATACGATGGAATTTTAAGCAGTTGGCGATATTATCTGTAACTGGGGAGCTGTTACGCTTCACTGACCTCACTAAGCTTAGTTTTCACCTGCCAGGTAGTTCCTACTTTTCATTTCTTTCAGAACCTCTGTAGCAGCATGAATAAAAATTCTAGAGAAAATTATATTACAGGGCTACAGCTACTCAAGCACGGTCTTTAAAGCACAAAGCTTATTTGGTTAAAATATTCCGTTTATCATTAGTAAGTTAAAAAATATTTAGAAAGGTTTTAGGCTTTTTATAATGCTGTTACCTTTTAAAGTGCTGCTCATGGAAATGTTTTTCGAAGTGTTGCAACATGAATGTGCTGTTTGTTTGTTTTATGGCAACATGCATATTCAGGAGAAAAGAATTTAGAGTGATCTTGCATAGTTAATATTGTAGAAGTCATTTGTGCGTTCTTTGTCGGACATTCTAGCCTGGGAAATGTTATGAACTGTGCCTGCGGTAAATGAACATGGTTAAATGTACGCTTTAGTTCATTGTACCTAAAAATATAGAATGAGATGAGTATACATTTGCAGAGTTGTGTATGCTCCCAGTTAAAAGAGGAAGGAAGAATGATGATATGGTATAGATTTTTATATTCAATAAAATAGTGCAGTGATTAAAACCTGATCTTTTATTTTTAGTAAAAACAGTAAATAGAAATTTTAATTGTGCAAAAACTAGTACAAATATTATTAGTTGACTGTACCATGAATATTAAATGAAATGGTAGTGTAAAGTGGACCGATACACAAAACACGCTTTATAGAAAGTAGGCATCGACGTTTTACACACCAAACATATACATAGTAAATTCGTTTTTGAAATGAATGTTACCGCCACGGGTGGCCGAGGTTGTTAAGGCGCGGACTCGTGAGTGGGAGATCTGGGATTCGAATCCCTCCAGGACCGTCCTCCCTGACTGAGGTTTTTTCCAGGTTTTCCTCAATCCTCATATCTGGCAAATGCCGGGGAGGTACCTTAAACTTAGGCCTGGAACGTTTCCTACCTTTAAAAAAATTCCTTTCCCAATACATTTCATGTATCATCAGTGTTCATCGCCTGTGGTGCCTCAGTAGTAAAAACGGGCGTTAAACACCATTCGAAAAAAAAAAAAAAAAAATAATGTTACCTCTTTTCTATAATTTAGCCTTATTAATAATACTATTTACGATATAATGCTATTTGAATTTTGTATACTTTTTAAAACATTAATAGAACATGAACTCTATTGCGAGGACTTGGCTCATAGACACAAGATAGCGGGTTCAAGGTTGGATAGGTTCGATGGAAGGGAATTAAAGCCGTGGGTCACCTGTCGTACATTTACGGCACGAAAAAGAACCTCATGCCTGAAAGAAGAGGTCCCTGAGCAAAATTTGTCGGCCGTTTCACGCCCTGGATTGAATGGTGACCTGAGATGTTAAAGAGTGTTCGTAAATAAACCAAATTAATGAAAAATTAATTTCGAGGAAATGGGTAAATGGAAATTAATAATCTTAAATGTGAATAATTGAAGCATTTTAATTCAACTAATTTCATATAAATAGAACGCAAATTATTGTACCTAAGTTTTTTCGTATAAATAGTGTTGTGACATTCTTCTAAATGTTTTGAGTAATAAGGGAAACAAACTAAGGAGGGGTAAGAAGTAATCTATGCTGGGAAGGGAGATGAAGTACTTTTCATAATTTGAATTGTTTTCAGCTCCTCAGGTCAATTGGAGAAACAAAAAATAATTAGCAAAGACCTAATATTTTTAAGCTAATTAGTTAAAAAATGTACATTTATTGCACTAGCGAATTGATTGGAAAGAATATTTAGGTGAAGTCAAGGTGGGAAATTTAAATATGGGGAATAGATGAAATTGGAATTTGATGGATAGGATACTCAGTAGGTTTTGTAAGATTGTGTTGGGAATTCCACAAAATGCTACAAACGTGGCATTGTTAGAAAGGGGGAAAGTGTTGTGTTCAACATACTACAAATGTCAGAGGTTTCTTTGTTAAATGAACGTTTAAAATTCTAGGAATCTGGAATAGAATATTTTTATTGGGCAAATAAAGCCGGGGAAGAGTTAACAAGGCTACTGTTGTTTAAGAAGAAGTGATTTGGAGGCAGGTTTTTCGAAGCAGATTAGGGTAAGGTTTGAGGATATAGGCAGAAAGATATGGTAAAAACCTCACTGGCCTTGGGGGGGGGGCGCATTTTGCCACGGACATTCTTCCTATTAAATAGAATTAAATCCTAAACACCTGAAAATAGGAAGGAATGTTAAGGGAACATTTCATAAATAATACTACTGTGGTCACATATAAACTGGTTTATATATTATTATATTTGAAAATATTTCACATTATATAAAGAATTAGTTACCTACAAATCTATGTCGTGGTTCCTTGGTATCCTGAGAGACGAGAAGGCGTTTTTCTAAATTCACAGCTTTCCCTCGACTGCCGCTTGCCATGCCAAGCTATCTGTTTGCCACGCATGATGCGTAGACCCACGCTATCTACCTCTTTTTCACTCCCTACTTCTCCTTATCTATCTCTTCTTCCTAACGGACGCCTCGACCTTTTAAACACAGTACTGTTACTATCAGAAGCCATTCTTGTAATGTATTAGCTATCATACATCGACAATTCAACATTCTCTAACGCAATAATAAGCGGGAGAGTGAGAGAGAGAGAGGGGGGGTGGCAAGGTTTAGATTAAGAAACTGGACCTTAAAGGGTTTTAGAGATAATTGTGAGCATGGAATTTGCCCTATATATGCAATTTTGAAAAATATAGAACATATTTTGTTTGGAAGTATAGAAACAAATAAATGAGGACAGTGCAAATGGTCGAAATAAGCGAATTGCAGCAACAAAAAAAAAAAAAAAATTGGTGACCTAATGTAAATTTAGAATCTTGGAGAATATTAGTATAGAGTTAACAACAAATGGTTAAGCCAATGAGAAGAGATTATGAGTTGGATTGTGTTTGCCTTGTGCAACTGGTCAATAGGAATAGATATGTAGTAGATTAAAATGTTAAATGTGAATGGATGTAAGTTAGTTAAGGGCAAGGGCTCTATAAATGAGAATAGATTTATTGTTAATTTGAATGATTATTAAATTATATCAAAAGTTTTACTTTGTTATTATAGTATTTCTTTGTTTATTTTTTAGAGATGTCGCTGTGGGAAAGAGACAGGATGATTTCCAAAACATGATTTAAGTATTTTGATGTATTACAAAGAAGCAATACAAACAGTAGGAATATATACATGTGGAAAGTAGAATAGGCTTTGCCCAAGTCCTCCGTACATCCCAGTAGAAAGCTATTGATGAACCTAGGCCAGTTATATTGTTCATTTAAGTTAGGGAAATCTGTATGTCAATCATTAGAATATTTGATATGGAAATAATTTTAAAATTTTGGCCTGATATAGAACCTGGCCATTTGTAATAATATTAGCGAACTTAGTGTTATTTAAATAAATGAGATTATGCTAGCAAACAGATTTTTTCTGGCTTTTTTAATGTTTAGTTTATATTTGTAGACACCATGTATCGCGACGCTATGGCGGACATCTTCAGAGGTATAAAAATGTCCACTAGATGATTCTAAGAACGAGGCTGCTTCGCAGTCAATAATTACGACGGTGAGAGTGGAGAGTGGAGCCGTAATGTGGGAAGTGGGAGGAGGTCGTGGTCATTCGGTATTGATCGACAACAGGAGTTCTGGCATCATCTTATGAGCAGGAACCCACTGAATCTGTTAAAGTTCCACACCTTTTTCTTTCTTGTTTATATTATCGGAGTGTTTCAGTATTTAATTCGTTCCATATGTAAAGTTTGAATTTTGACCAAAAAGAACTGGATTACAGAATGAAATTGTTAAAAAAAAGTTAACAAATCTGTTTTATCACGTGACGTGCCTTTGTCTTGTGGTCAGTGTAGTCAACTGTATACCTTCAATATAAGTCCCTGAGAACTCTTCACTGACCACTTTTACTGGTAACCGCCACGGGAGCCCGAGGTCGTTAAGGCGCGAACTCGTGAGCGAAGGGTCTGGGATTCGAATCTCACTAGGACTGTCATCCCTGACTGAGGTTTTTTCCAGGTTTTCCTGTCCTCATATGCAGGGGAGGTACCCTAAACTTAGGCCTGGAACGTTTCCTTCCTTAAAAGAAAATCCTTTTCCAATATGCTTTTATGTTACGAAATGCTTGCTTTTATGCTGTGTTTGGTAGTTCCAACATAAAACTTGCCACAACTCTCTTTATTTTATAGTGGTATATTTAACAGGATATTGCCTGTAACGTTTCTGCCATCATTTTGAAAAATAAAAATTGTTAAATTTCTGGTCAATTTCGGAATGAACATCCAATAATGTCCGTTCCTGTTTATGAATAACTCTCGTTTAACAAAATACTGCTTAAGCCGTTAAACACAAAAGAAAATTTAGTGTTAAATGATTCTGTTTTACACTTCTACAGCATTAAGTAGTAATATCCTCCTTGGTCTAATGATTAACGTTGCTGCCTGCTGATAGGAGAGCCTAGGCTCAATTCCCGGTACCTGCGTAGGAACTTTTCTAATTTAGAGAGGTCTGGAACGAGGATCTAGGGAGCCACGTAATAGGCGACCGGCGGGGTGCCGGTATGCACAAGTCTCCCTTCAATATTGTCCCCTATCAATGGAAGTTGTGAGACGGAGGTAGAGGATGCAGCGGTCGCTGCGGCAGGCCAAAGCTCACCAAGGACTGTAGCGCGAAGAAGAAGAAGAAGAAGAAGAAGAAGAAGAAGAAGAAGATGTATTCACTTTCACAGTCCCTGAACTTCCCTTTGATGCACTGTGTTCAAGAATGTATTTAAGCCAAGTTGTCTTAAAAATGTGAATTTAACATATATTTTGAGAAATGTGAGAACTATAGGAATTAAAAGCACACAATTGTGCAACTGAAGCATGTACGTTCGTTTAGAAAAAAAATATCAATTTTCAGAGATTATTACTGTTGCTAACATGGAGACTAACAAAATAATCCTAGACATATGGGTTTTTCTCTGATTTAGGCTATGCCCAATGTATGTTCCCTCTCAAAATAATTTACTAGTGCTGTTGCTTGTTACGACTTCGTTAATGGAATTCGTTCTTTCTATTTCTTAGTTTAGAAATTTGCAGTCAGTTTCACAACTGTTCTTTAAAATAAAATAAGGGTTTCTTGTATTAAATTCTATGCGTTATTACAGATATAAGCATTCGAAGAAATATGAAAATCAATAAAACTAGAAATAGAAAGAGTGTAAGCTCATTCTCACCATTTCCATTAAAGTCGTCATTATCAGTTAAGATATCAAAATGATGCTTAATGATATCTGATGTACGTTATCAATTTCATTTTATACTCTGAGCTTCATGAGTTTTGTAGCCCGTAATGATAGTAGATTCCCTTATTTTCAACTTGGGCGCAGCTCTGGAGGGGAAGGGCTGCTGTGAAATCTGCTCCCGTCACGTGTTTTCATTGATGAAATGACTGAATGCTGTTTAACGCCCGTTTTTACTACTGAGGCACCACAGGCGATGGACAGTGATGATACATGAGATGAAATGATATATTGGAAAAGGATTTTTTTAAGGAAGGAAACGTTCCAGGGTACCTCCCTGGCATTTGCCATGTATGACTGAAGAAAACTTGGAAAAAACTTCAATCAGGGAGGATGTTCCTGGTGGGATTCGAACCCCAGACCTTCCGCTCATGAGTCCGTGCCTTAACGACCTCGGCCACTCTGGCTGTTAAATTTAAATCTTATAATAATAAACTTGTATTAAAAGAGTCTGGGGTCTTTTATTCGCATTTCATCTTAGTTTAGTGATCTCAGAAATCTATTTATTTGATACAATTCGTTTGTCAGATCTAAACTTGAACATGCTTCGATTATATGGATTCTTTACATCGACAAATCTGTTTAACTTTTTGAAGTAATTCAACCAATTTTCTAAAGTTTTCATTTTTCAAAAAATTTACTTTTTTCCTAATTTAATTTCTTGTGACATTTTACTTCAATTATTTCAGTACCAAAGTTTATCTCCCAGAAGAAATCGCCACTTGTTACTTTTCCTTTACAAACTATTACGCAATAAGGTTGATGATTCAAACCTAAAACAATCAATATGCTTTTATGTTCCAAATATCACACCAAATCGATTTGGTAATCTTTTTTATTCCAAGGTTTAACACCGATGCATATAAATATTCTTCTGTGCTTTGCATGCAAACATTATATAATAAATGGCATTTATTAGGAGTTGATATATTTTATATGAATATGCTTATTTTCGCTATATCCTGTGATCATTTATTGTAAAATATATACCGATTAACATACCATGTACCAATATTACTAACTTTTTTGTTTTGTTTTTGTTCTATTTGTTGTACTCTTTCGTCATATTTGATTTATTGTAATCTGTTTTTATTTTGTTTTATTTTTTCACTGTCTTATAATTGTAAGAATTGTATCTGATTAAGTGAACATTATAATTTGGAAATCTGTAATGTTCATAAAAATTAATAAATAGGTAATTCTATTCTTATTGTTATTAAAACCTCCATTTTTGCTACAGGAATTGCTTTATTTACGGACGCTCTTTAATATCTCAGGTCATCATCGTCACATTCAATTCAGGGCGTGAAACGGCCAACAAATTTTGCTCAGAGGCCTCTTCTTTCAGGCTTGAGGTTCTTTTTCGTGCCGTAAATGTACGACATGGGACCTATGGCTTTACTTCCCTTCCAAATGAAGCCATACTTAGGATTTTTACGCCTGAAAAAATCCATCAATCCTGGCCGGGTTGGAACCCGCGATCTTGGGTTTAGAAGACAAGTATGGTTACCGCTACACCACCAGGACCGACGAAATATCAGGAAATCCTGGAAATATTTGACCATCAGCTACAGCTCTTCAGGTTTCCCCCTGTCCTAAGTATATTATAAGGAGCTGTGATAAAAGTTGGAGAGGGTACAAGATGTGGCTATAGACGGAAAGAAAGGAAAATGACTTTACTCATTTCGCTTATTTCACTTTCGTTGAAAGCAACGGAAAACAGCGCTGCAGGGTAAATGAAGAAGCAAGAAGAAAACTGCTGAGGATTCAACTTTTTCGTCAAGCTTTCACTTTTTGACGACGTCTGGGTGAGACGGATATACGAACAGAGAGCAGCAGTAACACCAAGGGAGTTGGAGAAGCAGAAAAGAGGCTACAAAGACACAGGAGGTTTAAGCTTTCCCTCAGGTTGTGAACAACGAAATATGCCAGGTGACCTTCTTCATAAAAATGAGCAAAACCCCACGGTATAAAATATACCTGACGTGCACAGGAATGTGCGTACCAAACAAAGAACTCGCCAACAAAAGACTGAAAATTTGGATTAAATATAATGCTCCAGGCAAACCGCTTTTTATGGGCAATAACGTGCGGTTTACGTAAGGTCGAATTTATTTCCTTTCGCGCTGTTTAATATGACCTCTACATCGTAAACGCATTGTTTAGGAACCCGCACAAAAAAGTGGGTAGAGGTGGACAAGCCAATTAATTTCAATGGAATTCAGGTCATCGATTGGAAAGAAGTTTCACTCTAGGCCGAAAATAAAAATTTCTAAGTAATTAATTTTCTTCTATTACGTCTATCCCAAGGCGTAAAATATTTAGATATAATACCGAGTTGTTTTTTCGCAGATGCCTGGCAGAAAAGGAAAAGCTGGTCAGAAGAAAATATGACATACCCTCAGAGAATATTAAAGATGACTGCAATTAAGTTAGCAGCTTTAGAAACATATAAATAAACATTTTACTTAACAAAAATAGACATATAATACCTTTTTGGTTTGCAAAACCGTGTACAGTTCCTCAAGTGAACAAAAGTAATATTTAATATAGACCGACTCATTTATAATTATAAAATATTTACTTGAAAGCTTTATTTTCTTTAAGTAGATCACACCGTCTCTTAAACCTATGCTCACTGTTTTATCCTTACATTTTAAGGTAATTCAGAAAGAGCATCGGGGTTTGATTGCACACATAATCCCCATTAATTCTGAAAATAAGTCTATCCTTACTTTTTACAAATCTTATTATCTATCATTATGTTAATTAAGAAAACACTATGAAATATTAAAAGATTCAGGAGAATTAACAGTAACTGAAAGTGTGTACTCCATAATTTAAATCCTTGCGCCAGGTACAGGAGAATCCAGCTTTGTTAGCAATCATATTGAGTCTGGCTATAGTTAAGTGCACACCAGGGAAAAGACACAAGAAAAACACCCCTTATGTTAGTAACATTGTAAGTTATCCTGTGTCTCAAGCTGCAAGAATTGGTGGTGATGGTATTTATTAACAAAATATATTTGTTACAAATCTAATTCAGCCATATCGCAAGGGTCCTAGGACCGTACGTGCTTTCCCAATACACTAGGAAATGCATGAATTTGCAAAAAGCAATATTTGTCTTTTTAGTAAATAAATAAAATAAACAGAAAATAAAACAGTACAAAAGTAACAAATATAGTGACTCGTGTTCCTTCATCCCTCTTCTCGGTTGTCTGCCTCTTCCGAGCTGAGTTGTCACTTTTTTTTAAAATGTACCTACTCCCTTCTCCTCCTTCCTATCTGCCAGCACTGCCATTGACCTCTCCTCCCGTTAACAAACTGGGTCGCTAGATATTTTTTCTTCCATTCTTCCGTCCCTTGCAGTACTCTAGGACATGCCCCCAAGATTCTTTCTGCACACACATAGGACAGATTCTTATACCCTCTCCGTCTGCTAATTTAGTCAGCCGCCACGTGCTTAACCTAAACCAAGCGAGCCCCTGATTGTCAATTGTTAATTGTTAATTTTTATTGGTTTTTAACGCCCGTTTTTACTACTGAGGCGGTGACACTGTTGATACATGAAATGAAATGATATATTGGGAAAGGATTTTTTTTTAAGGAAGGAAATGTTCCAGGCTTGAGTTTAGGGTAACCCCCCGGCATTTTCCATTTATGAGGATTGACGAAAAGCTGGAAAAAATCTCAGTCAGGAAGAATGGTCCTGCGGGATTCGAACCCTAGACTTCTCGCTCACAAGTCCGCGCCTTAACGACCTCGACCACCCATGGCGGTATGCATTCATAGATGTTAAAAGTAGTTTTAAGTAAATGGAAATTAGTTCTCTATAGTTAATGAAATCGGAAACTTTTGGAAATTTTCCCATACCTTATAACACAGAACTTACAAACGTTTTTTTAGCAGATAGAAAATATAAATAATAGAGGCCTTGATCACAGCTAAAGGTGACCGAAGTAACCAGTTATTTTTAACAGGTTCCACGCCAATATTTAATGTAGTTTCATTTTAAATACACGATATTCATACATTTCAAATATTGCATGTGTATATAATGACGTTAAATTGAGAATATATCACGCTTTCAAAACAAACGACCGAGTTAAATGTTTTATACTTGAGTTAAGCAAATTTCTTTTAAAGTAATACTGTCTGCACTTATATTAAAGGTCCATTTTACTCTATATTACAGAAATTGTGTCACTTATAGTTGTTTCTCTTTTGTTTTAGGTAAACACTTTTGGAAAGAAAATACTCTTAAGGTTGCACGTAAGTACCTAATTATTTAGATTTTTCAAAATGATTTATTTACATTTTTTGAGTATTTTACAACGAATGTTACACTAATACCTACACACACCGCTTACTATTCGAGGATATAGGAATCTTGCAGATGCACAAGTGATACTGCTGAAGAGAGGTTATTTGCATTGCTAATGCATTCGGGTTGTTCTGGTCATCATGTTCAATTATTAAAAAATACCGTGTAAAGTATGAATTTAAGGCACTTTTGTTGCTAATTTAAGTAAGAGTACTGGTTTATGAAATAATACTAATGCTAATTGTATACAACTAATATAAATTGTTATAAAATTTAATGAACATTGATAAATTAAATACTAAAGAAATTAGAAGAAAACGGTAGAAGGAGAAATTAGAAAACTTTAACCTCATTCCTTAATCGTATGTGTTTAAAGTTACGAAAACATTAATAAAAGGATATTAATCATGCCGGAGAAAGAAATTCAGAGATAAATGTTAGAGTACTTGTGCTACGATCTAAGCCTGGGAAACCTTGCAGAAGGTTTATGACGTTAGTGACTAGCTCTTCTGTCAGTGTGAACGTAACTGCGGTTCGGACCAATCCCCAACATCAAACACTCCACTCTGCACCGAACATGATGGATGTACCTCTCAGGTACAGCCCCAGAGGTGACGTCAAACACGTTGAGTACCACGCCTCGGCTGCTCTGTAACACAGTTGCATTGGGAGGCTTCTCCACTAGTGTTTCTAAAATATAAAAGCAAAAGGAACTATTCATATTAGGCTACTAGGCATTTTATATTAAAAAAATGCTATTTTTTACCTACGGATAGAAGTGATGAATGAAAAAGTTACAAGAAAATAACAAACTAACTTTTTAGAAAAGAAAAATTGAAAAGTAGAAGTTGTTGAAGGTTGAAACTTTGTCTTAATACACACACCTTCTTGTTTACATTCAGTCTTAAGTATGTAGAAAGCCAAAGCCGGGGATTTGTTTACTTTCAAACTTAGTTCTTTTTTCTCGTTTTATTTATCGCTTTTATAAATTCTTCATGGAATTGGAAGAAAATAATGATTTTCGTTTTCTTCTAACAAAACTGCCTTTGTTTTTGCTTCCTATTAGAAAAATTACTTTAATAAATGAGAGATTTCTGTTTTGTCACCATTTTTTCCTGAATTTAGAACAAAGGACCAGATTCTTTGCTTTCTACCTAGAAAATACTACAATTACTGGTCGCAATTACATTTTATAAAAGCTAAGGACATTTAACTGCATTCTAAAGCTAAAATATACTTGGTAACTCAGAATAAATGATAAATTCTTTTTTTCTCTGAACCATTAGGCACCAGTTGCTTCACGCTGATTTTAGTGGTGATGCCATCTCCAAATCGTTTGTGATTAGTGGCCAACTTGAAGGAAACCTTATGAAAAGTGTTCTGGTGCCGTTAGGTCCTTTGGTCTGGGTGGCCAAATTTCTTAGAAATGGATCGATCACTATTGAAATGTCTTATTGAGAAGAGGGGCCGGTTACATAAGCTACACCCTGTTGCTCAAAATAGACATCAGTGGGTTCCTATTATGTAACTACTCAGCATATTTCTGGAAAACGCGGACTGTATTCACTGCACAAAAAAACAAATAAAGGTATTCGCTTACAAACTTAACCCCGGTTTTCTTCGATTCATTTCTAAAGCGTTGTTTATGTAAGGCTCAATGTTGGATATTTACACATTCAGACACACGACGCCGGGTCTCATCTGTGAGCCAACAGTTAGTTTCCCCATATCTTATTCATGCAACGGATGAACAACAGCGATTTCGTGTGGCCTGATACGCTATGTTTGTCGTTCTTTGATTTATGGATTAAATGTATTCCGCTTTCTGAGACAAATGACGTAATAATGTTTGAGGAAGAATTCAACAAAGATTCTGTTTCCAGCTCCCTTACTAGTAACTCTCATTGGAAACTCGCACACCGTCCTATTTCTGCATGTGCTATGACATTCATTACCCAGAATTTTTCACATGGCGGAACTATGCGTGTTATCTTCATCATACGGTCAGATGAGCCCTACCCTCTCAAAGAAAATGCCTTAATTATTTACCATTTTCTCTTCTACTGGTCAACTATTAAACTTGCATGAATACGGCGATTTATAAACTGTTAGTTGTATCTCGCGCAACTAGCGCGCATTTCCTCTCTACTGTAGTAGCGATAGCATGCGGACCCTCCGTTATCGAGGGAAGCTCATGAGCCAGCCCGGAAAATGTTACGCTTTAAACTTATACCTTCATGGGCCAGAAAAGATTAATATGGCTTTATATTTGTCTCATTCCAAGACGGGTTAGCATTTCTCCTGCTTATTTCTGCGTTCTCTTGGGCCAGCAGGAAAACGATCCATTTCAGGGCTCGGTATTCTCTCTTTTCTTAGGAACCAAATGTTGAGGGTTACTTACACCACGCGTAACTGGCTAAGGGTTGTTTTTGCACTTTGTTTTAAATCGAGTAACTTCCTCGCTGTTTGTAGGTGGAAAGTTGACTTTTATAGCGTTAACTGTTAAGTTGTAAACAAACCAAAAGCAACAAAACAAGGGTATCTGTTTAGAAGCATTGAATAAAATTTACTTTTTATTGAAGACTCAATTTTGCACCTACTGATAAGTTGAAAGTGAAACGATTAACTGAAAGGTTTACTCAGCAAGACTGCACAAAATTAAGAAGGTTTTTATTGTGGTTTCAAAAAACATCTTGCCTGACATGTGAAGTGAGAAAAGAAATTGAAAGGCAAAGTTCGTTTCTGTACAAGCCGAAGAAACCGCAGATATTCCATGCATTTCTCAATTTGTTATGATATTATGTTACATCAGTAGTGGTTTACTTGTTGAAATATTTATGAAATTAATTACTGTTTTTGAATTGACTGCAGAAGGCCTACTTTAACAGCGAAATTAGAAGAGTTCTGTATAAACCAGAAGTTTATAACACGAACGTAGGTAGAGCTGCAGTTACAAGAGAATTTCGAAGTGGGGTAAGTCTTGATAAAAAGAGACCTTACTGCACACCATTTGGGTGTCATGTATTTAACCCATGGTCCACTCTTCTATAGGAGCCACAAGCCGCCACTGTCTCTAATTTTTTAAAGCTTAAATAAAAAGTCCACAGTTTCCGGTTTTTTTTAACATGAACTCATTCAAAGTAATTCATTATAAGACATAATCATGTGATTTGAATGTCTGATTCTAACAGTGGTTATTTTTATTAAGTCATTCTTAATGACATAACAAAGAGAATGAAAAATATCTGACATGTACTTTCATTTACAGCACCCCTTAAGAAGTATGTGCTAGAGTTCACCATTTACTCTTGAGTATTTACTATATATGGCTGAATTTGGACAGATAAATTGGCAGATTAACAAGCTGATAGGCATCCTTTCGGCATTTGCTTATAGAACCCCTTCTTTTAAAAAGTACACATAGGCATAAAATAATCTAATGGATTATTGAAATATGAATATTGTTATTCTTTTGCTTCAATAAAATGCCCAAATAATATATATTATTATGTGCAGTTATAAATTTTCAGAACAATAAACAAGAGAAAGGACAAAATCAAAGATTTAATTACATTTGTCCAAAAATGTAATTATATTTTTATAGAAGTATTTAAATGCCACATCCATAGCTATCGTTTCCTTCTGACATACATTTCACACATAATCAAAGGTTATTTATACTTCTTTCGTGTTTCTTATCATGGTTTCTTTTAACCTTCAGTAACCAGAAGACGATTAACAAAATTGATGATGATTCCAACATGAGATATTTGTAATCTTAGTAAAATTTTTAGTCTCCCATTGCAATGATTTCAGCTGTAGATTTGAAAATGAATGTTCATCGAGTTTTAATTGGTTGCATCTGGCAGAAAAAACTATCATTTGATTTAAAGTTTTTGAATGTTCGTAATGTATACTAAAGGATATATTGTTTTGCTTTTAGAATGCATATTTTTAAACAATGCGAAAATAACTAACCTGTATATTAGAATCATATACACCCTTGTGCGAATTAATGGGAACAAATATATTATTATATTTTTTTGACTATTTCAAATTTTTTCAATAGTACTTTTTACTAAACAGTGTTTTAGTATTTAATGTGCCTCTCTCCTCTTGGCTTTAATAACCATTTTCACTCATTTGAGCATACAGTTAATGAGTTTCTAGCATATTTAACTTATTTCTAAGTCATCAAATCACACTCCTCTTTTCTTTGGCGGTGCAGCCCATTTTTCTCATCCGTTTCTTGACAATCGCCCAAAGATTTTCTCTAGTCTTTAGGGTTGAAACCCGGTGACTTTCCGGTCCAAACTCCGAAAACCATTTTTCGCAATAAAGGCTTTTACATTTTTCGATGCTGACATGGGGCAAAATCTTGATCTAATTTTTTTTTTTTTTTTTTTTTTTTTAATGTTCATTTGCTCTGCCAATCTCTTCAGTTCTAAGGCGGCCCTTTTCTGTGAAACTGGGACATACTTGTCGCTGTTCATCATTCCGTTAACAGGAGTCAAACCTTAAGTGCCTGTGAATGCAAAACAGTTCCAAAACATATTTTGTGGCAACTTTGCCGTCTTTTGATGTGCTTCGCGAGATTTCCTCTCCATCGCTTTTCCTTACATGCGAAACGTTCGAGCCCTGCACTTCAAAATGACTTGCAAAGGATCCTTCTCCACTCTTCTAGAGTCCAGTTCTGATATTTTCTAACCCATACCAACCAAACCCTTTTTCTTCTTAGGACATGTCAATGGCTGTTTTCTGACCGGTCTTCGAGCTTTCCTTCCATCTTCAATTATGCACACTGTTGAAGCATTGATTTTCATACCTGCAGCCTCCAAATCTTTTTTTAAATCAAAACTATTCTTTTCAGGATGGTTTTGATTAGATGTGCATAAACTTTCTTGAGCTTTTTTTCATTTTCAGCCACATCGTCCTTTCCTTTGGGGTGAAATTGAACTAACCCTATTTTTCCTTCAAGTTATATTATTAACAGTTACCAAACTTGCATTACCTTCAACTCTGTCTTGGAGTTATAACGATAAATTCATGTGACCTTACTTCTCTTTTTAGGTATGATATCCATTATGAATTTAAAACATACTTTCTAAATGAACTGTTGCTAAAACAGCCAGAAATACAAGAAAATTGCTTAACTTCTTGTAAAACCAATAAACGCAATAGCTGCAATTAGCTTCTCAACAATGGGTGTCATTAATGCGGTGTCGATTTGGAGGGAAACAGTTATTAGCACTGAATAATTTATAAAACTGAATTTACCGCTTGTTCACATTAATCGTACAGGACTGTATTATCGAACTGCATGGTTTGAGCATTAAGAGGTACAGGTACGTACCTTGTTATTTGCTCAGGTCACTTTTTCATAAGGCTGCACATTTTATTTGAATTCCGTAGTTTAATTTTTTTCCCCCTTTCTTTTTCACTGGCGCTCTTTATTGCAAACATTTTATATGGGTATATGGCTCCTTTAGCTAAAACGAAATTGCTATCAAGTTTCTAAACTTTAATTTGCCTTCCCTTTTAAGTTAGGAGGTGCGCTTCTCTTACTTGCATATATTTATTTGAGAAAAGAGAAAACACGCGAGAGGAAAAAGACCTAGCCTACCTTCCGTATATTTTTAACTTATGTGCGCATATATAAGCAAATTTTCTATCAGCCGTAATAAAGTGCAATACATAAATCATTAGTTTTTGACACACATAAAGGTAACCCATTATTACTAGTATTATTATTTTTATCATCATCACAAATGAAAAGGAAACGTATTTTAAAGCATTAGCGCTGAAAATAAAAATAGCATAAGTTGTTTGTTGCTCTAAAAATAAAAATATTGCCACGATATTTCCATATGCATTGCTCTTGTGCCAATAATTTGATCTTCCATGATGTTTCAGGTCTTTATTTTCTCCTAGATATTACACAAAAATGTTTCTGTAATTTACAAATGTGCTATTTAGAGGGCAAAGTGTGTGGCTGAAATAATAAATGATTTAACACCCTTTTTTAAACTAAGCTACAAACCTTTTTTTAATAATATTGCATAGTTCCTTTGAAAAATCGTGATTCGTTAATATGTTTTATAGGTAGAAAACCCGAATTTGAAAAATGAATAGATTTATCTTTCTTCTGAAAACACTGATGTCCCTAAACTCGTTAAAAAAATAAGCCATATGCAAGTAGCAGAAAAATCACCTTCTTCCATAGATGTCATCAGTTATGTTCACTGGATGGGCCGGCCTTACTCAGGAAGTCGCTTGAGTGTTCAGCCAGCAAGGTCAAACAAGTTATGAGATTGTATCACTTTGCTGCTGTATGTGCCTGTGTCTTAATGGCAAGGCGCGTTATTATAGAATGGTTATGACTAGAGCCCTGCCTTTGGTCACTTTGAAAACATGCAAAATGTTCTTAAATCATGAAACCCTCCCTTTGAACGGAAGACATGGTGAGTCAAAACCGTTGCAGCTACAATGAAGGCTTCTTCCATCTACTCCCCACCACTTTACCTTGAATGAGATGGCTTCCCCTAAAGCAATGCTAGCTGTACAGTTGCACTGTTGCACAGTGCTTGGAGCTTCTCGGCAACCAAAGTCAAGTTCGAGCAGCATTCGAACAAAGATTCCTCAAACTAGCCCCTCTCAACTTTTTCTTGTAGAACTGCAGTTAAAGCGATTTTAGGCAGTTTCAAAATAATGGGTAAGTTATTTAAGTTATGGTCTTTCATAAATTATTAAGAAAATTTTGAAATTAGAGTCTGGAAGGTATAATTCAGGCTAAATCCAAGACACTAACCATCTTTGGCTTAATGTGTAAGATTGACGGGGTACGGTACCTCAAACGGAGTACCATCGGCACCATGGTTCCAGTCCCATCTGTGAACTGGAATGTGTTCTATCCAACTCTTAGTCTAACATACGGGTTGTGTGAAAAAAATTATTTTAATGTTGAAGAGCCTCAGTGTCCATAACTTGCAACTACTGAAACATTAGTCGAATGTGTAAATAGCGCAGAATTAGTCAATACTTGCATTGCTTTGACTGTATTTTGTCCCTCAGCCAAATTTTGGCATCAAAATTCTATTTGATATTGTTTCGTTTGGTTCAACAATCATTTGTTTAGCACTTAATTAATAGCGTCCTTGAAATGCTGTAATCTCATTTTTACCATCTACTTGACCTTTATAATCTCTCTGTTTTGTTTATTGTTGAATATTTGTATCTTACATTCATGAAATGCAAAATTATTGTAAGATTTGTAAAGCGTTGCTATCATGCTTTACAGATTAGCATGTGTTCCTTGATAAACCTTCCATTTAATGTACCACATAACACTTTCTTATATGGGAAAGCGGGTTTAAAAATTGAGGATAGTTTGCATAAGTTGTGGCAGTGAAAAAGTTTCTGTGTACATACATATATATATGCACTGCATCCCCCAATTATTAATATTAAAACCTTTTATCGGCTTAACGTTATGAGGAAAGTTTCTGTTTTATGGCCCCTGAAAGGCTAGGAGCGACCGAAATCGCAGCGGAAAATATGGTCCTTCAGAGCGATCGTTGTTGAAAAACTTCCACCGCGCATTGGCAAGAGGATTCTCACGCAATCTTCCCATTTCGCTAGATGTGTGTTTACAAGGGATGACGCATATCAGCCGTTTGTTTGCTCGTCTGTTGGGATTGTGACACGTGATGCTGTGGGTGGAGCTGGTGGAGAGAGCAACTTAATTCATGTCACTTTCCTTTTTAAAGCAGAACCATCATAGGAAAACGCTACTCGAGAACAAGCCTGCAAGTTTCAATCTCTTTACCTATTCGAATGTGCTCCGACTTGAAAGTTTTAATGCACACTCTTTCCTTGGTTTTCTTTCTTGTTTGTTCCTTCATCCCGTCTTTTGTTCTCTATTGCATCGTTTTAATGTTACTAAATCAAATAGGAATCAGCTATACACTTTAAATTTGGACAAAAAAAAACTATTGCTAATACATTCATTTTGAAGTAATCTAATTTTAAGCAGTTTTTAAAGTAGATTTTTTAAAAACTGTTTTCAAACAAATTACATAATAATTTTATTTTACTATCGCGGAAAAAATATTGTTTTAATAAATCTAAAAAAAACTATGTAAAGTGTGTTTTAAAAGGGGAATAGATTGAGATTTGGGGCTGAAAATAGATTTTTAAAAAGTTTATTTATTTTTTTGATAATTCAGGGTTTTTTTCAAACTGTTGAATTTTTCCCATTTCTTTATTAGAAGTACCTTATTTTGTGTACATAAAATTTATAAACCAAAAATTCAAAAAGCAAAAATAAATAAAACACTTCAAAAGTAACACAAATATCACAAATATCTTGTTATTTCAGATACATTATTCGAAAAGTTATTTTATTTTTTCGTATACATATTAGTGAATTAGAAGAACGAAAGAACATCAGGCGAGATATTAATTTCCGAAGTTAACTGATGCGTATGAAGTATAATTTTTAAATAGATTTAGAAATGTAAAAGTATTGCAGGACAACATTTTCAAATCTTTTGTCGTAAGGAATGTGCTATTTTCATTGTAATTGCAGTAATTGCAGTTGTAAAGGCGTAAACATACCACAAAAAATATGAAAGACCCAGCTTAAGCTGACAAATAATATTATAATGTATCAAAAAAACCATATTAAAGTTGAAATATCAAAATCGTCCTGAATTTTATATATATAGTGAATGCTTGTATAGCTCTTAGCCCTATTGTACACCCATGACGTCATGATCACCTAGCGTCAGATTTTACCTTCTAGACAGAAGAATCCGGAACTGGAGTCAAGCCTCCTTTCACGAGCGGTAACGGAGAAAGCCGAGCGCTATTCCGGTAATATGACTTCAAACATATCGAGGAGGATAATTACAACGATGTTCATGCAGGTCTTATAGCCGCGTTGGTTCGATTCCCCGAGAGCAACTTTTTTTTCAATCTTTACAATTTGTCTACTTTGTTGTTAATATTATAAATGCCACTTTTTGGTGTCACTTATTAGGGAGGATAAAGCCTAGGTTGTCATTTTACTTTTATTTCATGTACTGTAAATGCTCAAATAAAAGAAATTCCGCTGTGCTTCATGACTACATAAACTGCACGCCATTCTTTGCTTTACACCATTAATTGCAAATTTAGATTAGGTTAGGTTGGCTCATTATTTCCTTTAGGCGTTACATTGCTTGTAATGAAACATTGAAACCCACATTGAATTCACCGAATACTAATGAGACAAAATATAAAGATTCATAAAGCATCCCAAAAAATAATTTTTGCCGTGTGATTGCTTGTTTCCATGCGTTACTACTATTCTATCCCCCTGCACTTGTTGCTCACTACAACGAGGGATCGGCTCTCTCCGCTGCCGTTTGTAAAAGGAGACGTGACTCCGCTCGAGATTCCTCTGTCTAGGCAAATAGTGTAAGCATCTAGCTTGCACACCGGTTAGTTGAAGGATAGGAGAGCGAAACTTGTCATATATACCTCGTGCTAGGTAGAATGCGGGATGAGGCTATGGTTCTTGAATGTTATTGAATATTTTTACTTCTATTTTCTTTTGGTATGCTCTTCCCTCTTTATTTCCTTTTTATAAAGAAATTCTGCTCACCTCTTACTAATTATATCCGTCAGTTGTTTAATGTATAGGAATCTCACTATTTGTACCGCTTGCCTTAAAATTACGTGTAAATTAATAGTTTTATTGACGTGTATAATTGCACCATTTGCTTTGCTTTGTAGCGTGTTGAGTAGAAGATAAGTGTTCCTAGCTTTCTTGTAGTATTGATTCGGATAGGCAATAGTGCCGTAGAACTATTTACTAGCGGCCGCCCTTTATTGGAGAATTATTATTATAATCAATTTATTTGATTAGTCTGTTGAGCTTTAATGGTATCCTTGTGTGAAAATTCATCGGCAATTCTTCGCTTTATGATTTATCGTTCGGACAGTTCACCTTAATATTACAAACTTGTTAATATTTGTTAATTATCGTAATTATGGTTAATGTGTTTCGTTTTGAGCAGTTTCTTAATGCACGTTATCATACTTCTATCTATCTACTGCTGTTATAGACAGCCTCCACAAGTCTGATGGAGTAAGAGACCTAAAGGACTAGCATAATGAAGTGAGAGTTGGTGGCTCTGATGTAAAAACGCCAATCAAGGAAAATTCCCATCGTAGCATTTATTCTATTACAGGTGTTTCTTAAAGAGTGCATTCGATAATACATCATATGAAATAAGAGCTAGAGGAGAAACGATTCTTCATAAAAAGATATTTTATCTAAGTATTTACCCAAGTGGTAAAAGAAACGGGCAGTACATATAGTTATACATGTAACACTATTCTTTTTTAAGTAGTGTTACAAATCTGGGAGTTTCACCTTACGCTCCACACACAATGAAAATTAAACGTAAACATAATAAAATAAGACATAACATGTTAACTTAGTAGTGTGTAGACATTCATAATGAAAGACGCAAACGTACGTATTAGCTAATCAAAAATAAGAACAAGCGAAGATCAACTAACAGCTGATTGAAAGTGGCTGCTTCTGACCAGGCGGCGGTAGCGTTTATGCATATGCAAAGTGCAATAACTAATTTGCTTGGAGTAATATGAGCAAGAATAGCTTTTTTTATAAAGCAATTAATCTTTTGTCTGTCGGTTCTGGTGGTGTAGTGGTAACCGTATTTGCCTCCTAAACTCAGGATCGCGGGTTCAGACCCTGCCAGGACCGATAGATTTTTTCGGGCGTAAAAATCGTAAATATGGCTTCCTTCGGAAGCGAAGTAAAGCCGTGGGTGCCGTGTCGTACATTTACGGCACGAAAAAGAACCTCAGGTATGGAAGAGGAAGCCTCTGAGCAAAATTTGTTGGTCGTTTCAAGCCCTGAGTTGAATGGAACGCTGGTGGCCTGCGATGACAAAGAGCGTCTGTTAATAAACCAAATCCATTGACGCCATTCTGTGTACAAATCACTGAACTTCAACTCTCTACCATAATTTGCCCTTACATGGAGCACGGAAATCAAGTGCAACTCTTGCTGCTAGCTGCTGCAAATCCCGAGAAACAGCGGAGAGAGCCGAGCTACTGTAAGTGGCCGCTTGTAACAGCGTGTATTTTTTTTTTATTAAACATAATGTAACCTATGTTGTCCTCCATACTTTTTAAATATAAATTGATAGGGGATTGTTAAGCAGGTAAAATATTGTAACGGTGGCAAATCTGCTCTTATTGGAATTCGCAATATATATATATATATATATATATATATATATATATACACTCTCTAACCTCGGTTAAATCCTAGAAGCCGGTGGTCCATTGGTTTTTAGTAAATATAAATAGATAGGGGCGGGTAAATCACTGTAATGGTGGCAAACCTCCTTTGATAGAGCATGTCGTTACGCTTGAAAGTCTATTATCTTAGTTACATCTGTGGAAGTCGCTACCTTTGACTCTCACGGGGTCGCTCGGTACATGCAGCAGCAAGCAGCAAGAGCTGCATTTGATTTCCATTCTCTGTGTATGGATAAATTCCACCACAGGGTTCTACAAACAGAGTAACTGTGTTTTGACTTCTTAAGTTTAAATTTGACGTAGACGCAAAACCTTGGACCTTGCAAGCTACTAAGTTTAGTCTAATTGTATGTTTATTTTTATATTTACATGATTATGATTCCTCTACAATACATAGCATCTAGTTTTTACGTTTAAGTTTACGTTACGTTTAATTTTCATTGTGAGTGGGACCTTACGGTAACACAGGGTAATATGAACATACCTAAGCGACGCGAAGTTCGTATTATGAATTTTTGACACAGTGAGACTGCAACAAAATAGTTCATAAATAAAACCAAGTGAAGATCCCAGGCCATTCGGCTTAATTCTTCGCTTAGTAATTTCACTGTTCCGTATCTTTGCTACTCTCAAGTTAACTGCCGCATATTCACATTTGGCTACCTCATTAGAGCAGGAAACTCATTCCATTTGCGTGTGCGTATGAGTGCAGCTTCAGTTTCCGCTTGGAGAACAGGTAGTCGACTGCTGGATCAATTTATTCCCTCTTTCTGCCTCTTAAGTATGCCTTGCCTACGTAACGAGAGAAAACGACTTTCACTTATTTCTTTGGAACATTATATATATATGTATATATATATATACATACATACATATATGAAAAGGAAATGTCTGTCACTCTGCTTCATATTTTTCTACTGGTTTCTTGTTGCAGAATGGCAGAGAGGTCTACGTTTGAAAACAGGAATACGACTTTCTTCTTGTTCATGCAAATTTTACTTACTTTAATTTTAATATATCCACAATAATTGTAAGATTCCAATTTTCTATATGTAAAATTCATTTAGTATTTTGATGATAATGAATGACTGCATATATTTAAATATATTGGTAGCCCATTTCAATATTTATACAGTAATTTATAAGAATATTTGCATAAAATGTAAGTATACATTGTATACTGTAGTATTATGAGGACAATACAGTTTTTATTCAATTATTTTTGTAAAATTAAAATTCTGTTTGAAAAAAAAAACATTTTTGTATTAATAATTCCTTTTTTAACAAACCCCTCAATTATTATAACGTTGTGAAATATTTCATTAACACTAAATTATTTAATTAAAATCAGACAAAAAGCAACCTTTCTTTAGAGATAGAAGTCATTTAACCAACATCTAGAGATTTCTTAACAAGTCCATAGATCTATAAAGAGTCGGTTCCTATTTCTGTTATTCTTTGGATTCAAGAAGGGTAGCAAATTACTTTCTTATAACTAGCGTTCGTGATTCTATTTTCTATACTTACATGTTGATTACTGGTGCAGTAAATGGGGAAAATTTGACCAGTGCAATGTTGTATGGGATAAATATATATTTCCATTAATTGCCAAACATTATTTTTCACTAAATGCTTTGTTAATTCAAAGGAATATCAAGCTTTGGTACAAAAGTTACTGTTTGTAAAAGTATTGCTATGTTATCCAGCACTATTTACGTTTAATATTAATGTAAAGTAATATATACAGGGTGATTAAGAATGCATACGACAAACTCCTACATGCGACAGATCAAAAAGTCTATGTCCGAGCTACATCAGTGCCTGAGATACAAGGAATTAACGACTCTAATTGTGGGTGCAGCAGGAGTGAGGGTACAAGCACATGTAAATAGCGTAGAGCATTCCTAGTAACCAAGGTACTCAGATATGCCTGCCTTCGCGGTTAGCTGTGTACTTACTAGGAAAGTTATTGGTAAGAGAACATGGGAAAGTATTCTGTGAGCGAAATGGTTGACATGGTTTTTGTGTATGGAGGTGCTATGGAAAGGGAAGAGAGAGAGAGCGCAGTTGTCCACAGTAAAGTATCCTTTGCGCACATAGTCACATCAATCATTGTTCACGTGCCTGTTTCAATGACCACATGGTACACAGGAATTGCAACTACAAACACATCTCATGGGGAGAACGAAGCATCGAGGGAGATGGAAGTGGACATCTTGGAGCAAATAAGCCAAATCCCTCGAGCATTCGTGCTGTTTCCAGGACAATTGGCGTAGGTCAAAGCACCAGTGGTGTGTACTTCATGACCAGCAACGTATCCATACCATAAACAACTTGTGCAGCATTTGACATCAGCGGACTATCTTCGGAAGATAATTTACTTCCAATGGTTTTTATAACAGGTTGAGGAGATACCCCATTTACCGGTATGATTTTATCTAGTGATGAAGCTACCTTCACAATGAGCATGCACAGAGCTGAGGAGAATCCACATGCTACCCATATAGACCTAGGGTTCCGTTTGCCTTAAATGTGTAGAATTATTGCTGACCGTCTGATTGACTCTCTCGTTCTTCTAAACTTTAACAGAGTTTGTTTACCGCGACTTCTTGCTTCACCCATTACCAGAACTGATGGACGACGTACCTGATAATGCACAACAGCAAAAGTGGTTTCAGCAGGATGGTGCCTCCTCGCACCGCAGTCACATGGCACGGCAGCACCTTACTGCGACTTTTGGAGATAGATGGATAGACAAATACGGTCCGATTGCATGGTCTGCCAAATCAATCCTGTGGTTTTATTCTTATGGGGTCATGTGCCAAGTACGGTAAATGAAGAGCCTACTGATGGAGTGGAATATCTTTAATCTAGAATAGCAGCAGCCTATGACACCATATGCCAGGTATTTTGAGAGGGTGAGACAGTCAATGATGTGACGTTGTCAATGCCGTCTAGATGTAGAAGGTCGACACTTTGAACAATTGTTGTCAATATTACACAGTGTATCGTACAGTTGTACAACTATGGGTTTCAGTAGGTCTGTTTAGTATTTGAGTTACCATGTGACTATGGATTACTGAGCCAGATATTCACCTACCTACTATATTACATTACATTCCGAAAAACTGCATACAATGTATAAATGAAACAAGTAAATGTATACTTTGTGACTCACGCCTGCCCACAGACGGTGTCTTTAATTCCTTGTATCTCTGGTAATATTTACATATAAATATATATTACAAATTATTTGTTATGAATGTTACTCATAAGTCTTATTTAACCATTTCATTCACAATATTTTAAATGTGTGCCGAGGGTACCAAAAAATGTATACATATTTTCACAGCAGATAACTAATTAATATGTTTCAAAGTTGGACCGAAAAACAACAGTAATGTGTAGTATGATGTTCTTTAAACAGACATAACTCACATTATAATACCGCTGCTATGTGATAGGTACACCAACAGTGAACAAATGAAGCCAAAAGTATCGTATAATGTTCTGTAAACAGATGTGACTCGCATTACGCTATGCTAGCGTCGCTACAACGAAATAGAGCCAAGATTATCGTTTGAATAGCGGAAAGCAATTTTGAAGTGGTATTGGAAAACCGAGAATGTTATTGAAGTTCAATGGCAAGGGAACATGTGTACAGAATGCGAGTTTCAATTCCGTCCTATCCTCATTCATACGATCTTTTACTTCCAACAGGATGGTGCACCACCACATTGCCATCGAGAAGTACGTGCGTATTGATGACAATCTTCCAAGGCACTGGATAGGACGAAGAGATCCGATTGAGTTTCCACCACGTTCTCCGGTAGACTTCTGCCTATGGGGAACTCTTAAGGATGTTGTATACCGTAGAAAACCAGCTACATTGACAGCACTTCGGGAAGAAATTGAAACAGCATGTGCTGTAATCGCTGAGGGCACTTTCGTAAACGTTGCTCAATCAGTAGTTCAGCGTACTCAGAAATGTATCGACGCGATGGTGGACATTTTGAGCAACTGTTGTAACTGTAAAAGTCTAAGATGATTAGTGCTTATCATTTTCTGTTTGTGTGAATTAAGTTTTGTTATGTTAACAGAGTTTTTTCTTTGCTTCAGGTTTGTAAATATGTTTCGTGTATATATATTAAGTATAAGTAATTCATTTCTCTGAAATTTGTATTTATACACAACATTAAATGAACACGTCAAAGTTATTTGGTAATTATCACATTTATTAATGTTCCAGTAATTGCAATTCATAGCAAGTATTATTGCCGCTCATGGAAACTTTACAAGAAACTGATTTTTGAAGGTATTGTTGTAAAACTAGCCTGTCAACAATTATATGTATCATAATTATTAATTTGGCATCAATTTCATACTCTGTACATGGTTCCTTCATGACGTTGCCAAGTTCACTGTAGTGTATGGATCTCCAAACAGCAAAACATTCAATGTATTTTAGACCACTTTTCTTATATGTCTTACCCCAGGTAGAGAAGAAGCGAAGCGCGAAAGGACTTTTGCCTCAACAATTTCCAAGATTTGGCGATACTGCCAGATCAATCACAATGCGTTGCGCCGAGATTCGCGAGTGTTACCTCACTGCGTCCCACGCCGCGCCTGCCGTAGGGCCAGTATGAGAGCACTCACCGCGATATCGTCTAATGTGCATTCGACCAGCATTGCAAGCCATACAGCGAGACTTCTCGGAAAATATAAATTGTCTGTATTCACGAATCCATTGTAGCCTCAGGCGTTGACGGTTCAGAGTCGAGAAATTCCCAAGGAGCACGTGCAGTCAGTGAAGCAGACGCCATCGAACTATGAAGACAATTACAATTTTATCGTCCGTGCTGCAGTATCACGCAGTTGTGCTAACACTTGCGATTATGTTGAACGTCTTATCATTCCATAGTGGCACATTTTGTGACCCATCATAAGCTTTTCGATGCATTCGACTGTTTGCATCTCGGTTCGCTCTCTAGAGGTCCTGGCGGTGTAGTGGTAATCATAATTGCCCTCTAAACCCAAGATCGCGGGTTCAAACCCGGCCAGGACCGATGGATTTTTTTTTTCGGGGGTAAAAGCTCAAGTATATGACTTCCTTCGGAAGGGAAGTAAAGCCGTGGATCCCGTGTCGTACATTTACGGCAAGAAAAAGAACCTCAAGCCTGAAAGAAGAGGCTTCTGAGCGAAATTTGTCGGCCGTTTCACGCCCTGAATTGAGTTAGACGCTGATGACCTGAGACATTAAAGAGCGTCCGTTAATAAACCATATATTGCATTTTTCACAAATATTAATATACACTTTCTTTTTGTTATTGTTTCACTGTTACTAGACCGCCACGGGTGGCCGAGGTCATTAAGGCGCTGACTCGTGAGCGGGAGGTCCGGTGTTCGAATCCCTCCAGGACCGTCCTCCCTGACTGAGGTTTTTTTTTTTCCACGTTTTCCTCAGTCCTCATGATTCGCAAATGCCGGGGAGGTACCCTAAACTTAGATCTGGAACGTTTCCTTCCTTTAAAAAAAAATCTTTCTCAATATATCATTTCATTTCATATCACCAGCGTTCACCGCCTGTGGTGCCTCAGTAGTAAAAACGGCGTTAAACACTATTAAAAAAACTTAACTAGATTGTACAATATATCGTCACATATATTTTGCATACATACCAAGAACAAATTAACTGATCAATAAAATTCATTAATTTTTTTTATAAATGAACCGAAATGTAGCAATTTGAAACATTTCCTCTTCGTTCATAAACTCTCAGTTTGACGTTTCTATTTTACGAAGTTTTAAAATGTGGTTAGTTGGTTTCAAGCGTGGAGATACCACATTTAAATTCTTTTCCGATTTTAATTTCAATTACCAACCTAGAGCTGACAGCAGAGCGGCTAGGACACCAGAGTAAGATCAAAGGGCTAGCCCGTGGATGTTTGTGTAAACGATGCGCACATACAAAGAACTAATGAAACCAAGCTCAGGCGTGGTAGGGCTTTATGGAAAGCGGATCGTTAAGCTGTATTACATCATTTTAAATTGAAAATGAATTGTCGTGACAGAATAATATGAATAGGGTAGGACTAAGGACGTGCTGTTTGAATAAAGACAGGAATAACAAACTGAACCGCAGCTAAAAATGCATAATTCACAGTTTGCCTAAGGATATTTAGTTCACCCGTGTAAAATGTGGAATATTTCCCACGAACAAAAATGTTTTTGATGGAAATAGAGAAACGGTTTAAGGATATTCCATGAAACGAAACATGCGGTATCAAATACCCCATTCATTTCTATCTTCTATGTATATCGTACTGCTTGATCTGAATAAAGTGACAGTGGGCCTTGTCAGTGTTTGAAAAGGGTGATCGTTTCCCCTTCAACCTTTATAAGTACATTCGAAATTTAAGTAAAATAATGTCGATACCTTTTCAAGCTCGCATGGGTAGTGGTACCCACCCTTAAAATGACAAAGGCTGAGATGTAATAGCTTTATTGCTGCGAATGAGAATAATTTATAGGTGTAAATGGTAAAAAATATTTAAGAAACAGACCAACAAATCAAACCTCCATCAGTAAAAGCATTTTCCTTATTTAATCCCATATTTCTCTTATTTTAACCCCTTAACCATTTATTTTGAATCATTTGAATAAATAACCGCGTTCGGGTGCTATTATTTATTTCATTTTGATGGTTTTATATGAGGTGTATGAATTCATAATGTAAAATGAAACGAAAAAAATAATAAATAGAAACAAAAAAGGTGAAAAGAAAAGAAACAAAATATCCCAAAGTGCTTCACCTGTAGTTTTACAAATTATTAATGGCTCTACATATTTTTACTATTTTCTAGAAGTATATTTTTACGATATTTGAAAATTTAGTTCATTTCTCTCTTAATATTTACAAATCTGCATTACATTCTATCATGCGTTCCGTTTATAGTAAGGCCCATAGGTCGCGTATATGCATAGTTCGCTTGCACTGCAGTGACCTCATATTATCCTAGCAGCGCACTAGAGGTGAATGACCCGCGCAAGGCTACGTTTATCAGCTGTTTGTACCGTGTCAGTTGCTGCCTTGTGTTCGAGCTGTAAAGACTAGAGTTTGTTCATTGTGCATCTCAAAAGTGAAAGTTTATCCAAGATATCTGTGTTGTGTGTGAATTATATTATATAATATACATTATGTAATATACATACGTAAAAACTGAATCATCTCGGCAGGAAGGTAGACAATTTCACGAGAAATTTCCTATTTCCTGGTAGTCCAATTCCAGGTAGAGAAAGTGTTACAAGTTTGGTTAAAAAATTTAGGACAACGGGATCGCTAAACGCCAAAGTTAAGAAGCGAAAAGAAATGTTCTAACGGAGGAAAAACTTGCGAAATTTTTGCTTCATTCGAACGTTCTCCAAAGAAGTCTCCAAGACGTGTTGCACAGCAAGTGGGTTCGGAAATTTCATCAGACCAGGAATGACTGCATGGGAATGAACACCACTTTCAACACCGCATATAACAAGGTTAGTAGTCATAGTACATGTTACCATCACTCATGAGTAAGTAACGCGGGAGTTTTAGAACAGAAAATCCACCAGTATAATTGACAGTGCAAGCGTACGCGCAATTCGAACCCAGCAATATAAGAAATGCTCTGTGGATTTACTTGCTATTCTTAACCAAATGTTTTATTAACGTATATTTATATTCACTCTCTCCCCGGGAGTTTAGAAGTGGAAAAGAGCTTAAGTTGAATTGTTGAATAATGTCTTTAAGAAGCGAAAATTATAGAACATGTTATAGATTTTAAATCTACAGATAAGTGCACCTATTACCAACCCAAGGGACTCTTTAAACAACAACATCTTCTTCTTACCTTCAAATTAACTATACCATCACAAGCCTCTGTATTCTCCATTCTATACAGCGTATAAGTTCAAATGGATTAATACGATACAACACCATCCAAACTGACATAGATTAAGCTTAGCATTTCATTCTCACCTGATATCTAGTTTCAGCTGCTGAAAATGAAACATTATACAAACAATTCAGCTCTAGTTAAAATTATTTCAAGCTCACTTCTAGAACAAAGAGAGAAAACTGTGATTATAATTCTGTGTTCATTATCGCCAAGTTATATTATTTTAATTAATGCGATTTAGCAAGTTAATTTATTATTTTCCAACAAGCTGTATGACACAAAACCCTAAGGAAATGGTATCTGTTTTATCTTATTAGTCAAGCAGATGTTATTATCTGTGTTCCCTTCTAAGAAATAAGGAATACTTTAAATTATGACTGTCTTTCAATTAACCAAATTTCCGACTGTCTCTGAAATTTCTTCTTGTATAACTATTGACCCAAAATGTAAGCAATTTATTATTGAAACTGATATCGTTTTTGGTAAATTCTAATTGCACTATTAGAGTAGGTAAAGCATGTTAACTATACTCCATTATCTTCGATATATTTCCTACCTTAATTTAGTGGGGCATCAGTCTTGGCAATAAAATAAAAGGTTTTATTGTTATTGATATTGTTTACCTTAAAGGGCAAAGGCTCCTAAAAAGTAGGGGTTGCTTGTTGATTCCTAATGTGGTGAGTTATTCCCCGCTAGTTGTTCGTATGCTGTTTAAGACATACTAAGTTCTTAACTGCGGCATTTTTCACTGCACTGGTTGCTTCTCGAGAAATTTCAATTTTTTCTCTTCCCCTTGCTACTCTTGACCAACCTAATCAAGTTCCTTGAAGAGGTATGACCATCTACTTCCGGGTGTGCCTTGTGTCCTTGCTCCTATCCGGGAGATCTTGTAGGTCACCTATTGCCCTGCATTCTTGTGCTGTGATCGCCCCATTGCCATTTGCTTCTGGTAGCTATTTGTGCGATGTCTGTTGTCTGAGATAACAGATTTATTAATACTATAGGTATTTTGTTCTTCAAAGTATCTCCAGGATCTCGTGTTGCATTTTTCTTTGGCAAATTTGAATTTTGTTCTTTTGTTTTTCGGTTAGTGACCTTGTCTGGCACCCATTTAGTAATACAGGGTGTACACAGGTTTCGAGCGTCTGGAATCTGATTTTCTTAATTAGTGTTTGGTCTAACAATATAAACTTAAGGCTCAAAATGAAATTCTTCTTTGTATTTCTTTTTCCTCTTTTTTTTTTCCATTTAGGAGATTGAAAGCTGTGAAAATATTTTTCATTTATAACTCATAGAATTTTCAAAAGATGCTTTATTTTAAAGTAATATCTTACATAAATATGAAACTGATTGTTTTGTTGAATGTCTGTAACGCCCGCATTTACTGCTGAGTCGCAGGAGGTGAACAGCGGTGATATATGAGATGAAATTATAAATGGGAAAAAATATTTTTTTTTAATGAAGGAAACTTTCCAGGCCTAAATTTAGATACCTTCCCGTCACTTAAAATTTATGAAGACTGAAGAAAACCTGAAAAGAGATCTCCCTAAGGGAATACGAACCTGGCAGGAATCAAACCCAGACGTCCCGTGCCGTGCCTTATTGAATCGACCACCCATTTCAGTTGCTTGGTACTATAGTCAGTTAAAATGAAAGAAAAATTTAATTTATATTTTCTTTAATTACCCGTATTTTTCAAGTCTTATTCCCAAACGATCACCTACGATTCGTTATTAGCGTAGAGGGTTTATGGTTATATTATTTACATTTATTAATATTGCTGATTCCGCGCCGAATATTTTGTTTTCCAAGTTACACGTAGCTTTAAGACCGAGGTCCTGCCAGTAGCCGGCTCCAATTATGGATAAGTTTTCTAGCATTTCTACTTCCAAGAATTTGATGGATAATGGCATGCATTAATATTAGTTTTGTGGCTTCTAACCTACGTTAAAGAAAGTGTCTACAGTCACACATTACAGATATGCAATCACTCGCAACAACTCTGCTTTCCCAAGTCATCCTATTTTCCTGCCTTGATATTTTCTGCTTCTTTCCCCCCCCCCTTTTAAACTTTAATTTTTTTTTCTGTTTTATAACATTTCAATATAATACACATCGTCACAGATGGCTGAGGTCGTTAAGGCGTGAAATCGTTAGCGGGAGGTCTAAAGTTTGAATCCCGCCAGGGACGTCCACTCAGACTGAGGTTTTTTCCAGTCCTCATAAATGCCAAATGCCGGGGAGGTACCCTAAACTTAGGTCTGAAACGCTTCCTTCCTTTAAAGAAAATCAATCCTTTCCCAATTTATCATTTCACCTCAAGTATTCCCAGTGCCCACCTCAGTGATGTCTCAGTATTAAAAACAGGAGTTAAACAATATTAAAAAAAATACACCACACTACAGTAACACAATAACATTGGCGCAACAATAATCCGAAATTACACAAATAGATGAGTTATGCCGATCTATTATAACTGTAAACTGAGCTATAAGACAAAGGCAGAAATAATGTTTGTTCTCGTAACAGCAAAGTGCCTACAAGCAGCCATCAGTGGGGCATTGTTTGTTATTGTGACAGGCGATTGACATGACTGTAGATCAGCGTTGGTTGCGCCAGCTGTGGAGGCAAGCCAAAAACAACTTAAATCCTTTGTCCGGAGAAACCCGATAACCGTTGACATTTTGATCTGAAATATTTAATTTATTATTTGCATGCTTTGAAGTTGATAAGATCATCAAAATGATGCTCTGGTAATTAGGAACAATGTATGACATGAACGAGGGCACGAAAAGCGTATGTGTACTTGACATTTTCGTTCTAAGTGGGGAAAGTGCGTCATATTTTCTTAGCATTGTCCAAGTAAAAGATCGTTAAATATCGCAGCACAAACAAAACGTTCCATAAAAGAGAACATTGAATCAATGAATACTATTTAATGTTACATGAAAACAATTGCGACCGAAATAAGATTTAGGCTTGGCATTAGTGAAAATAAGCTTTTTTTGGTGACTTATTTTTTTTCTTCTTCTTTGACTCTCTTTACCTGAATTTCGTCGATTAGATTATTAGGTCGACGTCTTTAAAGCCTATAGACATCTAGAGGAAAGTGTTGGTTGCAAATATAGAAAGTAAAATAAAACGATAATACTCGTGGTTCGGATGCAGAATAGTGCTGCCTTCCATTTTGGTTATGATTGTCAATTGTCCATGCTTTTCTTACTATCAATAGCTCCCCAACGCCTGTAGCAAAAGTGGTCAGTGATGCGTGTTCAGGAATTATATAGTGGAGGTATAGACTTGGCTACACTGATCACACCGCCACGGGAGGCCGAGGTTGTTAAGGCGCGTACTCATGAGCGGGAAGTCTGGGTTTCGAATCCCGCCAGGATGGTCCTCCCTGACTGACGTTTTTTCCAAGTTTCCTCAGTCCTCATAACTGCCAAAAGCCGGGGAGGTACCCTAAACTCAGGCGTGGAACATTTTCTTCCTTAAAAATCCTTTCCTAATATATAATTTCATTTCATGTATCATCAGTGTTCACCGCCTGTGGTGCCTCAGTAGTAAAACCGGGCGTTAAACACTATTAAAAAAATACACTGATACAAGACAAATGCACGTCTCATGATAAAGCGGATTTGATACTTTTTTCCAATTAATTCACCCCGTAATCCGGCTGTGATTGGTCAAATTTTAAAAAAGTATTCGTTGGTCCAGTTTAAGATTACGTCACATGAGTGAAATAGCCAACACAATGAAAATAATGCATTTTCTCATGCCTGGATGAATCGATTAAAAATTATTCAAAAATGCTATTCACACATTAAGAATAACCTTGGTAAATAACATATATTTTTCCCTTAACCAGCTCATAGCTATTTGCTATGCATGGATCTCGTATAGTAATGGTTACCTATATACCAGGACTGTAGTACTATGGGTGCCAGACATGGTCACTAACAGGGGAAAAAAAAAAAAAAAATTCAAACATGCCAAAGAAAAATGCAACGCAAGATCCTGGGAATAACTTCGAAGGACAAAATACCTACCGTATTAATAAATCAGTTATCTCAGACAACAGACATCGCACAAATACCTACCAGAAGATAATGGCATTGGGGCGGTCACGTCGCAAGAATGCAGCACAATAGGTGACCTACAAGATCTCCATGTGGGACCCCCGGATAGGAAAAAGGACACAAGGCAGACCCAGAAGAAGGTGGACTGACCTCTTCAAGGAATATGCAGGTCAAGAGTAGCAAGAGGAAGAGAGAAATTGAAATCTCTCGAGGAGCAATTAGTGCAGTGAGAAATGGAGTAACCAAAGAATAAATCGGTCAGAATGTCTTAAACAGCATACGAACAACTAGCGTGGAATAGCTCACCACGTCAGAAAAAAGCGACCTTTCCCTACTTGTTAGGAGACCTTTGACCTTAAGGAACAAAATAGGCTATCTTTATCTTTATCTTTATTTTTTTATATAGTAGGTTACACATTTTCGTATCTTTCTACAATATAATTGGCAAGTGCTATGATTCTAGGATACTTTAGTGTGATGTAAGATTCCTAATTTGCTCTGAATTTAAATATTTATTCCAAAGTCTAACCTGAATCAATAACAGCATCACAGTATTGATGTACTATTCACAATATTTTGTATATGTGCCGTAAAATATGTTTGTTGTTCTGTTTCAAATTGACGCCAAAGGGTATAGACAATTTTAGGTGCAGTCTCCGACCCCTCTCTTCTGCACATTGTTCCGTATTTCTAGGATTTTACTTGAGAGGAAAACTTCTGACTGGTTACCTTTAACAGGAGGAATGTTGAGTGTTATTATGAATATGCTGAATTATTAAGGGAACGTTAAATATTCTTCGTTTACTGCTAATTCTACATATATTTAATTGTGGTTACATGCATAGTTTTGAATTAAAAGCTCTAACAAATTAATCTTGAGTGGGCATCAACTCTGCGATCTTGTCATCATCGATTTCTGGAAAAGTAGATTTCATGGACATAAATTATTGAACCTCTTTTACAAGAGTGCTGTTCCTGTCCATTAGGAAACTTAGCGTACAGTGAGAGGGCGTCCATTTGTAAAGCTCTGACGTGAAACAAAACTGGCTCTATCTCCAGGGACTTAGGCGGGTATCCCGTTAAGTTCATCATACATACTGGTATGTTTATGTATGTGCGCCCATGAAGGAGTGGAGGGGGAAACGGCGAGGATGTGGAAATGCTATTACCTTCTATGTTCCCATCCGTTACTGCCAACCATGGTATAGCACGTAATCACTTTGCAATTAAAAATGCATGACGGACGTAAAATAAACGAAGTTATAACCTGTGCAGACAGGTAACTGAATTAAAGCAACTAAATTCATGATAACGTAGTGTGCGCGCGCATGGCCGGAAGCTACGTTCTATTGATTACCTTTCTTTGAAAACGTCAGCGTTTCAAAATGGATAGATAGACTCTGATATTCGGTTGCACATTTGCGCTCCTGCAGTAGAGGCTAAGGATTCCTAAGGATTTTATATTTCATTTATAAACTTGCAACACATAATAGTAAGATATATTGTGCAGATACGAAGAGGAGAAAAGTATAATACTATAAAAAAGTAATAATAATAATAATAATAATAATAATAATAATAATGACAAAGAAAAGATAAAAGAAGACGATGAGAATACTATTCCTATAAATTACACAATAAGCCAGGGCATTGCTGTTTATTATTTAGGTCCTTTACGGTTGTTGAGCATCATGTATTTTATTTGACACGTTGTTATTTAAATGGATACTATTAATAAATTTATACTTCATACTGCTGTTTCGTTAAGTTTCCGGCCTCGCCGATAAGTATCATGACCTTCACTAAAGCCTTATCTTGTGTCATATACTATCTGTTAAGTAAATAATTGCAGCTATTACTTCCGCTCTACTGTTTTCAGTTGTTCAGATATAGTTGCATAAAGAATGTGTAGAAGATTGTGACATGTTCAAAATGGAGTGTCGACCTGTCATTTTCTTCGCAAAAGAACGACTTACTCCAAATGAAATTAAATACCGATTGGACAGTGTATATAGGGAACTACCCCCCTCATATTCTACCGTAAAAGAATGAGCCAAACTTTTTAGAATGGGTCGAGAAACCATTGAAGACAAAGAGCGTGCAGGTCGGCTCACTCCTAGTCCTTCGAATTATTCATGAACATTTAAACGTGAATAAGCTAAGTGCATTTTTTAATGGTGTTTAACGCCCATTTTACTGCTGAGGCACCACAGGCGGTGAACACTGATGATACATGAGGTGAAATTATATATTGGGAAAGGATTTTTTGAAGGAAGGAAACGTTCCAGGCCTATGTTTAGGTACTTCCCCGCCATTTGCCATTTATGAGTAATGAGGAAACCCTGGAAAAAACCTGTCAGGGAGGACGGACATGGCGGGATTCGTACCCAGATCTCCCGCTCACGAGTGCGCACCTGAACGACCCCGGCTACCCTTGGCGGTAAGGTTAGTGCAAGATGGCTGCCTAGACTTCTTTCCTCAATCCAAAAGCAACAACGAGTGATGTGCTGTCAGACATTTTTGGAGCCCCGCCATGGCAACGAGAGAGAGTTCTGCAAACCATTGTTACAGCAGATGAAACTTTGGTTCTCTACTATGATCTATATCTTGTTCAAAAGAGAATTAATGGAGTGGTGTAACCTGGCGAAGCACCGCCTCTAAAGGCCAAGGCCACTCAGTCAATCAAGATCATGGTCACAATCTTTTGGCACTTTGAAGGAGCATTCTTCATTAACTTTAAGGAGAGGAAGACCACAGTAAATGGGGAGTACTATGCTGGCCTACTGCACAGACTACGTGCTTTGCTCCTTCACGACATCGCGCCTATGCACACAACTCTTGTTGCAAAGGAAGCTGTGAAAAAATATGGCTTCAAGGAGATAGATTATCCACCCTCTACAGCCCAGATTTAGCTCCCAGTGATTATTTCCTCTTATATTAACTGAAGAAGGATCTTTGACGAAGTAAATTTAAGTGTGACGAAGTAGTGATGGAGCTGTTTATGCCCATTTGCATACAAGATTTCTAACCTAATGAGGGGAGGGGTGTTGAAATGTTAATTGAAAGATGTGAGAAGTGTGTTGTAATAAAAGATTTTGAAGAATGAAATGTAGTTTTTGTCTTTATCATACCTAGCAAATGGTTAGGCCGGATACTTATGAACCAACCCTCGTACATTGAGTACTTTCCTCGGAAATAGTGCATAAAATGGTTCTCGTACAAAATTAATAACAATTGCAAAATCAATTTAATATTTGTATAGTGTTAGGATAGTCTACAGAGGAGGAATTCCACACTGAGGCGGCCAAATGGGTCCATTGTACACATGCCCCGGAGGGAGAGTTCTTACGGAAGAAAGGAATGAGATGGACGGCCAGGAATCCGAGCAGGCGATCCCTAAAATTTCCTCTGACTATAAGCTGAGTCGTCGGCGGTCCCCTTGAGAGACATCTCCCATCCACCACCAAAATAGCCCGAGGGTGCTCCATGCAGACCCCACCAGACACTAGAACGGAATATTTTCCATAAAACAGGCCACCGCCACACTTCTCTTCTGATGCACCCAGTCCTGTAATCGATACTATGGAATGAAAAGAAAAGGAATTGGATAGTGAAGAATTTATGGGAAGTAAATATTCATCCAAGCATTAGCCTAAGTAGCCAGGGGAAATCATGAAAACGCCAAAGGTCATTGAACCCGAAATCTTCCGAATGTACTTCCCAACAATAATCACCTGTTTCATTCTGATCAGTAATTTAATGGAATAGTAAAGTATGTGCTGAACATGCGTTTTTAATGTTCACATTTCCTCTTTATTTTAATATTTTAAGGACAATACATTGTAAAGTTTGTATTTTTAAAATGAATTACTTTACATAATAGCTGACATGATAGTACCGTTAATAGTTATTTCTTTCATTAAATCTTTTCATTAAAACCGACTTTTTGAAAAATATAAACTATAAGTTGAAACTTTATTCCTTAAAAGTAATACTTTATTTAACATTATTCCCTAACCTTAAAATTCACATATACATAGCTGATGATACAGACTTTCTAGGATGCTGGAGAATGATAAATGTATGGGTTTGAGACCAAAAACCCTGGTCCGAAATGGGCGTAGCCGAAAGTTATAAGCAAACATTGTTGTGGGATACAATGCAACAGTGAAATACGAGATCCCACGAATCGTTGTTTGTTCATTGATGTCTTTACATGTACTTGCTAGCCCAACCAACACGTAGACGTGCGGCATGAGGGGTGGTGGCAGGAAACTCCACTACTGCAGTGCAGATAGCCTGACATGGTCAGTCCGGATGTGAACGTCTGTGTAAGGCAGTGAAGTGTACAGTCTATCAGCTAGTTAAGTGGAGTATACGGTTGCGGAATATGCAGACAAGCTTTTCGTGTGCGGACAAGCCAATGGTAATAGAGGGAAGTTACGGGTCAAGTACTCTTGTAGAAGACATTGGACTCACATCATGTTTCCACGACTGTTGCAACGTTTAAGGGAAACAGGGAAGTGATACCATAACACAACGATCGAGGAGGAGAACGACGCAGTGTATGGACTACCGCTATGGAAGAAGAAGTGCTTGCTTGATCAGCTGCACGTGAAATGTCGCGCACAGTAGCGTGTGGAAATGATACAGGAACAGCAGCTACACCCCTACCCTCGTCAGAAAGTGCGGCTTTGACTTCTGCAGACAGGCGGTCCTGTTTCGTGGCCAGCTCGTTCACTTGATCTGACCTCACTTTATTTTTTCTTGTGAGATTAGGTTAAAAAATCTTGTGTAAGAGACAGCAGTCGAGACTGAAGACTTCTCGCTGCCTGTGACTTTGCTCGAATGACACCGGGGCTGTTTCAGCGGCTACCACGGATCTTTGTGCGACAATGCCATGTCAACATCGAAGCTGGCGGATGCCACTTTGAAAATCTGTTGTGAATGGAGTACCTTGTGAAAGTTTTACAGATAAATGAAGGTATTACATCTACACAGGCGAATTTCGCTTATAACTTTCGATTTGGTCAAGGGTTTCTGATCTCAAATGGATGCATTAGCCCTTCTGCATCATCCCTGAAAGTTTGTATCATCAGTTCGGAAACATCCTGTATAATATGTTAGGTGTCTCCTTTCCTCAGCGGCAGATCTTAACATCTTAAAAAGTATATGTGTGATATCCTTACCTAACTGATAACTGCACGATAAATAATTCACTGCATCATATCTGCAATATAAATATTTTTTATTTCTTAGAAACACTATATTTATAGTTGCTGCAGACTACATTATACAAACATTTTTTCTGAATTTGCCATTATGCGAATTGTGCACCCTCTTTGTTCACATTCCTTTAAATATCACTTGACTGGATTAACGGGACATGCATTTAAATATAAAAAAAAACAAACAATCTCATCCCTTAGCAAAATATCATCCATACTCCTCCAACGAGGTTTTATATAGAGCAATTTAAAGGAGAGGTGAAACCAGAATTATAGCTCTGAAATCTTAGAGGCACAATGGTATTTTGTTTATTGAAAATAAAATTATCTTACGTTTTAAAAATAAAGCATTATCCAATAGAGCATAACTTACAAGCAACACTCGCCACGGATGGTCTAGGTCGTTAAGACACGAACTCGTGAACTGGAGGTCTGCAGTTCGATTTCTGCTGCAACCGCCTTCCCTGAATGAGGTATTTTTCATATTTTTCCCAGGTCTTATCAATGTCCTTGCCTAATAATGTACTTTGGCTCAAAATATCTGGCACAGACATTCACAAGAAACAATACTTAGGATAATAAGCATCCATAGATCTAGATGGCGAACGGCGGGATGCTCTTATGTCGATCACATCTCTCCTCTCTAGAATACATGTCGCAAGACGGAGACAGAGGACGCAGCGGTCGCTACGAGCATCCAAGGCTCACTGCGGGGTGTTATGTAAAATAAAAAAAAAACACACAACTATGTTTTCCTGGTAGAATATATATACCGGGTGTCTCACGTAACAAAAATTTTAGAAATGAAACAAAATGTGAAAAATCTAGTTGCGCCGGGATGTACCTATGTCAGAGGCTCACACATTGTGAGCGTATGCACAATCCAGAAAATGAACAAAAGATTACTTTCAATTCAAAGTTACACATTTTAAAAATGGAACATTTTTTCTATAAATTGAAAAATAAGGGTCCATTTAGTGATAACACGTTTGGCTTTACTTTCCTAAACAAATTTACTAGTAGCCTATAGCTCAAAGAAACTTCATGTTTGTAAAGTACTGTCATTCATTGTGGGCACAAATCGCATTATGGGCAACATAATTCATTAAAAATACTGCATTTAAATGACACTTTAATGTAGAAGTTATAAATACGGCATTACTCTTAAAAGAGAAACTGCATAAATTATAATTGTTATACACAAACATATTCAAGTATATTATTGAAAGACAGCAGTACACCGCTATTCGGTAGCTGTCTAAAAGTATTATAGAGGAACTCTGTTTTCATATATGGTTGATAAACCAAACGTGATGAATGCAAAAATGACCGGTTCCGAAATAAAAATTAAAAGGACATTACAAAATGGGGTATGGAAATTTGAGAATATTTTTAAACGAAAATCTCAAGTATTTCAAATTTAGGCACAGGGAAGATATACGCTCTTAGAGAAGATATTGACCCTGTCCAATAAATTGAATGACACTTTTAATTGGAAGTGCAAGAGTGCCTTGGTGTTTGTATCGGACAGAAGCGATGAACGCTCAATAGTTTCCCATGATCTGTGAAAATTTATGAAATGCATATAAAAACGATGCTGCATTGGCAGAAGCGTAGATGCGTTTTAAATTGGGCAAACATTAATCAATGATTTTTTTAATAGTGTTTAACTTATTTTTTACTGCTTAGGCATCAAAGGTAGTGGACACTGATGATAAGCGAGATGAAAAGGTATATTGGGAAATTATTTTTTTTAAGGAAGGAAACGTTCTAGGCCTAAATTTAGGGTACCTCCCCTGTATTTACCAGTTATGAACATTAGCATAATGTCGCTCCCCAAACCAGGGGAATATACACATAGGTCTGTGCAGCCCAGTGGCATTTTACATTTAGAACGGCACCTAGAGTCTAAACCAACCAGCCTTTCAGCCGCAGACAATCACATCGCCTAAGCGCGCTAAGGGAACTTAGCTACCAGATTCTCACTGGTGGATAGGTCACGTCTAGCATAGACCTACTCAATTTAAGAGCTGAGTCACCCCAGCATTAAAGTAGTCATCACTCACCCCACGACAAGCAGTGATTCAGGAAACCTCCTTCCCCCAAGGTATACGTCATAGGCATTCCCTTGGGACACACTGTCGCCACGGGTACTCATTTACCCTTGAGTTACAGGACCACTGCCACGCCGGGTCCAACCCATTCGGACAACTCCCTAACGGAGCGGCTGAATAAATCGCGTCCGGCTGCTTTTAGTAACGTCAGGAGTACCGCGGGTACTCAGGGTCCGCAGAGCCCGCATCTGGAGCATACCAGTTATGAATACTGAGCAAAACCTCAGTCAGGGAGGATATGGCGGAATCAAACCCCAGACCTCCGCTTATGAGTCCGCGCCTTAACGACCTCGGCCACTCCTGGAGATTAAATCTGTGATGAACAACTAACTGCCCCAGCATGATGAGAGGCTATGAAAACTGAAGCCATTTTTTATGATAATAGGTATAGGATTTGGATGTCAGCATCGAATCTATACATCTAGTTGCCACAAAGGTTCTCAAGCACCGCAAGTTGTGTACTAGCTGGGTGCCTGGAATGTTGAACAAAAGATGATTTGCTTCGTATCTATTTTAGCGCCACATAACATGGAGGAGCGGGACAGGAAAGGAAATCTGGATGCATCGCAACGAACCAGAAAACAAGTAGTAATCCAAAAAATGGCGGCACACATTTTCTACAGCCAGGGAGAAGCTCGAGTCTCAATCTTATGCCACAAAAACTCTTGTTAGGATGGATTTTGGAGCACTGTAAGGAAAAGGAAGAAACCGTGATCTTGGACAATATTGGAGAAGCTGAAGACATCAATACGGAGCCGTTGCAGACATTTTTCTCCTTCGTGGAGGCAAATTTTTGACGCTGCAATTCTTGATACTGTCTGCAATTCTTATTTCAGATCTTACTAAATTCCCCATACCACTGCTTTGCAGTTGTTAACTGTCACACTTCGATACAACAGGGAGAAAGGTATATTGAAAAGGCAGGGATTGTGTAGATAAATGACATATTACTATCCCTAACAGAATTTGCATCTCAAAATGTTTAATTTTTTTGTTATTCTAAATGCCCTCATATACTTTTTATTTGATGAAGAGACTACTACCTATGTTAGACAGTGTCGCCTGGCAAACCTGCGTTTTGGCATCAGCAGAAATGAAGACTATTTGGGCCCGAGCTTTGTAAACTGTCTTGGTCATCATAGCATGTGTTTTATCCTGTTGCTTAGGTCATTAGCATCCCTGCTGCATGCTTTTCCCAGAAGCTGTTTCATTAGGTAGCAGCTGGTGGAGATCACAGTCTAGATGAAAGGGAAGTGTGCTCGAGCTAGGCAGATACCTGCCTTTGCACAAGACCGTATGAAAGCGAGGACTAAGTACATATATGAATGTCATTTAAAAGTGTTTGTAATCCGCTGTTTGGTGACTGCCAGCTAAAGTGCTGCTTTGTCAATGGGCACCTGCGATGCTCTGAATATGCGGAAATATTTACCCAAATATGCGGAAATATTTACCCACACACGCACAGAATGAGGGCTTGCCTAACAATGAACGAACCGGCTATCTCCGAAGATCGTCGGAGTAGCTATCAGTAAAAACATCAAATAATTGATGCAGCGGTATTTTATAAGAAAGAGGATGTGTTAATTAATATATGAAGAGTGGAGGGAAGGATTTGGAAAAGGGCATTTGATTTGACTTAATTATATGGGAACTCAGGAGTCAATGTTATTTCTTCCTCTCCAATGTTGATTAGTTTCCGCTGATTTATATTTTGCCACGACTGTTAAGACTCTACTGCTGGATACTTTATGGTCCTTTGACCTTAAAGGAAGGGGTATATGGACATTAATAATATTTCTCCTTATGGGGGATGAAACACAATTTATTTTTCATAACCTATTGCACATAAAATGTTTTGCCGTGATTTTCTGGAGAATATGTTCCACTTTCGTATTAACTATGACGATCACTCTGGCGTTTCTTAATTTGATAAAGACTGGTCCTGAGAGAGACGTAACTGCCTCAACTAATAAAGCTCTTCCGCGTAATAATCTTGCAAAACTGAGTACAGCTTTCCACTAGCTGGATTGAACGGAGAATAGCCCCTGAATAGTCTTGCAAAACTGACTGCGGGCCGCAAAATTATAAACTAAATACACATGGACTACGTGACTTTTTACATGTAGATATAAACTCAAGCTGCTAGATTCTTCCCTTGAAGAGGTCATCGGCCTATCTTTTCATCCCTGTATTTGCCATATGTTTTATTATGCCTACTCTGCTTCATAATTCTCTAAAGAATACAAATAAACATCTTACTCTAGGATTTTTCTTTAGAAATTTCTCCAGAAAACATCGGTTTGCTTGGGCCATCTTTACAAATATTGTTATAATAGGCAACAGAAATTTTCGGGTAAGGTTTTATGATTGGTGTAGCTTTCTGCATCCTGGCAAGAATATAAAATTTTACACACATAGTTCAACACTTGTACAGGAAATGAAATGACAATGCACTCATGGCTATAATAAGGACGTAACATAAAATTACTTGCTATAATTACTCTAAATATGGGGTTGGCAGCTTATAAATACTGTCTGATAGACTAAAATACACATCAAAGGAAGAAATAAAATAATGAAAGGCCCATTGTAATCTTATGGATCACTACCCGAAGTTACTGTGTTGATTACAATGACCAACAAATAAATTATTTTAATTTGGTGCAAGACAGTTGGACACTTTCTTGGGCACTTCATAAATATTCTGCATGCAGCTGTAACGCACGTAATTAAATATAAAGATATAGCTAGGGAAATAAAATTTTTCATGTTGGCACCATGAATTCCTCACGAAAAAACTGCACGAACCATCCAAATTTATAGGTTAAACCGTAGACTCCCCCTATTACATGTAAAACTTTGATATAGAATTTGCAAAAATGGGCAAATGGAAAATAAAAGGTTCTGAAATATCACCATACCTACTATTACTTTTGCTTTATCTATATAAAATGTACACATCGATTGATTTTAAGCAAATGGTCATAGTCTGAACTAGATTCAGCAACACGACCTCAGCCACATTCAAATGAATCACCTTTTATAACCTTCAACCAGATACCAAAACTTGCAGTGGTTAATTCGTGCTTGTCTAATAAATGATAACATACAAAATATCAGAAGCAGGGAATTGGAGCGGTTTTGATAAAGGGAGATATTATAGTGTGGATGTTGTATTAATGCCCCAAGCTGTTTGCGTTGTATGGAGCAGTTTTCGGAGAGGTGTGTATGGGGGATGCGTTTCTGTTGTTGACTGCTGGTTGTTGTATCGCAGTTCTACCGGCTCCTAGCTCAGTCATCTGCTCCACTTCTATTATGATGAATCTCAGGGTTCGCTGGAGTATTTCAATTTTGATCTACGGTAACAGGAAATGTATCACCCAAAAGATACGCGAAATTGATTACTTTCAAAAAATTTTTCAATTTTAAGACACCGGTTATTAATTCCGCACTGCTGGCCGCTGCCTAATAAATTCCCATTATTTGTTGAACTGATACAATTATTCCTATTTTAATCTCTTACACTGACGTAAACTGAATCTATACTCTGACCATCTCACAACTCTGTCCCTTCCTGAACTCTGCTCACTAACCGTTTACTCCTTTCACTAACGCCTTCGTCTCTCTGACATTTCGTTTTTTCTGTTATCGCCAAGACCTTCGCGCTAAATTAAAGTCCTCCACTTATTATTTTATTCCCGACTTATAAGTTCACTATTGGCTATTTTAAAATGTTTATTGTATAGCTAAGTTCTTCTCATTCGCTTATTTTTATGCGATGGCCACAAACTCATTTTATCGCATCACAAAAAATATACTGCTCCTGTTCTCTAAGAAAAACCAAATAATGTTTTGTAAAAAATGTCAAGGTCTTTTGAAGAAATAGGTCTAACAGATTTCAATACAGATATAAGGTACGTTTTTATTAATAACTCCAAGCTAAGATTTAAATGTGTGCTTTTATACGTCGGCCATAAATACGACTCAGTTCAATAGTATACTCCATCAATATGGACCAGGGAAGCTGGGATACTTACATAATGATAGATTACTGTTGCAAGCTTCAGCGGAACTGCCCAGAAAGTTGAATAAAATAAACTTTTTATATACTAAGTAATTTTGATTGAATTTCATGTGAATTTGCCTTAGTTACAATGTAGTAATAGCAATCTTTTTAATGGTAATATATAACATGTGATACATGTAGTTTGTAACAGTAATGACGTCAGTAAACTGTTATAGAAGATTATGCAATTAAGGATCCAAAATGTTTATGAAAAAACGGCTGAAGTGACAATGTGGTTTGTGCTGCATCACAAAAGCTAGTACTGGTTGAAACAAACTGGAAACAGCACACCTCAAAAGTATACGAAAACACGTAACTTTTAAGGCACCGAAAGTGTTTTGGGCACTGTTATATTTTGTAATTTGGACTTATTCTCTTAAAAATAAATTTTTAAAAATAGTTATGTAAAATCTATTTGGAAAGTAGTCAGCCATTTAATGTTACTCAGAAAGAAGTTAATCTAGTACAATACCTTCTTGAATCATTCAGAACAGTTCCCATAATATTGCTTTAGGATCTTATAAACTTATTTCAATAATCCTTCCACTTTTCAAACCAGCCTATGATAAGCTTCTTGGAGGCCGAGGTTTCCTAGCCTCTTTCGAGATTGAAACTTTTGTTCATTGGCGAAAAGCCAGTAGTAGCAGAAAACCAAATTTGAATCTAGGGATAACTAACTGATCATATAATAACCCCTCCATCAAGAAGATAAAGTCTTTGAGAGTGTTGATGAACGAACCAGTGATATCATTTTGAATGCAACTGTAACAACTGTACTGTTGACTTGAGTAGTCCTACGTGAAAGAATGAACAGTAGAGTATTACCTTTTTGGTTGGATGTTACTAAATGACGTTCTCAGCATATTCAAAATGGCAGGCTCTGTTGTACAACACAACAGTGTCATCAGGATTACAAGAAGATAAAGTAGAAATTGCATTCTAGAAGATGGGTAAAAGTCTTCAACAACAGACACCAAAGTGCGACTCGATCAATCAGGTCATCTTAATTTTGTGATGCTAACGCCGCGTGATTTGTTAGTTAGCTCTAAAGACAGGATTAGGGCATATTACTGTGTCTCACACTGTGAAGAAATGCCTGGCAAGGTGAACAATAATTATTGTATCGAATTGATCTCATACTTTGACGTAAACGCAGAAATGATGAGATGAGACTCTGTTTGTACCCACCTGGAGCCTACCAGTGCCAAGGAGAGATTTTTAATGCCGAATCATTAAACTAGGTAAGACAAAAGTTCATCATAATCCCATCAGTGTGAAAGCTAACAAAGGTCCCCCTGTACTACTGTGACAACACTTTTTCATTGTTTTGCATGACAGTGGGCAGTTCAGCGCAGGGTTTGACTGTTTTGTTCAGTCGATAAGGCTAGCAATTGTTCTGCCATCTACCATACTCCCTAATTTAAGTCTCTGAGATGAAGCAACAACTTAATGGTTTTCGTTTCAGAATCATTCCAGAGATTCTTCAGGCAATATACTGAGGACAGACGCTGCTAGCTGCGTCCTACGGCTTCCACATTGCTGGAAAAGATTTTATACAACGCTGATTTCTACTCAAAGGACAGTAAAGCTTAAACACGTGTATGTATTTAACACCCGGTTAATTGCGTCTGAAAACATTCGCCTAAAGCGGTGGACTCAGGTCATCTTCAAGCATCGTTCAGAACATTAGCACAGCAATGAGTGTCTTCTAGGTTATATATTCAAGGATATAAAATAGGAGTTTATAAGTGGAACCATGTTGTGCTTTCAGACTAAATTCAATTTAACGCCGCAATGGTAAGATCCCAGCAGACTATGCAAGAGAATAGCTAGGATTTCTATTTTGCACTTCGCTAGATCATATTACGGGTGTTATTGTTTGTGGTGTTCAGTAGGATTTGCCTCACGTACATACCGAATGCAACACAAAGAGAACTTTCGTGGGTATATCAGTGCGATGTGTGAGCCTGCGGTATTCTCCTTCAAAGAGGAATCCGGTCACATAGATGCATCATGCTACAGGATTTCCAGCGATTTTCGGCCCACAAAGAAATAACTAGTAATTTACATTTCTAAACACCCTTATGAGTTCTATATTATGCTTACTCTGAAAAAAAAAAAGGTTAAAATTTTTCCTTTCATTTTGATAATAGCGTGTAAAATGTTCGGGATTAGATAGTGTATAATAAATAACAAAAATGTTTTACAACTATGAAACAATTTTATTTTTTTAGTTTTTGTGCATAGAAATATTTGTTAATAGAATTATGACGGCATAAAGTTAAACGGTGGTGCAACGTCCCTTTAAGTATTTCGTGTTAAATTTTTGTAAAAAACATATTTCGAAAAGAACACCCGAAGTATTTTTGCGCTGCTAAAAGGGTCGCGTTGAGTTGGCATTATATTAAAATTAATTAATAATTATATATTTACGTAATAAAACATTTCATTACACTGACGTGAGAAAAGTAAGTTAAGCATAAAATGAAAGAAACGCGAGGTATAAAGCAATAAATAATGTCTCATTTGGATAAGGTCATGAGTAAAATGTTTTAAGTTAACACATTTAAATAAAAAAAAAGATTCGATAGTTTCGTATTTCTTCAGTGTTTTGATTCCTATAACGGCCCTGGTGCGAAATACCTTGTTATTAAATTTATTTCCGTTTGGAGTAATTTGCCCGGATTGTTCCATTCGCTCTGAATATAGTTCTGGTAGCTTTCGTAACTTAAAGAACCCAGGCTTACTTCAGCTTTCATTTAATAAATAAGTTATCTACATGAAGATATAACAGTTACAGAAGCTAGCACTCCCATGGGTGACCGAGGTCGTTAAGGCGCGGACTCGTGAGCGGAAGGTGTGGGGGTTCGGTTACCACTTCTACGTTTTCCTTAGTCCTCATAACTGCTCCCCCCCAAAAAAAAAAAAGCTACGCCTTCAAAAACATTTTTAATAAAATACTTGGCATGGTACATAAATAATAGAATTAGCTCAAAAATTTAAACAGCACTTCTAAATTTTATACAAAGTTTTTCACTATGAGTAACTCAACCAAAAATTGGTCTTTAGTGATACATAATATTTTTATAATATAACCAAAAATTCATCAACTGTATCAGCGTCAATTATACACAAAGATTATTAGAACGTTTCATTATTATAGGGAGCATCATGCAACAGTATGTTTCATGAAGAACTTATTTAAAGTCATTAGGTAGAAAGCATGGTTTGTTCTCTAAATCAGTCAATGGGATAACGTTATTCTCTTGTAAAATTTAAGTAGAACTTTGACACACTTTCATAATTCATACACAAAGGCTACATTTAAAGTAAAGATTTCCTGTCAGGTTCTCTTTCCTATCGAGGGTCGCCATTTTTCATCAGCCCTGCCGCAATGGAATGCTTCTTTTGCAGGGTAATTTTCAAGCTGTCGCCTCCAGTCACATGTTTTTATGGCACGTAGAATGCCGAATATGATAAAGAATAGGAGAAGAAAAATCATGATATAGAAAGTTCTTTTATGTTCTATGATTACTAGATGAATATAAGATTGAAACTTCCCACACAAAGGCTAGCAAACTTTGAATATACAAATGTTCACACCATATACAAAATTTTCCTACATATAAACATCTTATGCATGAATTTGGAATAAATGAAGAGTTAGTTAATGCTGATTTTGCTCTATTTTGACATGAGTTATATTATAGACCTTTTCGGACATTAATAGGTTTCCATTTATTACATTGTACCTTTACCTTAAAATTGAGCATGCGCGAATTTAATGAGCTGACTACTATTGTTTTGCTAAGTAATCCCCTATTCGTAACTTTATCATTGATATCGGCGAGTCCCGAGTCGCATGAAAGCATATGCTAATAAAAAAGTATACAATCTTCTTTTCTGGTTAATTTTTAACGTCAACTTCTCTGATTTGGTTTCATGTTACATCATTGCGTAATAGCATAAAAATTATCATTCATATTTTGTGAATATACGCTTAATTATACTGCTTTATAGCAATGTTATAATTCTATAATTATTTAAATTCCTAAACGTGCACAAAATTAAATACAAAGAGGCCAAAATTGCATACACGCTTCAAGCAAAGAAAAAAATGTGTTAACGTAACAAAAATGAATTCACACTAATCATCATAGACTTTTACAACTACAACAGTTGCTCAAAATGTCCACCATCGGCGTCGATACACTCCTGAGTATGTTGAACTACTGATTGAGTAACGTTTGCGAAAGTGTCCTCAGCGATTGCAGTACATGCCGTTTCAATTTCTTCCCGAAGTGCTGCCGTTGTAGCTGGTTTTCTACGGTATACAGTGCGATTGCTAGTGGCGTTGACGGTTCTGTTCTGTACACACGTCGCCATTGTATTTGTACTTCAACAACATTCTCGATTTTCCAATACCACTTCAAAATTGCTTTCCGCTGTTCAAACGATAATCTTGGTGTGACTTTGTTGTAGCAACAATAACATACCATAATGAGTCACATCTATTTACGAAAAAAACATACTATAATATTGACTGCATTTGTTCATTGTTCATTTACCTGTCACGTAGCAACGCTAGCATAACGTAATGTTAGTCACATCTGTTTACAGAATATCATATTACACATTACTGTTGTTTTTCGGTTCAACTTTGAAATATATTAAATAGATATCTACTGTAAAAGTGTGTACACATTTTTTGGCACCCTCGGTGTATTAACTTTAGATAAACTTAAGCGATTTTCGCAGCTTCAATTGTTTTTTCATCTGTATTATCACGTAATAGGTAGATTAATGATTGCTATGCGTCATTTAAGTAATAATTGATGGAGTTTGAAAATGCGGATGCTTCACTTGCTATAGGCTCCTGATTTTTGCGTATCAGTTTCAAATTACTGGACGACTGTCAGTGACATTTGGCATGAACTGGTATATGAGAAATAGATGAATCATTAAAACTATTGAAAGTGCTTTCCATTAACATCAAGCCATACCTAAACAGCCTATACATGTTTCGTAATGTTTCCGTCGACACTTTCGCAACCTCTGTTTCCTAACATCAACACTACGGAGTTCCTCGTCCAATTTGTTAATCAGAACAGGTATCTCATGCACGGTGTGAGAATTTTCACTAATACAAATATGAATATTGTGGAAAGTAACACACCTACTTAGATGCAACTGCGCCTCGTTGGAGAATATGTAGATGCAATACATTATTCTGGATATGCACTGAAAAACTTATTGCAGTTCTTTGATTCGTTGGGAGGTTTCAATTTGTATAGCAGTACCACTTTTTTTTTTTTTTTTTTTTTTTTTTTTTGCAGCTCACACATACATTTATGTAAATCGTATCTCTTACCACAGTTGAACAACTATTTCTGTGATGAGAGAGGCAATTTGTTTTTCAATTCTTGCACCATTGATTCTGACAGTTTTTGGATATCCGGATATCATGGATATCCGACAATATACTTGCGATTTCTAGCTTCTTCCATAGTTATTAAATGGAAAACTATGCCAGCCCGTATGGTGAATGATAAACATATGGTTTTTGTAGTACTGTATTGTGCTTGTTGTGTTGCTAGTAACATAAGAACACGGGGACTATTGATGATTCCGTAATAACTTTTAAAATACGGCACACAATTCGTAGGACATACAATATGACTTCATGAGCACAATGAATATCCCACCAATCTAACATTTGTAACTACTTTTTTATGTCGATGTATGCCCATGTTAATTTACTAAACTTTGGCCATTAGTTTCAAGCTTATAAGGAAAATCAGGGGCCGAGAGCAAATGAAATTTGCATTTGAGCCTGTAGCTCTGAGCAAAAATTATATCTGAACTAGTGTGGCAGCTGTAATACTGATAGCTTACGGGGTTAGATAATTTAGAGTAAGCCCAAAATATAAAATTGGTCAAGAATACAAATTATTATTATTATTATTATTATTATTATTATTATTATTTTATAAACACAAGGGAATATATAATTGTTACTCAAATTTCAGAAAGAGGGCACTTGTGTAAGTACAATATTTAAAGACCACTCATTTTCTAAAGGGGCCAGTTTCAACGGAATACAGAACATAAAAAATATATCAACGTTTACTTCTACAATGCTGTAATGCTGTTTCCGACTAGCAAACAAAAGGAATGTAAATAATGTTCTGAATGGACTGATATTTCAAAATAATAAGGTATATAATTATTCTGTGCTTCTCTGTATATAACACCTGTGTACTCGAGTAAAACTGCAATATTATGTCCCAACAGATTTTCTTCTTTCTTGTTCAAAAGGTTTAATGATGGACATATATTATTTGTTTTAATTGATTTAACTTAGAAAGGCTTATTATCAATAACTGCAGATAGTTTAGATATTTATTATCCGCGCAAAAGTAGCTCTTTGTGTATCTAAGAAGTACATAAGTAAATATACATTTTAAATATTGGTGTTAGTACATAAAATATACGACAATATTAAGACTAATTAATATTCTTTATTAATGCTTTTAAGATAGTGGTTTTCCATCAATAACACGTGTTTTTGAGGCCTTTGTCGTTGGCTTGCAAATGAAGGCGATGAGAAAAAATTTAAAGCACGCATAAAATTAATGAAAACTTATATGCTTTAGGATAAATAAAATCTGTAGTCTTTAGACGCCACAATTTTATTTTAGTATTTAAGCTGAATATGGCTACCCTAAACATAGGATGCTATGTTTTTAGACAAGCATTAACATGCGATTTGTGCTCACAATGAATGTCAAACAAATTACAGTTTACCGCCCTGCAATCAATGAATCGAAGATTGAAAAAAATTGGTTTCAGTTCATGCACATTTGGTTTAATGTAATTTACATGGAGTTTTTGAATCGGTCTGAATAAGCAGCTTATTCTGTATCATTGAACATCATTTAAAATTTTCCTGGCATCCCAATAACTGCTATTCTGTGTAAAAGAGGAAAAGCCCATATTCGAATATAACAAAATAACCCGTATCGCTGTACTTCCAATTTGGAAATTTAAGACCCTATTCTGATGTGACAATTAAATACCAATCTTAGTACTCCTGTGTTTTTATGTAAAATTATTTCGCTATATCAAATTACTGCAGTTTACTACTATATACAGAGGGTGCCAAAAATGTATACACACTTCAAGCAAAGAAAAAACGGTGTTAACATAACAAAATTGAATTCACACAAAGAGAAAATGTGATCACTAATCATCTTAGACTTTTGCAGTTACAACAGTTGTTCAAAATGGCCACCATCGGCGTCGATACACTTCTGAGTTGGAGCAGTAATTGGGTGCTCGGGGGATGTAGTTGATCGCTGAGCTGGTGGTTTCGAAGTCTGGGCCGGGCTGCTCACTGATGACGTGGTTTGCTCCAATTCTGTTGAATTTTATCTCAGGGTCCACCGGAGTGTTTCGGGATCAGTATAGATCCACGGGAACGAGAAATGTGTTGCCCAAAAATACACAAGGTTGACTTGTTTAAAATGTTTTATTCACATGTAGAGTACTTCCTGACTATTCGCCGCTGACTTCGCTACTCACTTAGACTGGCTTCCTGAGTGAATATCTGGATGTCTGAATGTCCCTCTGAATCTATGAATGTGTGAGTGTAAATCTGTGAATGTATCTCTACTGAATGTCTGAATGTGAATCTATGAATGTCCGACTTCTACGAGTGTGAAATGCCTCTGAATGTGTCTCTCTCGAATGCGTGAATTCCGAGTGCCCCTCTGACTTCTGTACTCTAGTTTTTCTACTACATCGCCACGCCTTTCGCTAAATTAAATTCCCTCGTATTTTATCTATTTTCGTGTTGTACTTTCATAATTGGTTATCCTAAAATTATTATTTATAAATAAGTTCTCCTGATTCGTCAACTTTTATCCGAAGACCATTGGCTAGAATTATTCTTTCCCCCCTGATCTAACGTCTTCCCACGAACTTGAATTTTCCCAGAACAAGCTGTCATAAATTTCGGCCCTTTCCTTACATTCTGATTTCTATTGAAAATCTTTTGCCTTCCTTAGTCTGTTGATTTCTAAATGTTCCCGGAGATAACGCACGTGTTTTCGGCTTTCCTGTAATAAAACATTTTCGTCTCCGTTCTGACATTTTCATTTTCTCTTAAAATATTTTTAAGTCTGACTTTGTTAAATACTGTCCCGTTACGGCCACATGTTTCTCTTATTGTCAACTCCTAAGTATTTCCCGGGTAGAAGGTTCGTGACCTAACAAAAGATAGTTTACCCTTTCTTCAGCCTTGCCTAAGGAGCGGTCGGTCAGTCAGTGGAGAGTCAGGTACATATTCGTCTTACTCACAGATTTTACACAAAATGTATACAAAACCCTTTTGTGAAATACCATTACCTGTTAAATGACATACAAGTTACAAATTACTTCGATTCCTGTTATACCTATCTCAAAATGATTTTCTTATACATATACATAACAATTATCCTTATCAAATATAATGCCTTTATAAATATCGCTCTGCAGCCTCAGGTTATAAAATTAATATAGGCAGCCTTAATTCCGGCTTCAGAGTACGTTGAACTACTGATTGAGCAACGTTTGCGAAAGTGCCCTCAGCGATTGCAGCACATACCGTTTCAATTTCTTCCCGAAGTGCTGCCAGTGTAGCTGTTTTTCTACGGTATACAACACCCTTAAGAGTTCCCCATAGGCAGAAGTTCAACGGTTTTAGATCTGGAGAACGAGGTGAAAACTCAATCGGACCTCTTCGTCGTATCCATTGCCATGGAAGATTGTCATCAAGGTACCCACGCACATCTCGGTGGTAATGTGGTGGTTTACCAGACCTGCCCTTGTGAACATCGCATATGGTACCATGCATCCCAATTTGTCTCGAATGCGTGCAATTGTTACTCGCGTTGGTGGTTCTGTTCTGTACACACGTCTCCATTGCCTTTGAACTTCAACAACATTCTCGGTTTTCCAATACTAATTCAGAATTGCTCTCCGCTGTTTAAACGATAACCTTGGTTCCATTTTGTTGTAGCAAGCTAGCATAACGTAATGTGAATCACATCAGTTTATATTATATCGCCAAGGGTGGCGAAGGTCGTTAAGGCGCGGACTCGTGAGCGGGAGGTCTGGGGTTTGAATCCCGCCAGGTACGTACTCCCTGACTGAGGTTTTTTCCAGGTTTTCCTCAGTCCTCATAACTGGCAAATGTCGGGGAGGTACCCTAAACTTAGGCTCGAAACGTTTCCTTCCTTAAAATAATCTTTTCCCAATTTACCATTTCATTTCATGTATCAGTGTTCACCGTCTGTGGTGCCACAGTAGTAAATACCATTAAAAAAATATATGAGTTTATAGAACATCATACGATAATCTTGGCTTCATTTGTTCCTTGGTGATTTATCTGTCACTTAGCAAAGCTATCATAATGTATGAGAGTCACATCTGTTTACAGAACATCATACTGCACATTACTGTAGTTTTTTGGTCCAACTTTGAAATATATAAAATAGATATCTAATGTGAAAGTATGTATACATTTTTGGCCCCATCTGTATGTTGATTAATTACAAGATTTCTATGGTAAACTGGTTTTCTGAACTGTAATAATACCTATAAAATAAACACTGAAGAAAGTGGGTCATTAAGAACAGGTTACAGAGAAAGATATTTGGTTAACAGCGCAATGGACGTGAGAAAAACTTAACCTGGAAAGGTTTTTAATAGTGTTTAAACGCAGTTTTTACTGCTGAGGCATTGCAGTCGGTGGACTCGAATGATACGTGAGATGAAATGATAAATGGTGGTTTTTTTAATAAAGCAGGGAACGTTTCAGGCCCCAACATTTGTCAGTAACGAGGACTGAGGAAAACCTGGGACAAACCTCAGTCGTGGAGTACGACCCTGGCAGTAATCGAACCCCTGACCTCCCGCTCACGAATCACCGCCTTGATGACCTCAGAAATCTGACAAGTATTTTTTAATAGTGTTTAATGCTTGTTTTTACTGCTGAGGCACCACAGGCGGTGAACACTAATAATATATGAGATGAAATGATATATTGGGAAAGAATTTTTTAAGGAAGGAATCGTACCGGGCTTAAGTTTAGGGTACCTCCCCGGCATTTGTCAATTATGAGGACTTAGGAAAACCTGGAAAAAAACTAAGTTAACTAAGGAGGACCGTCCTGGTGGGAATGGAACCCCAGAACTCCCGCACACAAGTCCGCACCTTAACGACCTCGGCCACGCGTGGCGGTCACCACTTAAGTGTGAATTGAAACTCCTAGCTAAAGAGATAATTTTTTAGCACTCCGGTTTAGCTCGATCCATAGGTACTAATTTCAATTTTAAGTTCTACGAAAGAAGTGACTATCCATTATAAAGTAACATATTAGAAATATAATGCTGACAATATTAGTAACATATGCATTTATATGAACCCTAAAATTATTATTAAAGTGTACCAAATGACACAAATGCCAAACAAGTAGCCATGCGCATATGGTTTGACCATTGGAAAAATAATACGCATTTGCATGAAAATCTGGTCCTTTGTCGCAGTAATTTTTACTGTCATCAATTTTTCGTTTTCACTTGAAGATAAAGGGGAAGTAAAACAAAATATAATAAAACGTATTGTAATAATATATAATTATAATTAAAGTTATTTGTAATGATATTAGTATTATTGTTAAAGATGTTTAAGTAATGAACCAGTAGGTTAAATGTTGCATTGATAATGTCAAATACTGTATTGATAAATATCAATTAGATTTGGAAACAATGAAGATAATCAGTATTGCGAAATGGATAATATAAGATATAAATGTGAAATTTACACGAATATATTATAAAGATGATATAACTTAGAAAGATGATTTGATATAATATGGAAAATATAGAAACATATATAAAATGAATAGATACAGATATAAATATAAATATATATAACTATATACATATAATAGACCTTTATACAAATATAGAGAGTATTAAATAAAAGTAAAAGTATGTAAGAAATGAGCTGGTCACCAGTACAGTTTCTACCGGATACCGGTGAATAGCAGTTTAATAATTTAGAGTTAAAGATTAAGTGCAAGTAGTAGCTGGTTTCCAGCAATTAGGAAGTAGTTGAAGGAAATGTAATTTATAAAATTTGTTATTTTTATTATTTTAGTAAATTTCTAATTGTAACCTAGGTATAAGTACCATGTGGAAAATAATAACGTAAGAATGTAATTTGGTAATTTAGAAATAAAGTGTAAGAGTTTGCAATACACAAGGATGGAGTATTTTTTTTTTATTATTATTATTATTATTATTATTATTATTATTATTATTATTATTATTCCACTTGAATAGGAACCTTGACAGAATATTCAAAATTAGAAATTCATATATTTGTCTAAATAATTAATAAATAGGTGTCGAATAACTGAGCATTATGGCATTAATTATAAAAGGTTAAAAGGTGTTCTTAGAGTTGTGTTTCTACTCCTTTTATTTGAATATTATCATCCATTATCTTCCTGGGAAAGCTCTATCCATGCTTAGTAGGAGTATGTTGTTTTTCAATAATACTTTAGTGTGTCTGAAAGAATGCTGTTCCTCGTATAGAAGAAGAATGGAATGCAATAAAACAGCTTAGGATTTCAATTTAGGTAATTCATCTTCAAGCCGGAACCAAATTAAATTGCTTCCATTGCCTTCAAAAGGTTCAGTGGCAATCTAGCACAATTTAGCATTATCCCTCTCTCTTCCTCATGCTGCCTATTTCATTCAAAGAGAGAAGCTACAATATTTCTAAAATCTACTTACTTCTCACGAATTACCTTGCGCTAAAGAATAGAAACGACGTCTATCGTTAAATGTGAGAGAGAGAGAGAGGGATTGTGCTCTTCTTGTAGTTTTCGGATTATACAACAATTTACTGATAAAGGGTTGTCGTATAAAAGTTTACTTCTTTGTTAGTTTCAACCACTAACCTTGCCTGAGAAAACTACACACCCCTTATACAGTTACGACAAACGAGTTGCTGGAAAATCAAGGATATGTGTATGCATGTTGAATCAAAATAGTGTATGTTTTTTCAGTAAACAAGCTTTAGTTAAACCTAGAACACCTAAGAGAGGGGGTACGTAGAACCCATAGCATAATTTTTACTGACTTTTTTTTTCTGAAAAGCAGTTTTTCTCAAAATATACTTAATGTTAATTTACAACATTAATTCTACATGAAGTCTCATTAACAAATATTTTTTAAGTTACGATATATTTGAAACGGTGTAAGTACTGAAGACCAAATTGTCTTAAACTTTCCTATTTTAACAATAACTGCTGATGGCAATAATAATAATAATAATAATAATATATTATTAAAATTTAATTTATTTGTTTAATAAGCAATATTGAGACAAGGGTTACGTTTTTGAAAACCTGCCAAAAAGGCAAACTATGTAACAATAGGACATGCTGGACTTTTGTCGAGACAGTTGGAAAGAGAAAATGGCCTCTCCTCGAAGTAAAGTAGCCAGCCTTTTGTGTTAAGGCTAGACCCACTTTTCCCTTCAAATCCTCCCAGATAGGCCGGCCAACGAGACAGAACTTTATTACACTTTAAACTGGGCATAACAAGAAATGTGAATTCAATCGGTAACAATACTTGTCATCAAAAGAAACGCCGCATGCAGAAACAAGTGTCTTACAAGAAACCAAAATCTTAGCTATTTCCGACAGTTTCATATCGTAGATTTTTAGTGTAAGAATCTAAAAAGGGAATAGCTAAAACGAAAATGGAACCAGTGCTAACCACAAACACACTTCATATATGGCAGATGTCTCCATTCTCGGAGTAAGGGTGAGAAAATTGATTTTTGGAAAATGAATGAGGTGGTTTAACCAATGAGCTTCTTTCTTACAAAGGCTTAGCGAATAGAAGCGAGCATACCAAAAACAATATCTAGTGTGATCCAATAAAATTCGAGAAGTGAACAAGTTCCATAATATTTAAAGGAAATAAATTTTCGCGAGGGGCGGAGCGAATCCACATAATGAATTTAATATCAAATAAGTTTGGCAGAAGGAGAGGGAATCAATCAATCAATTAAGTAAGTCACGGTCAATCAGAAGTGTAAGAGTAATCGGAGACTCGGTAGTGTGATAGACTAACGCCTAGTTATCTCTAAGGTCATAGCCGTGCATTCAATAATACCATAGAGTCTTTACGATAAAGTGATTAGTGTCCTTATAAAGTGCTAACGCGAAATAATAGGCGACAGTCAGATTTAAAACTTGTGTTAAAGTGAGTAAATCCACAAGTGTAGGCCCTGAATTATAACTCGGAAGGTAAATTATACAGTACAGATAGAACTAGAACTATAACCACACGACAGCCGCCCAGCATGTTCCTAAATTCTTCATTTGTCAAATAAATCAAAAGTCCAAAACGAGTCGAATTTATATTATTCCACTGAAGAATCCTCTTCCCTTCTTAATGACATTACTTCTTTAAAAAAAAAAAAGTCGATATTTCCCTGAGATTCTTATCCTCTGCATTGGAACCATAGAAATAGGAAACATCAAACTCCTGACTTCAAGAGCCGGAGCAAGATAAGAACTGTCATCTGATTAAATCTGATTAAATAAATAAAATTAATCACCGTCGGTATTAAATCCGCCCCAACAATAATAACCGTTCTAGTACTAAATAATAAAATAAAAAAGAATGCGTAAGTAATTAAATGAACACGAAACGGTATACTTAAATTTGAATATGTTTTTTTCCATGAACTGCAGTGATACATCAGATGTACATCCTTGTAATTCCATTCCAGGTTCATCAAAAGGACGTCCCCTGTACTTTGTTTGGCACAAATTCCCTCGCCCACATTGGGTCTGTTTACCTTTAATCAAGAGCAGCAGTATCAAGTGCGCAGAATCGGAAACCCATGTAGGGAATAGGAAGATGTGCTTGTCGCAGTTCTGCTGGGATGTGTGAAGTTTCCGGAATCGATAATTCATAGTAAACCGGACCAGGATTTCAGTGTTTACAATTCCACTGTGTTCTTCAGTAATCATAGTCCTGCTTCGTGACTTATTGATAGTTTTTTTAAAAATAACTGACCAATAAAATAATATGCGATAATTTTGAGTAATTCGGACATAGCACAAAATTTCAACAGAGTTTTATAATAAACATTTATCAAGTAGCTGGCTTATGCTGCTTTTTAATAATTGTACGTTTTACTACAGTACATTGATGTAAATCAATGAAAATTCATCCTATATCATTAGATAGCACATTTCCTTTCATTACTCGCTTGAAAGCTGTTAGTACTGAGTTACGTTGAAGAACGGAGCAGTCTATAGCAGGGAAGAGACTTGGGCGTAAGGAAGGCATACCTTATTAATGTAAACTTCGCGTACCTAGGACTTACTTTCACAATGAACGGACAGTGGACGAAGCCATTGACACGGTGAAACACAAGGCGGGAATAAAAGCCACAGAGACTCTCCGGATACGCAGCAGAATTCCAGATCTGCCGGCAGATTTACGGAAACCGTTTACGAGAATCTGGCCAGATCCATTATGACAAATAGCGTAGAAATTTGGGAGAGGAAACAACCGGAAAATATGGATCAGGTGAGAACACGATTTTGAAAGGGGTTTTTTGAGCAGCTCTAACAGAGGCTAGGGACATTATGGACTCTGCTGACAGGCAAGGTGGGGAGCAGGTAGGCAAATTCCTGTCGAAAGTGAGGTAATTCAGGTCTCAAAATGCTGAAAACCCGGGGGGAGGGACACAAACATGTTATATGAAGCTCAAACTTTTTGACTATTTTATTACATACACGTGTGTTCAACACAATGTATTTTTTTCTGGCTTTGTTTGAGATTGAAATCAGATAGCCAAACTGTGAGGTCATGGCTGTGATTCGAACCAAGGATATTCGGCTTAACATGCCATTTGAGTTTTTTGCCCTGCTCGACCACAACCGCGAATAGCCATCGGAGATCTGTGGTTCGGTCCTGGCTGCGTTCATGAATGTTTTTCATTTGAATTCCAAATTATTAGCTCATCCATATACGAGGATAGGTCCATAAGTTTCCGGCCTTGCCGATAAGGATTATCGCCTTCACAAAACCCTTATCTGGTGTCATCTTTTAATTAAATTATTGCAGCTGTAACATTCACTTCGCTATGTTCAGCTGTTCAGATATAGTTGCATAAACAAGACTATGTGTAGAAGATTGTGACATGTTCAAAATGGAGTTTCGAAAAAGAAGGACTTACTTCCAATGAAATTAAACACCGATTGGTTGGTGTATATGAGCAGCATACCCTTCATATTCTACCGTTAAAGAATGGGCCAAACTTTTTCGAATGCGTCGAGAAAGCTTTGAAGATGAAGAGCGTGCAAGTCTGCTCTTAGAGGTGCTCACTCCTGAAAACATCGCTCTTGTGGAAGGGGAAATTATGGAAGACCGGCGGCTCTAAGTTACAGAAATAGCAGCAAGGTTAGGCCTTTCTAAAACAACAGTCATTCAAATTATTCATGAACATTTAAACATGAATAAGGTTAGTGCAAGATGGGTACCTAGAATTCTTTCCTCAGTCCAAAAGCAGCAACGAGTCATCTGTTGTCAGGAATGTTTTGCAGCTCTCCTGTAGTAACGAGAGAGTTCTGCAAACCATTGATACAGGAGATGAAACTGTGGTCCTTTACTATGATCCATCCCTTGTGCAAAAGAGAAACAATGGAGTGGCAACACCGCCTCTAAAGGCCAAGGTCACTCAGTCAACAAGAAGATCATGGCCACAATCTTTTGGGACTGTGAAGGAATACACTTCATTGACTTCAAGCAGAGGAACACCACAGTAAGTGGTGAGTACTATGCCGGCCTACTGCACAGACTGCATGCTTCCATCGAAAAGGTGAGGAAAGCTGATACCATTCATCTTTCGCCTCAGTGTGCGCCTTCTTCACTTCAACGCACCTGTGCACATAGCTGTTTTTGCAAAGGAAGCTGTGAAGAAATGTGACTTCAAGGAGATCTACCATCCACCCTGTAGCCCAGATCTAGCTTCCAGTGACTATTTCCTCTTCTTAAATCTCAGAAAAGACCTTCCAGGAAGGAAATTTAGGTGTGACGAAGAAGTGATGGATGCTGTTTATGTCCATTTTCAGACAAGACTTTTGACTATTTTGGGGGGAGGGGATTGAAATGGTAATTCAAAGATGTGAGAAGTGTATTGCAATACAGATTAACTAACTGAAAAGTGAAATATAGTTTCTGTGTTTATCGTACGTACAAAATGGTTAGTCCAGAAACTTATGGACATATTGACTAAGAATATTTTAGATTTTTTTTCAGGGGAGGAAAGAATTCAGATTTATCTATATCTAGCGTTCATGTGATTAAGAATACAGACGACAGCATTATATATCTACAGACAATACTTTCCAGGATTGCACAAGGGTGTTAAGACAAGCAATTTGAAATAGGGAATCTATGATCAGCCTGATAAAAATTTGGTTATGACATTTAGTTTATAAACGTCCGATATACCACTTTCTAATTATATTTCCATTCCAGATGAGATTACTCAATAAAGGACCGAAGTTGGGAAGCATATTTCTTTGATGCAATCGATATGAAATTACCAAGTATAACTAAAACGTTATTACAGAGTTCGAGTTTAGCTGATTACTTTTGTATTCTTACATCATTTTCTTAAAATAAAAATTAGAAAAATAAGGATCCTTTTTCTCAGGACCCGAATCTACGATCTTCAAAATCACATTTATTAAGACCGCACAGTTTAGTACACAGTTCCTCTAGAATCTAGACTAAGCTACATAGCACGGTACAGTTAGAATCGGTTCATAACCAAATTGTCATTTAACGAGTCTAATATTTTAGAGATTTTGAAGTACTGAGTCTTGAAATTGCTGACAATGAGCTCTTGAAAATTGAAATTTTCTCGCTAGCGAAGTAGGTCTGAAGGCATTCTAAGGCACCTTTTGCTTGAACACCGACTTATAAGCATCTAATTTCAACTTCTTTATCTTTACCATAGATTACCTATTTCAAATTGATTGTGTAAACCACCTCTGCAATTTTTGAACTGCGGTTGTATTTTATTAACACTCGGTACATACATAGCCTGATGCTTCTAGAGAGAAGTACGGAAGCCAAGAAATCCACCGCTGTGATAAATGTATCACCTGGCGGATTTAGGTTCGATCTACGGTCATGCTTGGGTATGATTTAAACATCAAAATATCAATACCAATAACATTTCACGTTAAGGACTGCGGATTCATTTGTCATCTCATTCTTACCATTCGTCTTGAAAGGCCTTTACAGTCGATAGGACGGTAAATGCTTACAGCAGCAAAAAATACAACAAACCAGAAGAACGAATGAATAATAAAGAGAATATACTCTTCATAGTCATAAATGTTTATACAAAAGAAAGAATGCTACTGCGGTAAGAAGTAGAACACTGCTGAAAAAAGAAAAGAAAAAATTTGTTTTCTCAGTTATTGTTTCACATTACTACTTTATTGTCTCAAATGTGACTTGGACGATCTATCTTTGCAAATAAACAATGAAATCTGCACTGGAATAAATGTGTCTGCTATCATATTTTTTTTCATTTCATCTTACTTCTATTGATAGTATTTAAATCCAATTGTTTTCTAAATCATTTACTTTTGGAATGACTTTGGAGTAGGGTTGATAGCAGTTCCAAAGCATTATCAAACTGGAATATTCATTTTCGAGACACGATCTTTATGTGAATAATCACTTTGCATAGATGATCGATATCTTTCATTAAATAAAATTGCTACATCAAAATTAGACTGATAATTGATTAACTCCTACATTTTCAGGTAAAGAATTTACTTAACCACAAAAAAAAAGTCTCTCAATAGAATGATAGACTATGGTTATCATATACCGCACCGTGTGCAAAGCATCACTTTGTGTACTGTGCCATTTTCCTTGACCTACATATGTCAGACTGGAGGGAACTATTAACATATGCATTAGTATTTTACAGGAAACTCTCAATATAACAATCGCAAAGAAAATTTAACTTCAAAGCAAGAGAAACAATCTCTCTGTATATGAGGATCATAGAGGGTGGCAGAAAGAAGCAACTATATAGATCATCATCCCCGAAAAAAAGTGCAGTTAGCTTCCGTTTTTCGGCTCTGAGGACAGTGAGCAAATATGGCAGCGATTGTCATCTTCAAAATGGATCAATTTGTAGTGACTAAAGTTTTGACAGCGGGGACTCTCAGCCGAGTCTAATTTGGCATATCCGTAGCAGAAAAAATTCACGTCTGGTTATGTTATATTTTTATGATATTATATTTAAGGATATTCTTTAACATACTTGATCATTATCGTTCCATTCAATTCGGGGCATCAAACCCCGATAAGTTTTGCTCAGAGACCTCTTCTTTAGGGCTTGAGGTTCTATTGAGCGCTGTAAATCTACGAAATAGGATCAATGTCTTTACTTCCCTCCCGAAGGAAGTCACACTTAGTATTTTTACCTCTAAAAATCCCTCGACCCTGGCTCGGTTTGAACCAGCGACTTTGGGGTCTATGAGCCAAGTATGGTTATCACAACTCCAGGGCTGACAACATTTTATTTACACATGTATTTTCTCTAATCAGTAAAATAATCTGAAATGTAAGCAAATTAAGTTATAGTAATGCTAAAATTGAAATTATGCTCGCTTTCCAGGCTGATCAGTACAAAAAAAAATATTTCTTATTAAGGCAGACGAATGGAGCCATCGCGAGTCGCGCTCGGCTGCAGACGTAGACCAAAATTAACTCTAGTGTCATGCCAAATCTGGATATAATGATTTTAACGGGCTAGAGTATATTTTATCTTTGGCATTTTAAGAGCCCACTTCAGGAATTTAGAATAGTTTTTCACCCATATTCTTGAGTAAGCAAGTTTTGGAAGGACAAAGGGATAAAATAAGCATAATGGCTCTTTAGGCACTGAGTTTCATTAACCTTGGAGTTGTGTTCCAAATTACTTTTGACTGATTTCACATATCCGGGAAACCTGACACGCAATTTAAAATCCTGGATCTAAAATTCACAATGTTTCAAGTCGTTTCTCACAATTTAAATGTCTTCCTGAAAAGTACATCCGTGCTTCCGGGTGGGCGGAGTAAGAAAAAGGCATTTCATTTATTTTCCATAAGCACGTTTCCTATTTTTGGCTTGAAATTTCCCCATCTAATTTCAGCCTTCTAACTATGGTATATGCATGCACATGTGAAATAACAGTAATAAAGTTATTATATATTATTAATATCCACGAAGAAGGCTTCAATTATATCAGTTTAAATTGTTTTGTACTCACCAGTTAGAAAACTGTACACGAATTGAAAAAGCCATATTTGCTATGGGGTAACTTCCATTATCTTATTTAGAGCTTCAAGTAATTGAATCTAATTCAGAATGAGGTTAGTGCTGGAGTAAAGGGATTAGATGCATTTAAACCTCTCCATGCATGAGAACTAGATTATCTACCGCCTGAGCGAGATTGATTTAACATTGAAGTCAATCGTATCTCAGTGAATATAGGTTTTCCGAGCACCCAATTAAAATTTGTTTACTCCGCTTCTAAAGTAAATGGTTTCAAGGCCATCAGAGTAAAAAATGCATGCGGACGTTAGTATAAGACCCACAACAAATAATAATTGATTCTCCCTCCCAAATTGAGCCGTTGTCTCTCAATCGAACATGAGCTATTTAGAGATGATAAAGTACGCAAATATTAACAAAAATGAATACATCATCAGCATCGTGTACAACTACTGTTTAGACCACAAGGGTTGTTCCGTCTTCACATAATAGAAGTTTTTATTGAAATTGTTTTTTTTTTCATCTGTTTCGAGGGCGTCCCATCGTCCTATAGGTTTATAGTTATTTACATTTTGAGAATGCGGTTGGTATCCATTTAGTGATCAAGCCATTATAATATATATGAATGGATTTTTTTCTATGGCGCTTGTAGTTCCAAGTTCTTCACGGCTATCCGAATTTTGTTCATGGTGTAACATATTATATCCAGTTAATTTTACCAATAATTACATATCTCTTTGGTTTTGCTTCGTTGTTAGAGACCAAGCTTTTTAGGTATATAATAATGATGGTATGGCTAAGACTTTATAAAGCTTTAAAACGGTATCTATTCTAACTTTTCCAATAAGTGTTCTTTTAATTGTGCCTAATAGCTGCTGTAATTTGAGTTATTTAACATCTACAAGGGTAGGTCCATAAGTTTCCGGCCTAACCATTGACTAGGTATTTTAAAAACAAAAAATATATTTCACTTTTCAATATAGTTACCCTTTATTGCAATACACTTCTCACATTTTTTAATTTACATTTTAATCCCCCCCCCCCCAATAGTCAAATGTTTTGTCTGCAAAATGACATCCATCACTTTTTCGTCACAGTTAAATTTCCTTCCTCAAGGGTCCTTCTTGAGCTTTGAGAAGAGGAAATAGTCACTAGAAGCTAGATCTGAGCTGTAGGATGAATGGTCGTTCTCCTTGAAGCCACATTTCTTCACAGCTTCCTTTGCAACAAGAGCTGTGTGCACAGGGGCGTTGTCTTGAAGAAGGCGCACACCACCACTGAGCTTTCCTCGCCTTTTCTCTTTGATGGAAGCACGTAGTCTGTGCAGTAGGCCAGCATAGTACTCTCCATTTACTGTGGTGTTCCTCTCCTTGAAGTCAATGAAAAGTATTCCTTCACAGTCCCATAAAATTGTGGCCATGATCATCTTGGTTGACTGAGTGAACTTGGCCTTTAGAGGCGGTGTTACCACTCCATAGATTCTCTTTTGGACAAGTGATGGATCATAGTAGAGAACCATAGTTTCATCTCCTGTAACAATGGTTTGCAGATTTCTCTCTCGTTGCCACGGTAGAGCTCCAAACATTTCTGATAACAGTTGAGTCGTTACTGCTTTTGGACTTAGGAAAGACTTAGGCACCCATTTTGCACTAACCTTACTCGATGTTCATGAATAATTCGAAGGACTGTTGTTTTAGAAAGGCCCAACCTTGCTGCTGTTTCTGTAACTTTGAACCGCCGGGCTTGCATAATTTCTCCTTCCACAAGAGCGATGTTTTCAGGAGTGAGCACCTCCAAGGGCCAACATGCACATTCTTCGTCTTCAATGCTTTCTAGACCCATTCGAAAAAGTTTGGCCCATTCGTTTACGGTAGAATATGATGGGGATGTTTCCCCATATACACCATCCAATCGCTGTTTAATTTCATTTGGAGTAAGTTCTTCATTTGTGAAGAACTTAATAATATTTTGAACATGTCATAATCTTCTACACATAGCCTTTTTATGCAACTATATCTGAACAACTGAACACGGTGGAACGGAAGTCGCAGCTGCAATTATTTACTTTACGGATGAGGTTTTATACCAGATAAGAGTTTTGTGAAGGCGATAATCCTTATGGGCGAGGCCGGAACTTTATGGACCTACTGTCGTATATGATTTGTATAACTATATGTTATATTACAAATTAAATAATTAAATTTATTTACTTGTCCCATTGGTTCATTATTGATACGATTTTTTTTGTTCCATTTGGAGTTTTTTCCCCCTGAAATCCCATTACTTTTGCCTTTTTATTGATATTTTTAAACCGTATTAATAGCTATAGAGCTTAGTTTAAACACAGCTACCTGATGTTGTAAATACCACTTGCTCGTCAGAAAAAAGTAGAGGTATTTTATATATATATATATATATATATATATATATATATATATATATATTGAGTAGTATTTAACGCCCGTTTTTAATACTGAGGCACCCCAGATGGTGACACTGATGATACATGAGATGAAATGATATATTGGGAAAGGATTTATTTTTTAAAGGAAGGAAGCGTTCCATGCTTAATTAGGGTACCTCCCCTGCTTTTGCCATTTAAGGACTGAGGAAAGCCTGGAAAATACCTCAATCAGGGAGGACCGTCTTGGTGGAATTGGAACCTCAGACCTTCCCCTCACGAGTCCGCAACTTAACGACCACGGTAACCCTTGGCTATTTGATACAATAAAATTGGTGACAATGGACATCCTTTCGCACGCCTCCATTAATATCCCTACCATCTTTGCTTACTCCTTTATTTTGCTTTCACTCATATTCTCGTGTTTATATATTTATGTATTGCCCTGAGTAGATGTTGCGGGATATCGCTTAATCTTAAAAGCACCCATAATATCGAGCGGTAGATAGTATCGAAAGCTGTTCATAGTCGATAAACGGTAAATAAGTCGGAATATTAAGTTATCTGTGCTTCTCTATAAACTGATACACTGTATCATCTTTTATGTAACGCCACTTTGTTCTTCTAAGAGCATATATTTTAATATTATATGAAGTTTTTTTGTTATTGTTTTGGCATATACCTTATATCCTGAATTTAGCAAACTTCCTCTATATTTACTGATTCCTTTTTTATATATTGCTATTACAATTGCTCTTTGTCATTCTACTAATATATGACAATATTTCCCACTTAACATTTAATTAAATATAAAATGTTTAAGGACCTGTTTCAATAATTCTATATTTATTTTGCCTAAGCCCGGTCCTTTACGATCTTTTAGGGTTTTTATTATCATATATAATTCATCCATTTTTAAAGCATCCTCAAATTCGTCATTTATTGCTGATTTTTCATTGCAAATTTCTTTTTCGGAAACAGTAATTTCTGGTATTACTCTAACTACTTGACTATTGAAATTAGTTTCAATGTACATAATTTTTTTTTCAGTTGTATCAATTTTTTTTTAATATTTTATAGGCTTTTGTTTGTGTTCCATGCAATTCATATTCAATATTTTTTATTAATTTTTCCCAATTGTTCATTTATATTTCCCTTACTCATTTTTATGCTATAGCTACCTGTTGTTTGTAGTTAATGTAATATTCTAATAAATGGGAGCTAAAATATTTCAAATACACCTGTTTTTCCTCTTGTATCAGGTCCGTCAGATTTTCATTCCAAGTGTACCAATGCTTCGTTTGCAATAATTCAATTAGTATTTATTTATTTCTTCCCATTCTTCGTTTATGTTACTAGATATGGGTAAAGATATAAAGTTAGCAAATTACTGACCTTTTGTGATTAAGTTCTCTTATATTTTCACCCATTAACAGATTAACTTTAAAATTTTCTTCTGAAACTATTGGCACTGTATTTTTTATTTTAGTCATCTATTAGGCAAGACAACTGGAAATCAGCTGATAATGATTGGAGTTTATATATCCCCTATAAAATGGAGTGTAATATATTTAAGGTACTATTTTCTTATTAGTAGTTACATAATCGAGTATAGACCTCATGCCCAATTTCCCTTATGTGACCCAAATTAACTTTTGTTAAATGTTTGCTGAAAATATCATGAAAATTACTTATTTTTCATATTATATTGAAACTCATAAAGAAACTTAATAAAAAGAATGTATGATAATCAGCGAGAGAAATCCAATTAAAAAGATGGAGAAAATAGCATTTACGTGATCTCCAATCGCATAGCTATTTAAATAACTCATTTTGGCTTCACAATTTGGCACATTCCTAAGCGATTGGTAAATATAGAACAAAAAAACTGTAGAAAATATGTCGAAATTCTGCGTTAATTTTAATAAATGTTGTTTAAAATGCTTCCAAAATCGTAATTTTTTTACATTACATTTTGATTGTTGTACCTTTACAATTTAGAATATACAGTGAACTGTACACAAGCTACAAGGGGATACAGAAGTCTATCCCATTCATGGATAATTCTTTATTCTTGTTGGAGAACTACATGTGGTGTTAGAACTTTATAAATACAAATATACTTCAGCAATACGTACCTGTCATTTTACCTAGGTTAGGTTAGGTTAGGTTAGGTTAGATAGTGTATAACATTTCCGGCCGGCGGACAAATGACCATTTTCCTATAAGAAATGTAATGTAAGAGCTACATGTGCTAGTTCCAGAAGTTAAAGTAAATGTTTTGAGAACGATCTACGTTTGCATTGCTATTTCTATGTGAATTACATTCTGTTTATTTCCGAATCGGGGTTTTCCTCAGCAACTGTTTTATAGCAGTCGTGTCACTCGGTTAAAATGAAGCCCGCTTCTTTTAAGAGCGTATACAATTATCAAGCAATCACTTTTTCTTTCATTTTCCTGTGCACTGGCTGTCACCTTGCCAGCCATTTACTGGTACCTAGGGATGCCATGTGCTTACCGAAATCCCAATTTCCTGCTTTGATTTACGGACCTCCACATGTCACACTAATGACGGCTATTAGTAATTACAGTAATTGCCTGTCTATAATGACTGTAATTGGCCTTATCAACGTTTACTAACTATCATATCATGCAATGGTTCCCTAGCTTTGAGACGCGTAGAAATCATTTTTGGTCTTGAAATTACAAAAAAATTTAATTTTCTGTTATAATGACTTCCGGGGTTTTTAAACTTTCTCCACCTTGGATTCCTTTCTTCGTTTAATTACAACGGAAATGCTGATTAATGAATTTATAATTAATATGCAGGTTTGCAGTTGAGCATGCGATATTTGAAATTGATTAACCACTTCTAAACAATTAGATCAATTAAAACGGCTAAAACTAAATTAATTTACTTAAAATAATAAGCTAAAATAATGAAAACAACATAGAGGAATAAATGTATAAACGAAAGTTATAAATTGTATGTTAAAATGATAATCAAAAGATAAAACAAAAGCTTAAAAATATATTAGAAGAACAAAATTGACTTAGAACTGGGATAACTATGGTCCAAAGACATATTTATTAAGAACACAATACAATTTTAGATATTGTATTGTATTTATAAATCTTTAAAACCGTTCACGAATGAATAGAAATAAGTTATAGCCAATAATGGAAGTTTTAAATAGAAATTATAAAAGATTTTATGTATACAACAATAAAAATTGGAAAGGGATGAATTAAAAATAATATTTGTAAACCCAGAAGTGCTAGACTGTAATCAGCATTTATAAGTATATTACACATAGCAGATGTTAAAATGTTTAAAACAAACGTAAAACCTGAAACAAAAGCTAAAAATAAAAATATATTACGTAATACAACATTTGTGGCTAGTGATCAAATAGTACAACAAAATGGACGAAATCTTCTAAAATGGACGTGTAGTTTTAAATGTTTCAATAAAAACCAGAAATAATGACATGGTAAGGAAAATATTCATCCAAAATAACCATAATAATTGATAAATAAAACTGTAAAGTTCAACTTAAGGGAATCCACAATTATAAATCACAAAATTATTGTTATTATTATTTAGTAGTTGTTGTTGATTTGTTTTTATTACGGACGCTCTTGAACATCTCAGGTCATCAGCATTCCATTGAATTCAGGACGTGAAACGGCGGACAAATTTTGCTCAGAGGCCTCTTCTTTTAGGCTTGGCCACTTGCTGTGATTAACTGAACATTCCTTTTAGAACTTGGATATAAATCGTCAGTTATATTGTGTTATCTGTAAAACATTTAAATTATATGAGTTGTGATCTCTGTTTACAATCACTTATTGAAATTGCTCTTTGGTCCAATTTGTAGAAGGGACTTTTATCTTACCTGTATAATACATTGATAATATCAATATGCGTTTAACAGGATCAATGAAGTTATTTAAACAGAAATAAACCTAAATGAAGGTAGAAGATTTTAACTTTGTTTCTTAAAGAAGCAGTAATGGGAAGTGTTAATGCAACGTTTGTATCTTAATTACGGTTTCCAGGCATTCTCCTTCCTTTCCTTATTTTCCCCTTAGTTGAAGAGAAATTAAGCTCTGAAGTAAAACTAATGGAGAAACAGAAGATGGGCCTTATCTTTGATAAACATAGCTCTGGGGAATACCGTCACGTCTGAACCGGGGAACCATGTGCCTCGCTTCTAAATTCATTGTAACACGTTCCCAAGACTCACTTATTACACGCAGAACCGAAGAGACAATTTCGGCGGCAAATTTCCATTACATGGGTGTACGCTTTCTTAATTTGAGCAATTAATCATTTCCGTAGTTACAATTTAACATACCTGCCCCCTTTCCACAAGACAGCCCTCAGCAAATGAGAGAGAATACTCTCTTGTGCCTGCACGTTTTGAGGTATGACTTTCTCTGCTTCCGCGATAAGCCATCGCAATGAAGACGCATATTTTATTATAACATGCGATCTCTTTTTTCCTTATCGCCCTTCCCGTCTAACGCTAAAGAAGGCATCCAGTGAGAGAGGGAGATATGTCACGTGAACATGTTACTGAGATAAACTCTTTAAACAGTTTGTTTACTCTTTTTACTCTCTCTCTCTCTCTCTCTCTCTCTCTCTCTCTCTATATATATATATATATATATATATATATATATTATATATATATTAAATTCCTTTATAGACTTACACAAAACTAACTTGCGAGGGTGATCCATAAGTTTCCGGACTAACCATTTTCCAGGTATCATAAAGACAAAAACTATATTTCACTTTTCAATATAGCTACGCTTTATTGTAATACACCTCTCACATCTTTGAATTGACATTTCATTCCCCCCCCCAAATAGTTAGAAGTCTTGTCGTCCAAATGGGCATAAACAGCATCCATCATTTCTTCGTCACACTTAAATTTCCTTCCTCGAAGGCCCTTTTTGAGATTTGAGAAGAGGAAATCGTCACTGGAATCTATATCTGGGCAGTAGGGTGGATGGTCAATCTCCTTGAAGCCGCATTTCCTCATAGCTTCCTTCGCAACAAGAGTTGTGTGCACAGGCGCGTTGTCGTGAAGAAGGCGCACTACACCCACTCAGCTTTTCTCGCCTTTTCTCTTTGATGGAAGCATGCAATCTGTGCAATAGGCCAGCATAGTGCTCCCCATTTACTGTGGTGTTCCTCTCCTTGAAGTCAATGAAGAGTATTCCTTCACAGTTCCAAAAGATTGTGGCCATGATCTTGTTGGTTGAATAAGTGACCTTGGCCTTTAGAGGCGGTGCTTCGCCAGGCTTACGCCACTCCATTGATCCTCTTTTGAACAAGCGATCATAGTAGAGGAGCATAGCTTCATCTCCTGTAACAATGTTTTGCAGATTGTCTCTCTCGTTGCCACGGCAGAGCTCCAAAAATGCTTGATAACCGATATCTCGTTGCTGCTTTTGGACTGAGGAAAGAAGTCTAGGCACCCATCTTGCACTAACTTCATGTTTAAATGTTCATGAATAATTCTAGGAGTGTTGTTTTAGAAAGGCCCATCCTTTGCTATTTCGTAACTTTGAGCCGCCGGTCTTCCATAAGTTCTCCTTCCACAAGAGCGATGATTTCAGGATTGAGCACCTCCAAGGTCCGACCTGCATGCTATTTGTCTTCAGTGCTCTCTTGACCCATTCCAAAAAGGTTGTGCTATTCTTTTACGGCAGAATATGAGGGGATGCTTCCCCATATACACCGTCCGATCGCTGTTTAATTAAATTTGGAATAAGTGCTTCTTTTGTGAAGAACTTAATAACGCTCGACACTCCATTTTGAAAACATCACAATCTTCTACACATAGCCTTCTTTATACACCTATATTTGAACAACTGAACACAGCGGAGCGGAAGTTACTGCTTCAATTATTTATTTAGAAGATAAGGTATAACACCAGATAAGAGCCTTGTGAAGGCGATAATTCTTATCGGCGAGGCCGGAAACTTATGGACCTACCCTCGTGTATATGGGAACTTTTAAATTTTCAGTTTAATTTTAATGGGGGAAAATTGGTTAAGAGATGTTCAACACTGATTTTTATTATTACTGTAAATATGTAGTGTTATTTTAAGTTTTATTTAAACTTCAAGAGCTATAGTCCTCAGTCCTAGTTACATATTCGTTTAGATTTTTGATTAATCTAGAATTTAAAAACGCGAATGTTTATTGTAATCTAACAAAATATGAAATTCGCAAATAATAACTTTTGAATATAAAAACGCTGATTAAAAATCAAATTCTCTATTTACATGTATTCTAAATATTTTCATAATCCAATGTTTGCCTATGTTGTATATTTTGATAAAAACTTTGCTGTTTTGGGAAAATGAAAGTAATTAGTAACATTAAACCCTAGAGGTCTGGAGGAGACATCCTCTAATGTTAGGAATGCAACATTGATATATGCTGAAGTAGTATTGTCACATATTGATGACTATGTGAAATGTCCTATTTTTAATATGTAGGTTTGGCATCTTTTTGTGAATATGAAATCATTGTTATTGCATATCTAAATGTGTTTTAAAAAATTGAATTTCTGAAGTTTTGTCAGCTTTTTCAGCAGTTATTTTTATAATAGAAAATGTGTTGCCAATGATTGAGCGATTACTGTTGCAAATCTCACTATTTTTAATCCCTTATGTTTTCTATTGCAGTTGTTATTACTTGAATGGGTCTCAAATCCTAGTGCTGTTCATATCAAACTTTTGTTTTGGCGCGTAAACATGTCGTATCAAAATCTCTGATTCCTGGTAGCTCTGTGCCCGGAAACAAGAAAATAATGCTCTACAGGGTTTTTATTTTGTCAGGTGCAAGCATTTAAAAAACACGTTTCGTAAATAATAAACTTGGAGGTTTATTAAACATTTGAATAAACAAGATTCAATTACTGAAGAACCTCTGGAAGCTATGCTATCAGATATACACGGGATGGCAGGCTTTGAATTTCATGCGTTTAAGAACAAAAGTAGTTTTATGAATATTATAATTGCTTTTCCAAGAAAATTTCATTCAGAACATTGTTCAAATGACATATCACTATTATATTTTCTATGTAACCCATAGATTAAATAATAATTGCAGGGAAAGAAAAAAGAAAGAGAGAAAAAACATTTTTTTCAATTTGTCTCTCTTTTAGTGTATGTATCACTTATGGCTTCTTTAACCTACCAGCAGTGTGTTTATACTTCATCTTGCAGTTTTTAAATATTTAATATTTAAGCTGAGCTGAAAGAGATAATATTTGTGAAAATGTTTATTTTTAATTGTTTAATATACGTACTTAAGAATACACCTATGAGAAATTGGAAGTATATTTTGAATTGTCATCGACTAAAAGAATTAAGCGTAATGCCTGTTCCGGATCGGATACATGCGCATACACTTGGCAATATGACAGCATTACCACAGGTGGCCGAAGTCGTTAAGGAGCGGACTCGTGAATGGGAGGTATGGGGTTCGAATCCCACCAGGATTGTCCTAACTGATTCAGGTTTTTTTCAGGTTTTCCTCAGTTCTCATAAATGGCAAATGCTGGGAATGTACCCTAAACTTAGGCCTATACGTTTCCTTCCTTAAAAAATCTAAAAAAAAAAATTTAATATGACAGCATTATGGGGCTTACACCCAGAAAACATAGAATAGCATGCGGGAAACGGACAAGAACATTAAAATCCACCCATTCCTAAGGAGTTTGAATTCGAACTAGAGACCTCACCGCAACCACCATTGCACCAAGTTTGACAAATTTACACATATTTGTATTATTAATGTAATGCATTTTATATTACATATTTTAATACTTTGATAACTGTATGGTGCTGTTAAGTGTGCAATAAAGAGACCTTATAATCTTGTAACAAACTTTATATTCTTAAATAATTCCATATTGCTTTGTATTTGAATTCACAGCTCAATTTTTAGTTTTTATAACTACTTGCAGGATGCTGTAGATTATTATATTGTCTCCAAACTATGAATATTTTGATAGTTCTGGTGTTCTGTCCCATTTCAAACTTTATAATATTCTTAGAGACAGGAATATTATTCCTGTCTCAAATCACCTATTATGCTACAGTAGCAAGTGGTTTTGAGTGGTCTAATAAAACAATAATAAAACATTTTAATTTATATTTTAGTAATCTCTTTCCTATAAAAAGATATGCACCTTTCTTCTTAAAAAATGCTTTACACTTGAATCCCTCGTCCCACTTATTTGCTCCCTGAAAGTGCTCAATTGCAATACGAATGTTGTGCAATGGTAAACAGAAAACATCCATTGAGCCGTAATGCGCTGTGCCCACTTCGAATGCGATTTGAAGCAATCTGATCATATATGCTCCTTTAGGCCGCCAATTATGGAACATGCTAACATTATTCTCTCGGACAATTGACAATATAAGCATTGTTCTAAAGATGAAAAAGCGATTTCAGGGCACCCACCCTCGAAAAATGTGACCAATTTTTTTTCAACCTCCGATGGGGCATAACAAAAAGACTAATGTGAATCTCAAAATGGTTTTATTACCAGGAGTGAAGTACAGTCACAGTTACTTTTCCACATAGTCACCGTGAAGATTAAGACATTTGTCATATCGATAGACAAGTTTTCCAATACTCTCTTAATAGAAAGTTGTCGCCAGGTATGGAGATAGGTCTATTTCGGAACCCAGTGTACACAAAATTTTCGATACCCTAGGTATTCTGCAACAAGTGTACAGAGCTAACCTTGAAATGCTCGAAAATTCATCAAACAACTCACGAATGATAAATCTCCGTCTCTCTCGAACCACTTGATCCATTCGCTGAACGTTTTCACTAGCGACAGACCTGCGTCCTTGTCCACCTTCATCATGAACATTTCGGCCTTCTTTAAATTTCCTACACCATTCACGCACAACACCCTCACTCATACAGTTTGCGCCTTAAACACAGTTCGTTTTGTAATGAATTTCTGCTGCATTCTTCCCTTCTGTCTGTGGAAAACGAAGGACACTTCGCTATTCGCACTTGGCGGGAGAATCAATCATGTCGGCCATGTTGAAGTGTGTGTGTGTGTGTGTGTGTGTGTGTAGTTCAGCTACAAATGATGGCTTTGGCGGACGTTGTGGGAGGTAGTAGTGTAGTAGCACAGTGCGCAAATCCACCTCCTTATGCTTGTCTGGTCACGTAGCACAGCAATTGGAGGTTGATAAAAAATAACACTCCTACTTAACTTCCGCATCCACCCTATAGTCCGCATGTTGTACCTTCAAAGTTCCATGTCTTGGGTTATCTAAAACGACCAAATAAATGTCGAAGAGGTCATAGTCACAGTACGAAGATGATTGTGGAATGCATCTACGGCGACATACATGCTCTCTCGTGTAGGTAGTTCAAAACTACAGGTTTGCAGATAGTTTTATTGTATGGGGAAAAAATATAGGAGAAACTCAATGTTTGTAACCAAGTTAGAGGTTAGACTTGTATGCTGCAATCTAACGACTTTTTTAAAAAGAATACAGATTGATTACCTTGAAGGATTTACAGGAACTGTCAGAGTGGGCGTGTTAGGTTATTTCAAGCCTCTATGAAATGAACAAATTTAATGGCTTTAACCTGAAGTTCAGTAACAAATACATTTGTTTTATTTGTCTTGAGCCTTTGAGGGAACTAAGCAGAAAAAACACCATTTAAGTGTTTATTTTTCGGTGGGGAGGGGAATACAGAGGTACAAATTTTAATCGTACAACCTGCTACTACCCTTTTCAGCTACCAACTGTATTCAGGAAAATGTTGATATTAAAATCTGTTTCTCTGATGGAGGACTGCACTGAAATAACTACTTAAAGTTAATCGCACAAAAATAACATTACAAATTAAATTAGGTGTCATATTTACTTTATATTTCTGCTTAAAATATTCCCTGCAAAGGCGGGGTACAAAACAACGTAGAAATAACAGGGTGAGAATTATTTCCCACACTTTCGGTCTATGTTTCTCGCAAGAATATAATATTTAGTCAAGTCCCAGGACAAACATCAGCCAAAGAGAGAGTATGTTGTTTTAACGTTCTGGTCACTTACAAAAACCAAATATGCAAATTTCAAACAGTAATCATCCGCCCTCCTCTCGGATGGATTAAAACCCTCCGAGAATGGAGTTTCAAAGAACAACTGCGCATCTGGGAGCTCACAAACTATCTCGGGCACTCTGGTGTTTTAATGGGTTGATGAACTTTCCAAAGTAATGTACATCATAACATGATTATTTAAAATTATTATAATAGTGACTGATTTAGTCACCTAATTGTGCTATGATGGTATATTATGGAATAAAATATTAGCAATTTTTTGATATTTTAAAACGATTCCTTTTTGGACAAATCAATTAGGACAATGAAAGACACTTTGAACAGCAGATCCAATTTTAATTTTATGTTATTGGCACCGTACTCTCAGCTCAGGGCTGTAGTATAATTTCTAGTTTGCACACAATATAATAAACGAAAAATAAATTTATTTAACAATATCAGAGGAAGACAGCAAAACAATAGCTTTTATTGTAAAGCATCTCTTATGAATAAAAATTTAACATGACTATTTCACTTATGTGACGTCACCTTAAAACCGACCAATGAAACGAAACAAAATTTTGAATTTTCACCACTCACACCGGGATATCGCACTAAAATTATAAATATATATTATGCTCCATTTTATTAAGCGACATGCATTTGTCTTGTGGTCAGTGAGCCAACTCTGTATCTCCACTGTATAATTCCCGAACACGAATCACTGACCATTTTCTGTGTTTTCAGTAGTTGTAAATTTTAATGTGTATTATTCAAACGATTACTTTTGCGTATTCGGCCAAATAGTATGAAATCAGTATAGCACAAATATTTTAGGAATTAACTTTATGACAATCGAGTAAAACGATAGAAATTTAAAACGCAGTCTTATGGGAGTTAGAGATGATTAAGCCCAAAATGGAGCGTGTCCATACTTGTATAATAGAGGGCTTTAGCTCAACCAAGGTTATCATCAAGAAGGTAAAAGTGCCTATTGCTGTACGACCCTTTGATCTCTTCAGGTATAGAAAAGGACTATGCAATAATTAACAGCAATCGCTCCCCCTTTCTTAGGTTGCTACAGGATTTTCTGTTTAAATTCTCTGATCTGTAAATAATTTTGCTTCGTTGAATTCTGTCTCTGAAAAGAGCATTGCTTGCAACCCTTTTAACTCTATGATGGCACAAGACCCAGCATAACAGAAGTAGGACTGGGAAACCCTTTAATATTCAGAAAGTAACCAAGTGCATACCAAAGGGGAATATTCTCAACAGCCACATTATTTTTCTCTCTTGTTCACGGAAGTTTGCCTCTTGAGTGAATGTTGGGATCTAAAGGAAATTACGTACAGCGAACCCTTCAAGCGTGTCGTGTCAGAGGAGCTAGCATTTGTTGCGGCTGGATCATCTGTCACTGCCATCTTGCTTTTCAGAACCTACTTCGTACCCTCTCTTCCCAGGCCAGGTCGTTAGCGCCTGCTAAAGTTTCCACAACCCTAATACATAATGCTCAAGCGTAAATACACGTGCTCTTAGTCCGCGAGTAAAACGAATTCATATGAATGCAAAGACTGAAAGTGAGACCAAAGTCAATAAACGTTTGGGTTACACTTTAAAATATAGTTCACAAAACGCAAATCTATTGCCTCACACAAGATACAAAATTTGCAAGAAAATATAATAAACATGTTTTTTTTTTTTTTTTTTTGCTTCTAAAATACAGAGGGTGCAAAAAAATGTATACACCCTTCAAGCAAATAAAAAACTGTGTTAACAAAACAAAACTGAACTCACACAAACAGAAAATGATGAGCACTAATCATCTTAGACTTTTACAGTTACAACAGTTGCTCAAAATGCCCACCATCGGCTTTTATACACTTCTGAGTACGTTGAACTACTGATTGAGTAACGTTTACGAAAGTGCCCTCAGCGATTGCAGCACATGCCGTTTCAATTTCTTCCCGAAGTTCTGCCTGTGTGAACATCGCATATTGTAGAGTCTCAAATTTGCCTTGAATGCGTCCAATTGTTACCCGCATTGGCGGTTCTGTTCTGTACACACGTCTCCATTTCCTTTGAACTTCAACAACATTCTCGGTTTTCCAATACCACTTCAAAATTGCTTTCCGCTGTTCAAACGATAATCTTGGCTCCATTTTGTTGTAGCAACGCTAGCCTAACGTAATGCGAGTCATCTCTGTTTAAAGAACATCATACGATAATCTTCGCTTCATTTGTTCATTGTTGATTTACGATAAACCTGCCTTCAATTGCTCATTGTTGATTTACCTGTCACGTAGCAACGCTATCACAATGTATATGAGTTATATCTGTTTACAGAATATCATACTACACATAATTGTTGTTTTTCCGTCCATCTTTGGAATATATTATATAGATATTTACTGTGAAAGTGTGTATACATTTTTGGCACTCTCGGTATGTAAATTAATAAAATGTCTAATCTTAACAAGATGCAACTTTCACGTGTATATATTGGCAATACTAGTTATTTATTTTAAATACTTGTACAAGAATTTCCAATGTGAAATTTTGGTAAATAACTGGGCCGGTTTAATAGCGCTGACAAGCGATGAAAAAAAAATGCTGTGAAAATACTTGCATTGATGACATAAAAGTTTTGTGAACTACATCCTATCTCGCACGAAAGTAAGAAAAGTCAGATTTAGTTGATTTAAATGATAATGTTATCTTGATACTAGGGGATAAATATATAGCGCCGTATAGATTTACTGCATTTTAATGCCTCTTATTAATCAATAGGTTTAGTATGCCACTCTTAAGAGTTCTTGAACATTTCCGTTATCACTCTTTATTTACTGGGTCTCAAAATGTCGAAGTAACGCCAGATAATCTCTTCCTGCTATTTATGTTGATACAGAGAATAAGTTTTGGCCTTGCACCCCACTTGAACGGAAGCATCGCTTGGCTAATGTGGCGCTAGTCGCCGGCTCCATCGATGAAAACGTTTCCCTCGCATTTCTATTCTTACAACTTGATCAATAATAGCATGCATGTAATGTTACGTATTTATTTTTCATAATAAATATTTACCTGTGCTAGGGCGATGTTCTAAATACTGTTAACATACGTTTTAAATGTTTTAATGAGATGTTCATTCTCTTGCAAAATCTCTGCTTCCGTAGTTCTTCCAATTAAATCCTGACATTTTCTTTATATCGAATTATGGGGGTTATTTCTGTTTACTTCATTTTTTGCTCTATTCTAATGGTAATATCTGAATTCAATACACTTGATTAAAATTTACTTCACTAACTCACCGCAAACGATGACACTGGAACACAAAGAATGGAGTTATATTTTCTTCTTAACGACAAATTGAATTATAACACATAGAGTTAATGCTTGCTCTCGTAATAGCGAATTGTTAATCTGTCGGTCCTGGTGGTGTAGTGGTTACCATACTTGCCTCCTAAACCCAAGATTGCGGATTCGAACCCGGCCAGCATCGATGGATTTTTCGGGCGTAAAAATCCTAAGTATAGCTTCCTTTGGAAGGGAAGTAAAGTCGTGGGTCCCGTGTCGTACATTTACGGCACGAAAAAGAACCTCAAGCCTGAAAGAGAGGCCTCTGAGCAAAAATAGTCGGCCGTTTCACGCCCTGAGTTGAATGGGACACTAATGACCTAAGATGTTAAAGAGCGTCCATAAATAAATAAATCTAAAAAAAAAAAAAAAAAAAAAAAAAGAATTGTTAATCTGCAACCCTCAGGAAGGACTGACATTAATTTAGCCCGGTGCGCGTTGCACTCTACTGCGCAGTTCAAAATAGCTCTAGGTAAAATCTGTCACCCACATCTGTAAAATATGGCATATTTATTTTAGCTTTGGATGTAATGCAATACACACACAGATGTCATGTATATATAAATAAATCATTCTAACAACTTCTGCTACGTATATGATAAGAATTTGGTTTAATTGAAATTGATAAGAGTATAACACCCCTAATGAAAGAGTTTGTGAGTTATAATTTGGTTAAAAACTGCCGGTCAAGATAAAACGTGGACTCCTCACTTTTGTGCCGCAGTACTAGATATCGAAGGGGGTGGTTAAAAGCAAAAGAATTTCTATGCATTTTACAGCTCAATAGTATGGACAAAAGCAATCATATTGAGACACTTGCCCTTACACGCAGGACGGAAATCACTACTGCTTCTCTTGCTGCTAGCGCAACAATTGCAGCCGGCAGTCCCCAGCGACAGCGGAGAGAGCTGAACGTATTCACTCCACGCACTACTGTAATTGTTTTCACTGATAAGCCAGCTTTGACATAGAAATTGTTTTGTTGAAAGAAGAAAAACTAACTCTTGAAAGCTATGCTTATGTATATTTTAACAACTTATATTTAATAAGGTGACCATGCAAATGTTTAAAAAATCCTCTTGAAACTATTAATAAAGAGCTGCAAATATTCAACACTTTATACATTTAAAATATTTAGCAAACAAAACCCTATAATTAAAAATGTTCATACACAATACAATTAAAACGATAACTGCCCTATATTACATTTGAGTAAGAAATCCTTTGCAAATGCAACTTAAAAAAAGAATCCCTAGAGCATAAAAGTGTAACTAGAGCATGAAAACCTGGTCTGCAATAATGGTTATAAATGTGGTACTCATAATATGTGCGATATGCATATACTACCTGGGTCACTGGATGGAGCTATGAAATTGGATCGGACCCTAAAATAATTTTTAAAGTAATCACAGTCAAGAAGCAACATTGCAATTGTAGTTTCTTTCTAATGTAGCCACATTCTATTCTTCCGAAACCTAGGAATCAACTCGAGGCAGGAATGAAGAAGCAAAATGTAAGAAGAGAAAGTTACGTTACCTGAATACAGCTGCCTTCTTGAACTAGTAATGAGCTAAACAGCACACCAGCGATGAAACTTATTAAGGTCGGATAAGAAGGGAAAGAGCAAGATATGTAAAACTCGGAAGTGAGATAGAGCGTGACATGTAATAGCACAGCATATATTCGCACTTCTAAAGTGGCTGGCTACAAAATACATACGAGTTGATATAAATTTTGCTGTCATAACTTCAATTGCGATAGTTTTCAATAATCTGAGGTTTGTTTGGCTCTCAAAGCTGTACAGTTTTAGGATTCTCAATTAGAATTTTTTCATTCTTTGGTTTTATTTTTAACACCATTATCATACCAAGGGGTTAAGTGAAAATGAAATTAAGAGTCAGGCGCCTTATCAAGAATGTCTAAACCATATAGTGGCAAAAAAATAAATAAATAAATAAATAAAGCTTATTTGGTGCTGATGGGAGAGGGAAAAGCGTCATAGTTTAAATAACGCTGAACTTCTCCATACTTTTACGGTCTATAACGAATAGCTTTAAGATGTTCCTTGCTTTTGGCTTAAATAGAACCAGAATCAACTGAAATAGTTTCAAGATGATAACTAAAACCAGCTATCCTGCTTGGCTTGATGACTCGCTATAACTAGTAACCGATGAAGAAGCTCGATATATGACAGCATTTTATAACTTTTAAAAAACTTTTGTAAATGCAAATCAACTCTCCCTACTTAAACTTATACATGTATGTGATTCTCTCCTCATTGCCAAATATCAAAGCCGACATTCGCAATATTTTGAGTGAAATTTTAGAGTTTCCCTTCATTAGTGACATTTGTCTGTTGAAGGATAAAGTGTGAGACAGTATTTATAAGCTGCAACCCCCATATTTAATTAGATAATTGTAGCAAGCAACTTTATATAACTTCCTTATTATAGTATGAGTGTAATGTCATTTTATTTCCTGCGCAAGTGTTGTATATTGTGTGTAAAATGTTATTTTCTCGTAAAAGAGTGCAGAAATCCACCCTAGCCACGAAATCTGAACTGAGAATTTCTGTTGCCTGCTGTAACAATATTTGTAAAAATATTTGTATACTATTAAGAATTTGTAAAGCAAGGTAGGCATAATAAAGCAATAAACAAACAGAGAGGAAAAGGCAGGCCGATAACCTCTTCAAGGGAAGAAGCTAGCAACTTGAGTTGATATCTACATGTAAAAAGTCACGTAGGCCATTTTATTTAGTCTTGTAATTTTGCGGCCCGCAGTCAGTTTTTCAAGAGTGCTCAGCGGGGTATTATCAGTGGAAGGCTTTCTTGGTTCAGTTCAGTTAGTTGAAATATGTAGTTAGTTTCGGAAGAGTATTAAGTGGACGAGCTGCATTGCTTGATTGCAGTACATTTTATGTGCTATACTTTATAAACAATAAATTGTGTCATCTTCCATAACGAGAAATCTTATCAATCTCCATATACTCCTTCCCTTATGGTCACAGGACCATAAAAGTATCCAGCAGCAGAGTCTCAACAGCCGTGGCAAAACTGAAAGTCAGCGGAAACCATTCGTCGTAGAGGAAGAAATAACATTTATCCCTGAGATTCCATATAATCAATCAAATTCAAACCCTTTCCATAATTTTCCTTCTAATATTTTACATATTTTAATTAACCTCCTCCTTATATAACACCGCTGCACGTGATTTCATATTCCAGCAGCATGTGCAAGTCAAATAAAGGTTTCAATTTCTCAATTGAATTCACGTTTTTTCCTTCATTACACAATTTTAGCTGTACTAATTTTGTGCTCTGAGCTTCAACATTTCTAGACTAAGAGAAAACAGTGCCAAAGTTGACATAACTTCCCTGTTTCATGTATAAAGCTATGTGACGATGAAAAACACAGTTCAGTTCACTGCAGGTGCAACATGGCTATGAACTATCCATGCTCTACAAATTTGAAAACTATCTTATTTATGTTCAAATTAAAATAGATCGTTTATGATCATACTGTAATTTTTTTTACTGAATATGACTCATTCTTGGAAATGCCCCAGTCTTTGCCCTCTTTGGGTAGCTGCCAGTAGAAATTATTTACTATTTGTCTGAAATAGCTGACTTAAGACATGCACCAACAACAGTGAGAAAAAACCTAGACGCATTTTAATGTAGCTTGTCTAATTGGCCACCTTAATGTACTCTACAGTTCGAGAGCATAGCTTTTTTATTTTCAGTACAGTAATGGAAAAAAGAATAGCGCCCAGGAAAGAAATGCTGCTTTGAACAACTCTTCAGAGGTCAGCTGGTAGTAGTCTGTGAATGAGAAGGGGAAGAGATAGAGAAAGAGATCTATAAAGTTATAAACAAACTCGGATACGTTTGAAGGGGAATACAATGAGCTTTATATGTATATAAGGAATAACTAAGCTCTTAATTTTCCGCCTGAAACGTGTATGTGCCTATTTAATTATAATGCCTAGTTATATGAGCAATATTTATGTATATTTTAAATTTTTATGCATCCAGAAATTCAAATGATGACAAGGGTATCTTCCAGAATAATTAGAGAGACAATGAAAATATATATATTTAAGGAAAATTTAAAATGCAAAATACAAAAAACATTGCGCTCTAAAATAAAACCCTGTAGAAGGCAAAATAATTTTATGTGTGTTGGGAAGCTAGGATTGATATATACTTAAACAAAATTACAAGACTTCTAATATGGAAGGGGTATTAGGAATACACATTAACAAAAGTACAAGGTTTTTAATAAGAAAGGAGTATTAGGAATACGCCATTAAGGCCTCCTGTCATTCCAACTTGGGAGAGCATCCATCTGGCATGCTTATATACTCACATCTGGAAAATATATACTTTATATATATATATATATGTATGCTTTTTAGCGCTTTGTTATTCTGTTGCGTCTTTTTTACCCACAGAGTTCATGTGAGGCCTAACTTTATTACATTAAACAATAATTTTTAAAAGCTCAATTTTATTAGGAGAAGAATCAAATCGTTCATAATTTATATTAAATGGAACTCCACAATAGTTAAATATTTTACAGCATCACCATTGTTTCCGAAACATGCTTTCAATAGATAATTTAATTCCTCAATTGGAAGATATATAAGCGATAGATCCTCAGGTCGAAGATCCTATATTATGTAAGATGTGACTTGTGGATGTAATCATTACTATGATGACTGGTTTGGCTATATAAAATAATGCCAGACTTTGCATTGATAAAATTGTGCTTCCCACAAAAGCAATATAGGAGATAAACCATGAACGCATTAATTATTAATTTTGACTCTGTTTACCATAGATCGTTTAAGAACTTTTTCCCCAAATATCTAGTAACAAAATCGTAATTCCTTTGAGAAATTTTGATTAAGTACGATTTTTGGTCTTCTTGGCAGGCATAATTTTTTTATAAATTACTATGCAAAATTATTATTAACAATTCATGTGTTCACCGGTCACTATTTTTGTCACATCATGTTCACATTCTGACTGGAGTGAAGACAAACCACATCAATCTGACTCGATTCATTTAGTAGTAATAAATCTATCACAAGTAATATCACCACAGGTCTGAGATTGCCAATAAATTCACGAACAAAGTGAATGAATAAATTATATGGATAGCTCAGGCCCTCAAGCGACATTAATTAGGACTATTTCACGAATAAAATAAGAATTTAAATATAATTTCTTTAAGCTCTGCCTACAATATTGTAATAATTGTACATTTGTATTATGGATACTTAACCTTTTCAACCCATACAGCAACAGACTAATATCGATTGTTATTAATGCCAACTAAATACGGGTTGGGATTATTTCATGAATAGAATAAGAATAAAAATAATATATATTTGAAATTGGGCGCACAGATCATTAACAATTGTGTAAAATGTTACACTTATGAACACCTTCCTATTCAGAAACCGGGAGAATGAAATAGACGAAAGTCGACTATTGCAATCACTACCCTTCGACTTACTAATATCAACCGAAAAAACAAAACAGAGAAATATTTTACCATTCTGAACAACGTGTTTATTAAGATTTATGGTTGCTAAGGCAGATATTGTTACATAATTTATAAAATGATTTCAGACTGTTTGACTGAACAGGCAAAAACAATTGCTTGAGTGAATACACACTAATTTAGTTAAATTTACTACTACTGAAAACACAGAAAAGTGGTCAGCGATGCGTACTCAGGAATTATATAGTGGAGGTATACAGTTGGCTACACTGACCACAATGCACGTCGCGTGATAAAATGGATTTGGTAAAACTTTTCGATAATTTCAATGCGAAATACGGCTGTAATTGGTCGAAATTCAAAAGTTTGTTTCGTTTCATTGGTCGATTTTATGATGACGTCACATAAGTGAAATGGAAACCATACTCTTTTTCTCCTTCAAGGTGTACCAAAAGAACTATTCCTCTTATATATGAAATACTGGACTTAGTAGTAAATCTTCTCCTCTCTATGTTATTAAGCGTACCGCAGCTTTGCTTCCTAAAACATTATACAATCGTAACTTATAAAAGATGATGAAATTGTCGTTCTCCCCCGACTAAACAAGGTTTTGTACCGGGAAAGCACATTTTAATTAACATGGTTAAGTTCGGTCATCTAAGAGTTTCTGTTTTATTGCTAATACTTCCCGTTTCACTCCAAAACTCCTACTTGTAAGGGATTTTTCCTGGAGATGTTCAATTTGCGCCAATTTCATCTAGCTTTTCCTTTGTTAAAAATACAGTAGATTGCAATATCGTGAATTGCAATTCTGGAAGCAGGCAATTGATCAGAAAGCTCTTAAAATTTTTACAAATAAACGACGAGCTTATTCATATTTAAAATAATATTTATATACATAAACGAATTGTTCTAGAGTAAATTTTTTAACTATCTTCGCGAAATAATTAATATAGCGTAACATTTCGTACGGCTCCCCTTTACTGATATATAAATATATAATATGTATGTTGCAAACTTACTTATCATAATATTTTACGTATTGTAATTAGTAATGTAGATATCATGTATGTATGTATAATACGGTGAAACGTACGATGGAGCGTTACACCCAAACAGTGGCCAAACTATGCAATCAGGAGCTCGCTTGGTTTAGCTTAGGCGCGTGGCGGGTGACTAACGTAACAGACAGAGAGGGTAACAGAATCTATCATTTCGTGCGGAGAGCGAGACTGGAGAGCATGTTCCGTCATGCTGTAAGAGGACGAAAAAGGAAGCGGTATCTACCAGCCCCGTTTGTTTGCGGGAGGAGAGGGCAGTTACATTGTTGGACTTTGCTGATAGATAGGAAGGAGGAAGAGGGAGTAGGTAAACTTTTAAATAAGGTGAGACAGCTCAAATCAGAAGAGGCAGACAACTAGGAAGGGGAATAGGGGAAGTTGAGTCAATATATTTTTGGAATTATTTGTGTATGTGTGTCAGTGTAAGTTATATACTTTTGCACTGTTCTCTTTTCTGTTTATTTTATATATGTATTTCAATTTTTCTGTCATGTATTTTTCGTTTATTTATTTCATTATTTTATATACTAATTTTCTCTTAAACGTTATTGGTTTGTGTAATTTCATTATTTCCTAGCATATTGAGAAAGCATGTAGGACCAGCGACATGGGTGAGTTAGATTTGTAACCAACATATTTTGTAAATAAATACACTACTATTAAAAAAATCTCATACCTTCACTTCTATGCGAGTGAGACCGCAATATTGTCGTTTGCAGAGTTCAGAGTTCAGATAGCACTTAAGTGGTATTATTTATTTTGGCGTTGTCTCTTTACCTGCATCCTCCGGCTATTTGTTATCCAATATAAATGGCAATCAGTAACCCAACAAGTATCAAATTCAATTCACTACTATTTCAGCAAAATTTGATATACTCCTAATGACTTCCACCTAGTTATTTTTCATATATCTGCGAATAATATATGCATTGTTATTTCATATACAAAGACATAAAAACAGTTTTAATAGTGTTTGTTCTTAAGATACATGAAACAAAACTGAAGACACTGAGAATGAAACAAAGGATGGAAAGTAAATATGCAGCGGGTGTTATACACTAGCGGTAAACACAGATCAGGTCGATGAAAATAGAAGGTTATTAAGAAGGCTTAAAACGTAACAAATAAACTAAGAACATTTGGAAGAAAAATATGCGCGTTGACTGAAGCTCGAAGGCATTCTTTTACGCCGCAAGCCGTTCCAATTAGTCACGCATCTCCTCGCCTTGGCGATGTCACATGGGGCTGGGGAAACACATCGGTCTGCCCAGGACATGCCAACATGTCCCCTGTTTGCGTTCCGGTGTCAGCCGCCAAGTCATGTGTACATCCAGCGAATCTGTTATTTCCAAACGACGCTGCACCTTGCCAAATATATAACGTGAATCCACGTTTTATTACAATAAAGTTTCAAAATGTTTCCTTTTGAATGTACCTTTGTAAATTATTATCATACTTTTAAACTATTATAATATTTGTTTGAGTTAGTCGCCGGTATAGGCTGCCACTGCCAACATTATAAACAACAAAATATTCAATTTTATTGTGAAATGAAAACCTGGTAATTTTTGGAATGCAAATTTGCAAAAATTAGAAATATAAAAATATAACCTAATAATAATAGAAATAAATTAAAGAGGCAACTTAAAAAAAAATTCCCAAACTATGTTTGGATAAAATATTTGCAAATTTTTACACACCAAAGCATAGTAAACTCGTTTTAAAAATTAATATTTGTTACATATAATTTCAGATTTTTGGGAGAATAATTTTAAAACAATCTCATCCCCCCATTTATATATCCAATACATCCAGATTCGCAGAAGTAATAAAATTTGAACGTTGGGCTCTAGATAATAAAATCAAATTCAGTGAAATAACGTCAAAAGTGCTAGTCGTTATCCGGAAATTAAAGACGCAATATGAACATAAATATCTACAATAACAACAAACTAATAGAAAGCTTAAGAATTAAAAAATCTGTCTTTATAAGACAGAAGATTCAAATTCAACAAATATATAGATAACATACACGATAAGACAATAGCCTTAATATATACCCTCTCTAAATCGGCGAGACTAACCTGGGAATTAAGGAATGAATGAATGGCGTTTAACGGCCGTTTTTGCTACAGAGGCACCACAGGCTATGGACACTCGATACACAGGTGAAATGATATATTGGGAAAGGGTTTATTTTTAAGGAAGAAAACGTTCCAGGCCTACGTTTAGGGTACCTCCCCGGCATTTGCCATTTATGAGGACTAAGGAAAAACCTGGAAAAAATCTCAGTTAGGGAGGACGGTCCTGGCGGGATTCGAACTTCAGACCTCCCGTTCACAAGTCTGCGCCTTAACGACCTCGGCCATCAGTGCCAGTAGGAATTAAGGAATAAGGAATTATATACAATATACAAAGGTGCAGTCGAACCAAACTTGACTAATGGGGCATCGGTGGGGAATAAAACTTCACTGCGTTGCAGAAAAGTTAGAAAATTTCAAGGGATCTAAAGGCTGCTAAATATTAAAATAACTAAAGCGTATATCTTTTTATGCTTCCTGCACTATTACTGATATTCAACCTACTGGCAATAGAAATATATGAAAGCAAGTCAGAAGAGAAAGTAAGAGCAGAAGCAGAAATATTTCAACACGAAACTCTCATACGTCAATTAAAACACAGATTACATTCAAAATGTTCAAATAACCAGCTGAGCAGATGACCATCTGGAAAGCCCTACAGGAACTTCATGAAATGGAGGATCTAACAAATGAAGTACGAGCAGCAGTCGCAAATACTGACATTATCCTTATTGAGGGAAAATAGAAAACCCAACACACTGATTGATACCATTCATGATACCGTTATTGCTTTATAACAACGTAATTGGTTGGACAATTCACTTCAACTGAGTGAAGGCCCATAATGGTACAGTTGGGAACGAACTGGCTGAGAGGTTATCTGAAGAAGCTTTTGAAAGAGGTGAAATAATATTCAACAGAATTCGTAAATCTACCATCAAATCAGAAATAAAAGAGACAGGTTTAGAGGAATAGCAGACCAGATGGAGCAGCACGCCACGAAAGGAACAGTTACTAAATCCTTTTATCCCTTGATCAGACTACTAGTAACGCCAATATTTACAGTTATAGTCCTATTCGTATTAACATAAGTTCCATATTATAAATGATCCGGTTTGCACATGCAACGGAGAAACATTAGACAATCTAACATCTCATTTACGAGTCAGTCCTGGTGGTGTAGTGGTTACCATACTTGCCTCCTACACCCAAGAACGCGGGTTCGAACCCGGCCAGGATCGATGGATTTTTTCGGGCGTAAAAATCATAAGTATTGCTTCCTTCGGAAGGGAAGTAAGGCCGTGGGTCCCATGTCGTACATTTACGGCATGAAAAAGAACCTCAAATCTGAAAGAGAGGCTTCTGAGCAAAATATGTCGGCATTTTCACGCCCTGATTGAATGGGACGCTGATGAATTGAGATGTTAAAAGCGTCCATAAATAAATCAATCAAAAAAATCTCATTTACGAATATACAAACATAAACTATCAAAGATACATTGTCACAAACGAAATAATATTACATGGAGGTACTAGGCCCGCTAATAAAAGAATGAATTATTCCATCGTCTACGAAGTTTCTAATATACAGGATGAAGCCGAACTCGGCCGACAAACTTTCACAAGTTGTTCAGGGGTCTTTTCTGAGTGTTTTGATATAAGCAACTCACGGTCTCCGGTGGCTCATTATCGGGTAATTTCATTGTTTTGGTTTTGCAAAAACTCCGTCACTTTGGTATCTGCTTACTGGGAATATGACTGTTTCCAAACAAAACACAACATTTGACTACTGTAGAGTGTGTTTGCATTAATCAACTACTTATCATCTCCTGACAGTTGCAATTATTAAGGATAGGTAACCAAACATTACAAAAAGACATGAAAACCCAAATTACACTGTTACATTGTTTAAAGTAAATGTTCAAAATTTCGACTGTCACGCTCACGACAAAATTCACACGCTCTAGCATCCCAGGAGATCGGCGAACAACATCAGCGGCTGTTACAATTCTAACTTGCTCCATATTACATAGTTTCGACGGGAATCGAGTGCACTAGGCTCGTCTCATAATCCCAGAAGAAAAATTCCATGAGTGTCAGTTCTGATGATCGTGCTGGCCATGAAACAGGATCGTCACAACCAATCCATGTGTCAGAACCGTTCATCAAGGCATTCTCTAACATTACTCTTGTGTTTTATTTGGAAACAATCATATTCCGAGTAAACAGTACAAAGGTAGTTGAGTTAAAATGAAAGCAATGAAATTACTCGGTAATGAGCCACCGGAGACCATGGGTTCACTTTATCCATACCCTCGGAAAAGATCCCTGAATAACTTGTGAAAGTTTGTCGGTGGAATTCGGATTCACCCTGTATTAACTCATGGACATCTAGATTAGACAAAACATAATATATAACATACATTAATAAGGAATACACGAGTGACAGCTATATAATTATGCAATAGCTGATTTATTGCAAGTTTGTATACCAATAGAAATATAAGCACTTACTATTTCTTGTAATTAACAATGTTATAATAATACATATGTAATTTAGTGATTGCATGTAATGTCACTATGGTAACGAGGCATGCGGATGAATCCTTAACTAAAATAAAAATACATTCATAGTGAATTTTTTCCAAATATCGCTGTGAGGAAAAGCAGAAAGTGATGTGACAAAGATGAATTTCTGACTATTGAGAATAATATATTTTCTATGAAAATGTTTAATTTGTTTCACCTACTGTCATTGCATAAATACTTTACTCACATAAACTGACTAAAAATTCAGAAGTTCAGAATAACAGATAAAAGAGATTGTATATAATAGAGGTATGCATAAGTAGAGAAGAAAATTAATACAATTAACTGTGCATTAATTGAATATTGATTTCGTAGTTTATTCGGTAATAGATATATCAGAGAATATTATAAGAAAGAAAAGCATATAACATCTAATATCTGTAAGATGCAATCATATGGCAAGCATATCATGAAAGCACATGAGGGTATAACTTGAAAAACTTTGCGGCGATTCTGGAGTACCTTGTATATGAGGTTTAAACCTTGAGAGCACCACTCAAATTTCCAAATATTTATTAATAATAAGTGTAATCTGAAATGTGAACAATCAAATTGCTTTATAAAATAAAATAATTTCACATGAACATATCACAGATTATTTTACATCAAAGTATCCCTTTGTTTTCTGGCTCCAAACTTGGAAACAAAGCAGCAACAACTTCACTTTGTTATGATTGATCATCACTTAAGGAACACCTGCGAGATGAAGGTGCTTTGGAGAATTGTTCACTAAATAACGTAATTTTCATGCAATTCTTGAATGTATGGGAAGCCAATAAAGCTTAATGCCATAAAGTTGTGCATGTTTCTGATTCTTCAATTAAACATTGGATTTTTATATACCGAAATTCACTGATCACTTTAAACCGTTCATTTTTTATTATGTTTGACATGAAAGGAATATATCAATTATCTTGTTATAGCCCATTGCAGTAAAGATGCGAACATTTAGTCACCCACCAGCTACAGCTTTTAGCTTTTTTTTTTTTACGTTGTTCACAGTGTTTTAAGTAAGTAAACAGTAAAAAAATGTGAGTTAGTAAATTGTTACGGAAAACAAGTGGCAAAAACACATCAGTAAACATTATCACTTCAAAAATATAGACATTATTCTAAGTTTTATCTACGAGATGTGAATTATAACATCAGCTATTAAAAAAGTCACATATTTCAAATAATATAGCCAAACTATGTAGCAAATGAATAAATTGTGTATTGATTTTTCAATTCCCTCAAAAGAGTGCCATGAAATGTCCAGCTATTACCTCAATTTTTCAGTTTAATTAAACGAATACAAAGTTAATAAGCAATAAATGCCATTTAACAAGTGTTACTAAAACACCTAGAATGAAACCAACATGATTGTAGCAAAAATAAGTCATAATGTAATTTTAAATGTTCTTTTTAACAAAATGCACATGGATACTTAAATAAAGACACATAACATACACTTTAGCATTTTAGAATATTGTTAAACAGCATGTACTATCATTAAAGGGTATAGGGCTATCTCAAGAAGTACCTCCGAGGAAGAAAGTTAAGCCTGACAAGGAAGTAATGGATGCTGTTTATACCCATTATGCAGACAAGACTTTTGAGTATTTTTGAGGGGGATTGAAATGTTAATTCAAAGATGTGAGAAGTGTATTGCAATAAAGGATAACTATATTGAAAAGTGAAAGTTTTTGTCTTTATCATACCTAGAAAATGGTTAATCCGGAAACTTATGGATCTTCACTCGTACATTATATAAAAGAAATTTATAGTTGCAAGCTTTCTGTCAATAGCTAAAATACATTAAGCCTCCATTGACACGAAATAAACAATCGAAAAAGCGTTAAATTCATAAAAGAAAACTAAATGCCTATTCTAATCCTGTCTTTTCCACCGTAGGTGATTGAGCAACACCAGAGTTGTAGTTGAAAATGTAAAAATATACTGAACAATTATTCCTGTATTGATACAAAAGTGAAGCTTTGTATTGTACTATGTCTTTGATCTTTCGGAGTTACCATCATCAACAAAACGACTTTTTTACACCTGTTTCTTTATAAATGCTCTCCCAGTTAGCAGAAAAGTGCGAATTGTAGTCTATAGAAACAGAACTTTTATTTGAAAACTAACCATCTGAATAAAAGAAACTTAATTTAAACAAAAACACATCAATTTAGATATTTATAGAGGAGTTTAAAAACAAATTTTGTTACCTTTTTCATGTTACCCTTTCACCTAGGGCATTTAAGCTTTAAATAGATTTCAATAGAAATAAAATTACAAAATCTGCTGAATATTTAATTTAATATTTGTATCTTGGTAGTAATATGTTTTAAAATTTGTATAACCCGTAAAAAGTGCAGAATACAAGCACATTATTCAGGAGTACAGTAATAGTCTGTATGGCTGTAATATTTGTAATATCACCCAAAGCAATTCATTTATCCTACCACTGACTTATTTCCATTATGTTGAAATCATCAGTAAGAACAATCCAGGTAGCCAGGCTACACGATACAAAATGAAAGATGTGACACGAGGGTAGGTCCATAAGTTTCAATTATCCCCCCTCCAAAAATAATAGTTGGAAGAATAGTTGAGCATCCATCACTTCGTCACATTTTAAATCCTTCCTCGAAGGTCCTTCTTGAGTTGTGAGAAGAGGAAATTGTCACTGGGAGCTAGATATAGAATGCAGGGTGGATGGTTGATCTCCTTGAGTCACATTTCTTCACAGCTTCCTTTGCAACAAGAGTTGTGTGCACATGCGCTTTGTTGTGAAGAAGGCGCACACCACCACTCAGCTTTCCTCGCCTTTTCTCTTTGATGGAAGCACGTAGTGTGTGCAGTAGGCCAGCATAGTACTGCCCATTTACTGTGGTGTTCCTCTCCTTAAAGTCAATGAAAAGGATTCCTTCACAGTCTCATAAAATTGTGGCCATGATCATTTTGGTTGACTGAGTGACCTTGGCCTTTAGGAGTGATGCTTCACCATGTTTGCGTCTATTGATTCTCTTTTGGACTAGGGATCATAGTAGAGAACCATATTTTCATCTCCTGTAACGATGGTTTGCAGATTTCTCTATCGTTGCCACGGCAAAGCTCCAAAAATGCATGACTTCTTGCTGCTCTCGGATTGAGGAAAGAAGTCTAGGCACCCATCTTGCACTACCCTTATACATGTTTAAATGCTCATGAATAATTCGAAGGATTGTTGTTTTAGAAAAACCCAACCTTGCTGCTATTTCTGTAGCTTTGAGCCGCCAGTCTTCCATAATTTCTCCTTCCACAAGAGGGGTGTTTTCAGAAGTGAGCATCTCCAAGGGCTGATATGCACGCTCTTCGTCTTCAATGCTTTCTCGACACATTCGAAAAGATTTGGCCCATTCTTTTACGGTAGAATATGAGGGGGATGCTTCCACATACGTACCGTCCAATCGCTGTTTAATTTCATTTGGAGCAAGTCCTTCGTTTGTGAAAAACTAAAAATCAGCTCGAAACTCCATTGAACAACGGAAGACAGCGGAGCGGAAGTTACAACCGCAATTATTTACTTAACAGATAAGATACGACACCAGATAAGTATTTTGTGAATGCGATGATCCTTACCGTTATAAACCTACCCTCGTATGTCTTGTGTTGTCACTTGGCAGCCTATTGTTGCTGTTATTATTTTTTTTCCGCTTGGACATACTGAATTGCTTGATGGAAATATGATGCCAATTTTCATTGTTTCTGTGACGAGATATTAATTTCTATTATTAACTAACTATATGTTATTATATGAGGGATTACCAATACATTTCCTAAAACTGTCCAGCAAACAAATGAGAGTGTTATTAGATAGTAATGCATATCTGTTGATATCTAGTTTTATTATACAGGCGGTAAAGGTTTTAATGACATCGGAATTTTATTAGTGATTCTGCTGTAATCATGTCGCATATTTGTCGTGACTAGCCCAACAGCATCACCTGACATGTGATATTTTAATGTTGGAAATTAATCCATAGGGAATGCAACTTTTAACGTTTAACTTTTATTTGATTTGATTAGTATACCGTTTAAACGCTCTAGGGTGGTCAAACTGTTAATAAATACTGCCCAAATGTTTACCGTTCAATTAGGAACACAGCTAATAGCATCGCTGTTTCAAAAAATACCTTGTATATCGGGAATAACATAAAAATGCCAATAATGCTATTTATTAAATCATCTTCTGTATTGACTAAGTCCTGTCGCATATGAGAGTTATGAACTGCCTAACAGAATCTCATGTTAGCCAGGATGAAGGACATTCTTTGTCGATATAAAAATTAGGATACATATTAATTACGAAATTTTACCTACTTGTTAAGGCCAATTAACACTCTCCCTTGTACTTTTGAACTTTCTCTAGAAGTTACGGCCAATCTAAAATCCCCTAAAATTTGTTTAGGACGCGAATTGAGAGAAATCTGCCACAGGCAGTCTCACGTCTTTAGTTAAACGAGGTGACAGATTAATCATCATTAATACCACTTAAAATATCAAGAATAGAAATAACTAGATATGTATTTTAATTAGAATAGGTCGAAAATATTTTCTTTTAATGCAGCGAGGTTATGCGTTAGGGGGTTTTATTTTTCAGCGTTGGATGAAATGAACTGTTTCATTTATGTAACTCATAAAATCGACCAATGAAACGAAAAAAATTCTTGAATTTTGACCAATCACTGCCCGATGTGCGCAGTGAAAAGTTGTATCAAATCCGTTTTATCACGCGGCGTGCATTTGTCTTGGGGTCAGTTAGCCAACTCTATTATCTCCACTATATAATTCCTGAACACCCATCATTGACCACTTTTCTATGTTTTCAATAATTGTACATTTAACTATGTAATGTATATTCACTCAAGCAATTATTTTTGGGTATTCAGTCAGTCTGAAATCATTTTATAAATTATGTAACAATATCTGCCTAAGCAACCACAAATCTTAATAAACACGTTGTTCAGAATGGTAGAGGTTTTCTCTAGTTTGTTTTTCTGAGTATTAATAAATCTACCGGTAGCCACTGTAGCCCACTTACGTCTATTTCATTCTCACAGTTTCTGAATAGATAGGTATTAATGAGTATAATATTTACAATTGTTAATCTGTGTGCGAATTTTATATGTATATTACTTTTATTGTTATTTTATTCATGAAATTGTCCCAACTCCGTATTTGGCTCTTCTGTATTGGCATTATAGACAATCGACATTCGTCTGTTGCTAGATAGTATGAAAAGGTTAAGTATCCATAATACAAATGTACAATTATTACAGTATTGTAAGACAACGAAAAGTTTGTTTAAATTCTTGTTTTGTTCTTGAAATAGTCCAAATAAATAATACTCGAGGTCCTGAGATTAGTTGTAATGAACTGGAAAATTTTAAAGCCGATTGTCGATATCTGTTGAAAGGCAATGTTCCTTTGTATGGGTAAACGGTTTTCGTTATAAATCTGCTACGCTCATGATGTGCGTTACGTCTTTGTCTATTCCACTCATTAACCACCTGAGCCTTATATTAAAATCAGATGATTTAGAAGGTCAATCCGGAAACCTTATGTCTGAATGTTCAACAGAGAAATTTGAAATGCTATGAACCCTATGGAAATCGCTGCTGTCTTGCATCAGTCTAATAAATGAAATGTTCTGATGCTTGGAAGAAATGCTCCACGTGGTTGAATCAATGCGACGTGTGGATTCTAACTCCCTAGGTCCAAAACCAATGATTCATCCCAATGCAGCATTGGGCCATTAGTATGCCAGCACACAAGTTGCTTGCTTGAATCGGGTGACATATTTTTCATTTAACCAAACTGTGACATCTGTAGAAAGAACTTGCAGCGCAAATACCAAATTCCTGATGGAAAGATAGAGGTTTCTGTTCGGCTCTTCGATAGTGAAGACAAACGCTATGGAGTTGACGTCTCAAATTTTTATAGCAGAAATTTCACTAACCACAGTCACACTGTTTTAAGGGAAGGCGTTTCCAACAATTCACAAAAGCTGGGCCATCTTATTTGGGGTTGTCTTTTGAACTTCTCCAATTTGCATTTGATGGTCATTGATGACATGACTTTTGGGATTTATTCTGGGGGCATACCAACCTCCCACATTTCTACAAGTGCACCCCTGTTGACTTGCGAAAGCCGCGGAACCATGGGAGGCAGTAGCTACGGACTATATTGTCCCTCGTTGAAATAGGAAATGCCTAACTAACTTTCCCTTGCAAGTTGGAAGCATTTGCAGCCGGCAGTCCCGAACTGTAGCGAAGAAAGCCGATTGGTTACGATTTTAGTAGTAGCAATTAGGCGAATAATTTCCACACCGAGCATGAAACCTTGTTAGCTCAGTAGGTTAGATAATGATCTGAAGGTCTGGGTTTGATTCCCCATTGGATTTTTTTCTTACTTATAATCTATTTTCTCTCAAAATAAACGTTACAATTTTTTTTTAATTATCATGGTTTTGCTATACTATCCTTATTCGAATAAAGCTTACTTTTTTGTACGCTAGATTAGCTTAGGTTAGTTCAGTTTAAGTTTAGGTTTAACAAATAATAATAATAATAATAATAATAATAATAATAATAGAACATACAATAAAATAATATTAGTCCATAAAATCACTTTTTTCTACACTATTTTTAATTGAATAAGTGTTACTTTTTCATGCGTTAGGTTAGGTTAGATTAGTGTGGTTTTAACAAAAAAAAAATAAAAATAAAACATAAAAAATATTACTCCACAATAACATTTTCTTACTCGTTACAATTTTTTGTTTTTCAAATCTATAATTTTTCTACACTATCGAATTTTAATGGAATAAATGTTACTTTTTCATGCATTAGGTTATATTAGTTTAGTTAAAGGTTAACAAAAAATTACAACATAAAAAATGCAATTTTACTCAATAATAACATCGTTTATTGTATCGTATTATAACCACTGGCTTTCTTTGCTACGGTTCGGGATTGAGTAGACACTGTGACCTCCCTTGTTTTATTTACACATTTCGATTATCACTGTCCCCACATTATGAAGAAAAAAGAAAACAAGGTGCCACTCGAAGCCTGGAGGTTCACTTAATAGCAATCTCACCTGTTAATCGCTCGGTTAACGAGCTGTTTTGATATGGAAGCTTTGATGGGTAGTGTGCGAGTCATACACGGCATGCAAAGGTAACGAAATAAAAAAAAATAACGCCCTGCTGAGCATGCAGTTTTAATGAGTGCCAACAACGCTACCCGAAGTTGAACACAACAGATAAATCATGCTCTTTTTTTAAGCTGGTCTGTCAATTGGCACTCAATAGGACATGCCGTACTATTGAACAATGGATCTTTCTACATCATAACATCTTTATTTCGACATGAACTTTATCCATGTAGGTGCTATAATATGTTTCATTATTTTATGATGCCACTTAAACTTATAATTGCTTAGGAAAAAAAAAATGACATCGAGAGTCGTTTTCGTAAAAAGATATCTTAGTTGGTGTGTGTTAGTTTGACTTCAATTTAACTTTTTCTAGCACATCTTACAATATTTTAACAGCTGAAGAATATAATTACACAAATTGCACAAACATTTATACAACAAACGACTGGTATTTTTTGAAAAAGGTAAAAGTGAACATGTTCAGTTTTATCTATGAATGTGGATTTAGGGTTGCAAGCGGTTTTTTATATGCAAATGTTGATGATGTTGGATCGAGGGTCCCACTTCATATCCCGAGTCTTTCAGGGACCCGAAATCGCCCTTTGTATCTTATTGGTCACGGGAGGAGGAAGATGGAAAAAGGTGGTTCAAATCATACAACCTTGCTTCATTGAAATGTGTAATCACACTACACTTAATTTTAATACCACCTGGTTCGTTATCTCTATGACTTTGATCACGCGTGCTACATATGCTGCATCTATGTGCCTCTCGCCTACTGCCCCTGTTAAAGCAATGTTGACCATCAGAGAACGAGCGAACAAAATGTAGGAACGAATCAGTGTACAAAAACGTACGCGTGAATGAACGAATTTATGGACGAAAAACGTGCTTTTACTAGGTTGTTTAACCTTATATATGAAATCCAAAACGCCGCCACATGACTACAAAATCCATAGGAGTTTACAGCATAGCGCCCATGGATTCCTGAGTCTTTGAAATATTTAAATAATATTGGTGAGCTCTTGAGCTCCCAAACGCACTTATTTTAAATTCGTGCCTCTATGACACCTTATTGGAGAGCTCCTGAGCATACGATGTAACGACTTTATCGCCGACACCTGTTCCCCTTTCACCTTTAACGAATTTTGAAGCATCTTAGCAACTAAGATACAAATGATCTATTGTTTGGCCAACAGCATGCACTTAGCTTTGTTACAATAGAGACCCATTTCTCTAGCCATTACCAGCAGAAGAGGGCACAAAAGATGACAAAAGGCAACCTTTTCCCTGTTGTCATAGAGTCGTACGTCCAGGTAGTCATGCATATATTTTCGTAGTGCACAAAATGTTCCTGTTAATTACTACAAGCTATATATTTAATAATTATTACTATTTACATTATCAAAGGCAATTACTCTTGGGCATGCATGGGTGTGAGGACCTGTCACAGGGTGAATGATAAAAAAAATCTGGAATTTTATACAAAACGTTAATATTTTTGTTTTTATTTTCTATATCAAAATTACAATTGTACAATACTTATTACAAGACTTTCATTTCAAAACATTAAGTCTGGAACTACCTACTATCTACCTATTTAAAATAACTTTAATTTAAAAAATGCTTGAATTTGGACAACATACAAAAAATTCAGTCATTTGTATGATTATTAACATTACAGTAATATACCCTATTTCAAAAATCCACTCTAATCCGGTTACTTCGTTTTTTCTTTTAAGGTATATGCGATTTAGAAACAATTTATTTGTAAAAAAAAAAAAAAAGTCTTTGCTACACAAAATGCTCAATCGCTTCTGTAATTTTACTGTCCGAATTCAAACAATAACAACTCAAGTTACCACGCAATGATAAAAAGCAAAAGAGGTGATAACAATTTAAATATATTTTAAATTTAAGTACCGTAGGTTAGGGGTGCTATTTGAAATGTCAAAGCAGTCGTGGATGGGGTTAGGAGATGAAACACAAAATGTAATTACAATTCGACATAAATTAAGTTTCCCCTCAGTATCTAAATTGACGCGTTTGTTTAAATTAATTTATTTTAAATAGATTATTATTCAGATTGGTGAGATTTGAAATGAAAACCCTGTATATGTGCATTAATGAATAACCACACGTACACAAATGTGTGTATGTACATGTGGAGAGAAGATTAACAGTTAATAGATATGTCTGATAGAGTTAACATTTTATAATTAAGGAGAAACATGAACAGTATGACAAATGTTGCAGGTAAATATAAAAGTCAAATCATATCATTGAGAATGTGATGAATATTCTCAAGCTGTATATACCAAACATGGTTTGAAAATAAGCTTATTTCAGTTTTACAATGCAACGTTTATAGCCCATTTCATAAATGCATTGTCCAGGACCACGTTGCTAATGCTGGCTCTATCTAATAAATTAGCCCTTTCGGTTTAAGCGGGCAGCCACTAACCGTAAGGTTGTGGGCTTGAGTTTTCCGCTTTAAAGTGCGAGAATAAAAGGATAACATCGAAATATGTGGAAATGTCTTGCTTCGTTTTGCACTGTTTCTAAATTACAAGCTTGTGCTTATTTCAACAGTTGTAGGAATTAAATTTGTGTGTCTACAGTAAAGCTGCCGAGCTGTCATTTTCAACGCTTTTAAATTTTTAAACTCGTATTGTTCTCACACATTTTATTTTGTTCTGTTATGTTCTCTTATGAATTTCTGAATTTTCCACAGTTGTTTCATACATTATTTAGCACTAATGCTTTTATTTACGAGCAGTTAGTTATTGACATGTTGAGATTCATACTTAAAACTGTCAAGTGCGCAGATTGACCGCTGTGTTTTTCTAACAATATTTTTGTTTTCAATTTTAACACTAGATAATTTTGTGAACTATAATCCCTTCTAATGACATTTATCTCCCTAATATAAGGGTAGGTCCATAAGTTTTCGGCCTAACCATTTCCTAGGTATGATAAAGACAAAAACTATATTTCATATTTTAATACGGTTACCCTTTATTGCAATACACTTCTCACATCTTTGAATTAACCTTTAAATACCCCCTCCCAGTATTGTCTGTAAAATGGGCATGAACAGCATCCATCACTTCTTCGTCACACTTAAATTTCCTTCTTCCGTTTTGAGAACAGGAAATAGTCACTGGGAGCTAGATCTGAGCCTTAGGATGGATGGTCGATCTCCTTGAAGTCACATTTCTTCACAGCTTCCTTTGCAACAAGAGCTGTGTGCACAGGCGCGCTGTCGTGAAGAAGGCGCACACTACCATTCAATTTTCCTCGCCTTTTCTCTTTGATGGAAACGCGCATTCTGTGCCGTAGGCCAGCATAGTAACCGCCATTTACTGTGGTGTTCCTGTCCTTAAATTGATTGAAAAGTATTCCTTCACAGTCCCGAAAGATTGTGCCCATTATCTTCTTGGTTGACTGAATGACCTTGACCTTCGCCAGGTTTACGCCACTCCATTGATTTTTTTTGAACAACGGATCATAGTAGAGAACCAAAGATTTATCTCCCGTAACAATGTTTTGCAGAACTTCTCTGTCGTTGCTATGGTAGAGCTCCGCAAATGCCTGACAACAGATGACGCTGCTTTTGGCCTGAGGAAAGAAGTATAGGCACTAATTGTATTTATGTCTAAATGCTCATGAATAATTCGAAGGACTGTTGTTCCTTGCTGCTATTTGTATAACTCTGAGCCGCCCGCCGGTCTTCCATAATTTCTCCTTCCACAAGAGCGATGTTTTCAGGAGTAAGCACCTCCAAGGGCCGACCTGCACGCTCTTCGTCTTCAACGCTTTCTCGACCCATTCGAGGAAAAATAAAAAAAACCGCCAACGCGATTAACAATTGCACGCATTCGAGACAAATTTGAAACATGGTACAGTATGCGATGTTCACAAAGGCAGATCTGGGAGACCTCGCACAGCAACAAGCTCCGCGTCCTCGGCTATGGTTTTGGAACGTTTTGAACACTCGCCGCATAAATCTACAAAACAATGTGCACGTGAGACTGAGATTAGCAGAACTTCGTATGTCGTATTATTAAAACAGTGAAGTAAAAAATGTTTTCATCCCAAGACTTTTGCAAGCATAAAATGAACATGCCCCTGATCGGAGAATGCAGTGCTGTGAGTTGTTTCGGAACATGGTGCAAGAGGATAAGACTTTCGTAGGAAAAGTTATTTGGTCAGATGAGGCACAATTTAAGTTGAACGTAAACGTTAACCGACATAACTGTGTCTATTGGTGTGTAAACAATCCACACGTCTTTTTGGTAAAGAAATTTACTTGGAATTAATGTTTGGTGTAGGTTGTCATCTAGGGGTCTAATTGGATCATTTTTTTTAAGGAACAGTAACTGGCCCAGTGTACCTGAACATGATATGCACATCCATCTTACCTGGCATTCACATTCTCTATAGAAGTGAGAAATTTTACTTCCAACATGATGGTGCACAACCACAGTATCACCAAGATGTGCGCGTGTACCTTGATGACAATCTTCAAAGGCACTGGATAGAAGAAGAGGTCCGATTGAGTTTCCATCGCGTTCTCCGGATCTAACTTCGTTGAACTTCTACCTATGGGGAACTCCTAAGGGTGTTAAATATCGTAGAAAACCAGCTACACTGACAGCACTTCGGGAAGAAATTGAAACGGCATGTGCAGCAATCGCGAAGGACACCTTCGCAAACGTTGCTCAATCAGTAGTTCAACGTACTCAGAAGTGTATCGACGCAGATGGTGGGCATTTTGAGCAACTGTTGTAATTGTAAAAGTGTAAGATTTCTTTTTTTTGATTGATTTATTTATGGACGCTCTTTAACATCTCAGGTCATTAGCGTCTCATTCGATTCAGGACGGAAAACGGCCCACAAATTTTGCTCAGAGGCCTCTCTTTCAGGCTTGAGGTTCTTTTTCTTGCCGCAAATGTACGACACGGGACCCACGACTTTACTTCCCTTCCAAAGGAAGCCATACTTAGGATTTTTACGCCCGAAAAATCCATCGATTTGGGCCGAGTTCGAACCCGCCATCTTGGGTTTAGGAGACAGGTATGGTAACCACTACAGCACCAGGACCGACAAAAGTCTAAGATGATTAGTGCTCATAATGTTCAGTTTTGTTATGTTAACATAGTTTTTTCTTTACTTGAAGTGTGTATACATTTTTGACATCCTCTATATGTAAGAAATAAACAATAAGATTTTCACTTGTGGACGAATGTAATAGTGATGATGGTCGGTAGGTGCAAGGGCTAACTAAGTTCATACGCCTTAAACACAGAAACAAATCGTACAATTTTTTCCGCAATATTTTCTTACTTGTGTAAGAGGGTATTTTGATGGAAGGGGTGCGCCAAGTTCGGAGATAGTTTGTATCTATCGTCAATTCCTCACAGAGGAAGGAGCATTTTGTAGAGAAGACTACATAACCACGATCCCCCACCGCCGCGGGTGGCCGAGGTTGTTAAGTCTCGGACTCGTGAGCGGGAGGTCTGGGTTCGAATACCGCCAGGACCGTCCTTCCTGACTGAGGTTTTTCCCAGGTTTTCCTCAGTCCTCATAAATGGCAAATGCCGGGGAGGTAACCTAAACTTAGGCCTGGAACGATTCCTTCCATAAAATCCTTTCCCAATATGTATCATTTCATCTCATGTATCATCAGTGTCCATCGCCTGTGGTGCCTCTGTAGCAAAAACGGGCGTTAAACACTATTCATTCATTCATTCACTCAGCACGATCCCTATGGAAAATTTGAAACTCTTCATCAGCAAAGGTTTAGAGCATAAAGAGGCTGCAGCCTCCTACCCCGTCATTCGCAAGTATCTCATCGCCTTACCAGCAAAGGATTAGCGAGCATGTGTTGCTGCATGTACCCATATGGATTCAGGCTGGATCATTCGATCGGGTACGCTAGTACATATTGTAATCCATGGGCATTTATAACCTGGAGGGAGGGGGCTTTTGAATATCTCCTGTAAAATTTGTTAGAAACAAAATGTTGAGCACACTTTAAAGTAATGTTGCTCTCTTGCGGTCTCGCTGTGCATTTAATGTGAACTTTTGTTTCCATCTCTGATGTCTGTCGTTATAGTTAAAATTTACGCTGTGTAGGCACTTACATGTAGTCCAGGGGAAGGAATTTTTGCCAAATTATAATAAATGGAATAATTATATGAATATTTCGTTTTACTACAATCATACAAAGACAGAAAATATGACATTTATGAAAATATTGAGCTATACTTTGATGTTCATGCTTCATTCGTTGAATTTATTGTATGGTTTATCACTTATCCAGATTAAAATATACATAGCAATAATGAACTTTTTAAGTTCTGTGCGCGAAAAAGTTTAAATTTCAAATACATTTTTTGTGCCATCTCAAGAGACAATAATTTAGAAGTATAAATAATTCGTTTATGTTCGGTGATATTTTTCTGTATATTATGTATAAGATTTTAAAGGCTCTTTCCGTGAAAAACTTAAATCTTACTAAAACAAACTTTATACTTTTAATCAGGAAAATAAATGCAGCTATTCATAGAGATATTTCTTTCAAAAACCTGTACTTTGTACAGCTTTACTTGAATTATAAACTCTGTGCCCCTATCATAGGCGAAGAAACATGTGCCTTTTCTTTACAGATAGTCGTTCATAAAATATATTTTCTGCTATTTTGTTGCTATGATTAACATGTCATTTCACAATTATTTCTAAAATTCAACTGTTCCAGAAGTATAGCATTGTTGTCGAATGAAAAAAATGTTCATAAGTAGTTAATGGCATGCTAAAGCGCTTACATTAATATCCTCATATTACAGAACATTCAATATGTTACATGAAAATATAAACAGACTAATGACGTCTATTTACCTTCGTCAAATTTTATGTCTTTGACGTGGATATAAATCAATGTACTTTTTATTATGTTGCTTAAGTTCTGTGATTTGATCCAAAGGCTCTTAGATATAGTGTCAACTGTTTCCCTCCAATTCTACACCGCATTATTGACACTAATTGTTGAGGTAGTTAGTTGCAGTTATTTATTTTAGTGGTTATACCGGAAGTTAAGCAATTCTTTAACATTTTTATTAATAATGGATATCACGCCTAAGAAGAGAAATAAAGTTTTGATTTACAAAAAGATTTGAAGGCTGCGGGGGTGAAAATCGATGCTTCATCAGTGCATCGGCTGCTTCTAGAACGTGAAGGGAAAGCTCGAAGGGGATCATAATACAGCTATTAACCTGTCATATAAATAAATATGAAAAGAGATTGTAATGGGCTAGAAAATATCAGAACTGGACACAAAAGAGTGGCGAAGGGTTCTATTTTCTCTCTATTTGAACTTCTCGCATGTAAGTAAAAGGGATGGAGAGGGAATTTCGCCTTAGAACATAAAACAGATGGTAAAGTTTCCATAAAAGATATTTTGGGTCTGTTGTGCAATGTTTGTTGAATGTTTGATTCATATTGACGGAATGATGAACAGCGACATGTGTGTCCCAATTTTACAGAAAAGAACCGCTCACTACTAAAATGACAGAGAGAGGAACTGAACATTGAAAAGGCGATTTTCCAGTAGGACTTGCCCCATGTCAAATAATGTTAAAAATTCATGGCAAAAATTGTTTTCAGTGTTTGCACTGGTCTGGAAATTCACCGGATCTCAATCCTATCTTTGTGTGGTGTCAAGAAACGGATGGGGAAAATGTTCTTCATCACCAAAGAAAAATTATTTGCGCCTAAAATAAAGTGTGGTTTCATGACCCAGAAATAAGTGGAATATGTAAGAAACGCATGGATTCAATACCCAAACGAATGAAAATGAGAATTAAGGCCATGGGCACATTAAATACAAAAAAGTTTAGTACAAAATTTTCCATTTTGTGAAAATAATTTGCCAAGGGTGTACAACAGCTTTCAGATCCTATAAAATCAGCTTTTCTAAGCTTCAGCTGTAAGGCGTAAATGTACGCGAAAATACTGAAACCAACAGAATTACCTGCAATGGCTAATATAATTATTATTTCTTCTGACAAATTGCTATTTATCCTTAATCCTGCTTCAAAAATAATAACCAAACTACGTTGAAAATATTTTAAGGAGAAAGTTGATTGTGCCAGTACAAAATGTACAAAATACAATGTGTTAATGTTTTTCACAGCAACGTACTTTCTAAGTTTAAAATTGCTTCTCTTATCATGTATTCAGGTCACCTTCAAGGGGTAGAGGTCATAATTCCAGCACTAGAGAAGCAATAAAAATATTCCCTTTTTATTTAAAAAGTAGAGGAAAAAACATGCTCTCATTAGCATGACGCTCTCCTCTTCCACGAGAAAACTTGGAAGGAATTTTAATTACACATCGGCTTTGCGGCATATTTTGTAATGTTAACAAGTCTGTTTTCTTTTTCCATCTCAGCGTATCTGCGAAACAACGTTTTATATCAATATTACCGGGCAGTCATGCGCGCATGCTAACAAACCATCACATATTAAACGAACCGATTGAGCTATATCCGCCAATTAACTCTTCATATGTACTAATGCACTAAAGCGTTTAAATAGGTAAAAACATTTGCTTCCATTACTCCCAGTCCTAGTGATTAAATTGCTATCAACAATTTCAACGAAATCGTTTATTTTCTTCGTATGCTGGTAATTTTTCTTGAAGTTATTGTGATCCATTTTCTACGCCAGTATTTCAAGGTTCCTCTTCTAGTTACTTTATAATATATAAAAGATTATATTGTGTGTGTGTGTGTGTGTGTGTGTGTGTGTGTACCATAAAACGTTTTACTAAAGCCCTTGTTTTCCAATAGCCAAGTCTAGCAGTTAAAGCGTTGCTGATCCATAGCTACATATATATACAGTATTGTGCGAATTAATGTGAACAAGCATGCTTATTTAGTTGTATGTGTTGTTCAGCGCCCTCCCTCCAATTCTAATTCACATTTTGATAACCATTGTTGAGATAGTTACGAGGACAGGTCCATTAACAATTTCTAGGTATGATAAAGACAAAAACTATATTTCATTTTTCAATATAGTTACCCTTTATTGCAATACACTTCTCACATATTTGAATTAACATTTCATCCCTCCCTCAAAATAGTCAGAAGTCTTGTCTGCAAAATGGGTATAAACAACATCCATCACTTTTCGTCACACTTAAATTTCCTTCCTCGAAGGGGCTTCTTTAGTTTTGAGAAGAGGAAATAGTCACTGGGAGCTAGATCTGGGATGTAGGGTGGATGGTTGATCTCCTTGAAGTCACATTTCTTTACAGCTTCCTTTGCAACAAGAGCTTTATGCACAGACGCGTTGTCGTGAAGAAGGCGCACACCACCCTCAGCTTTACTCGCCTTTTCTCTTTGATGGAAGCACGTAATCTGTGCAGTATGCCAGCATAGTGTTCCCCATTTACTGTGGTGTTCCTCTCCTTGAAGTCAATGAAGAGTATTCCTTCACAATCCCAAAAGATTGTGGCCATAATCTTCTTGGTTGACTGAGTGAGCTTGGACTTTAGAGGCGGTGCTTCGCCAGGTTTATGTCACTCCATTGATTCTCTTTCGAACAACAGATCATAGTAGAGGAGCATAGTTTCATTTCCTGTAACAATGTTTTGTAGAACTTCTCCCTCGTTGCCACGGCAGGACTCCGAAAACGCCTGACAACAGATGACACGTTGCTACTTTTGGACTGTGGAAAGAAGTCTAGGTACCCATCTTGCACTGACCTTATCGTATTTAAATGTTCATGAATAATTCGAAAGTCTGTTGTTTTATAAAGGCCCAACTTTGCTGCTATTTGTGTAACTTTGAGCTGCCGGTCTTCCATAATTTCTCCTTCCACAAGAGCGAGCGATGTTTTCAGGAGTGAGCACCTCCAAGAACCGATTTGCACGCTCTTCGTCTTCAATGCTTTCTCGACTCATTCTAAAAAGTTTGGCCCATTCTTTTACTGTAGAATCTGAATGGGATGCTTTCTCATATACACCGTCCAATCGGTTTTTTATTTCATTTGGAGTAAGTCCTTGCTTTGTGACGAACTTAATAACAGCTTGAAACTCCATTTTGAACATGTCACAATCTCCTATACATAGCCTTCTTTATGCAACTATATCTGAACAACTAAACCCAGTGGAGCGGAAGTTTCTGCTGCAATTATTTACTTAACAGATAAGTTATGACACCACAAAAGGGATTTGTGAAGGTGATAATCCTTATCGGCTAGGAGATTCACAGTGATGTGCTTTGAAAGCAAAACATTAATATTTTATATTAGTTGTATTTAGAAAGGGTAAAAAGAAGGGAATACAAACAATGTTATTGTAATAGTTGCAATTGTAACTATACTAAACGCTGTATTGTTGCATGTTAAAAAAAAGTAAAGAAATTTACAAGAATATCTAATTCGTTACATTATGATCCCTCATTACTTATTCAGCAAGTATAGCAATATTTACGTTTGTGAACACCATCTTATGAAGCTACATGAACTATTATAGCACGAACTTCTTTCATCTGAATCTACCTGTCGTAGAAAACTTGAAGATTATTTCATGAAATAAAATTTATTCATGGATCATTCTGATACTAATTTAGGTTCTAGGTTATTAACAACTTCGTTTTAAGGGTTAATTTGAAAGTTTATATCGCCCACTGCCAATAAACTGGTTTGCATATATCATTCTCATAGAAACAATTTTTGAAATGTGAAAAACGTAGAAAATAGGAGTTTCTTTTAGTCAGATCAACTTTTTAACAGCAAGAAAAGAAATTTGCGATGTTTCTTCAGTTAAAATGCTTAGACGTAGTTTTTTTTATCAAATGTATATAATATAAACACAATGAAAGGTATTTTCTGACGTCTGCATCGAATGAACCATTGAAATCGTTATCGCCAACTTTCTTTATAATAATGCTAAATGAAAGAACGGAGTTCAAGCTTAAGAAGAAGAAGAAGAAGAAGAAGAAGAAGAAGAAGAAGAAGAAGAAGAAGAAGAAGAAGAAGAAGAAGAAGAACAATCAAAGCTCTTCCTAGTCAACTTTTCCACATTTATTGCTGTTCATTTCGTTTATTTACGGACGCTCTTCAACACCTCAGGTCTTCAGCGTCCCATTATTTTCAGGGCGTGAAACGGCCGACAAATGTTGCTCAGAGGCCTCTTCTTTCAGGCTTGAGATTCTTTATCGTGCCGTAAATGTACGACATGGGACCTACGGATTTATCTCCCTTCCGAAGGAAGCCATACTTAGGAATTTTACGCCCGAGAAAATCTATCGATGCGGGCCACGATTAAACCCGCAATCTTGGGTTTATGAGGTATGTATGGTTGCCACTACACCACGCGGATCGACGTCTATGTTCTACCACTACATACAATCGAAAAGAAAACGATAATGAGGGAATGAAAAAAAAAACATTATAAGGAACATTTG